>SMGT01003973.1:339338-358696 GCA_004794575.1 Lanistes nyassanus
TAACATACGCTTGAATTAGTTAGATGCGCTTAACGCGCCGAGAAGAGGTTTTGTCCTCAGAGGAGCGGTCTGTATTTGGGTACACGTGCTCGTGTTCCTACTAGACGTGCGTGCGTGCGTGCGTGCGTGCGTACGTGCGTGGGGGAGAGAGTGAAATCTAAACATCCACTACTGCTAGATGTACGTTTGGTGGAAAGTAGGCCTACAGCTTCATACCCCACCCACCCTTATGAAAAAAAATTGCGTTTTGACGCGGGGGAAACGAGTGCTTATATCACTCCCCTATGCGAAAAATGTCGACGTATGTGTACAGCCTTCCTTCAGAAATATGCATTTAAGAGCAGAGGTGGTGGTGGTGGGGGGGGGGGGGGTCGGCCGGTTGTCTCGCCTGGCTGTATCCGTACGTCTTCGTTCAGGCAGGGGAGAGCACTTGGGCAGTGCGTGGCCTGAGCTACGAATCTGGCGAACGCACCATATCGCAGCTCCCCATCTCTTCCTGCTTAGCTCCCGCGGCTTCCCTGACTCGGAGTTCTCTCCCCTGCAGAGAAACATTTGGCAAGATAAAACGCGCTCCTCCCTAGCCAGCGGGCGAAAATTAAGTCCACTAATTACTGACTGGTCTTACGGCCTCAAAACAGAACTGCCAATAGAGGCAATAGACTGCTTTCTAGCTGCTAGTTGGAGAGTCGGTGGGGGGAACAGGCCGGGGAAACGGGAATATGCAGGGAAGCCGCCTTGTCCTTGATCAACCTTTTCTTCCGCTCCTTGTTTCCACAACATATTATCGTTGTCATGGCTATCACTTTCGCTAGCTTCGATATCGCAGCAGTATACTAGGAGACGTGACAATGTGGCATGGGGCCGATCCTTTCACGTGCCATATTTTAGCGATCAAGAGATGAAGGTCATATGCAATCACTACATATTTATTTAAATTTGAGATCCAGTTTCTCTCAATGTGGTCTTTTTTTCTTTCCTTCCTTTTTTTCCTTATTTCTTTTTTTTTATTGTTTCTTTTGAAACCTGGAAAGACAGGTTTACACACAAAATCACTTTTACTGTTAGATACTCGGAGACGAGTGATGTCACAACAGCTGATTTTGATGTCGATTATTTCGATCTGTCGATAGAAAGATGTTTGATATAAGCATGCACACACATGGGTAGTAAGGTAGTTTTTTCTCACTCGTTATACTTTGAGGCTATAATAAACCTAGCAAGAATTAAAAATAGAACTGTAGGCTCCAGATTTAGTAACTCTCATGATCGGATGGGGGTGGGGGGGTACTCCACCTGTCACGTGTTCTTTGTAGGAACACGACTGTCAGTCCAGCTACTGTGTGACATCACTGCCCCCAGCAGTCGAAGGCACTGTTGGTAATGCAGGGTTTACACGGCTCGACTAATGCGGGGCTTACAACTAAGTCGCATGAAGGCAGTCATTAAAAAAAACTAGTCCCGTTTGCCATAAAACATAATTTGATTCTTTAAAAACCGGATCCAAAATTCATCACAGACGCATTTTTGAACTAAAATCTCGGGAAGAAGAAGATTCTGGGAGAGAAGTTCTCCTTTGAAATGAGACTAACTGTTGAACGCAGGCGATCTGATTAACTCTCAACGACTGCTTTCATACTATTTAGTCAAGCCGTGTAAATCCCGCATAACCTCACTACAGAGAAGAAAGTTTCTTTCGACAGTTTCGATGCTGCGTAATTAAATGAAAAATGGCTATTACGTAAACATATTGCAGCCTTTACATTTCTTTGATCCATAGAGATGAACGATTGTAGGTCCTAGCTGTGCAGTAATTTTGTTTCTGTTTTGTTTCTTTACTTGGGGGTTTGACGTTATTGTTAAATCATTTGACATTTTTTAAAGCAGCTTCTCTAGTCAGTACCCACTTCATCGGCCTCTTGAGGTCTGGAGTAGGACGAGTAGGAGAGCTGGGGTTTGCCGACCAATGTCTTCTCAGTGTTTGATTCCAGACTGTCAACCAGTGACAGACTACTGTGAGCAAAGTCTTGTTGGAATGGGAGGTGGGGGGGGGGACAAATTAAGATGCTGCTACATTAACGTAGAACCTTAGGCATAAGACAATGTCTTAGCAGACTCACACAGTAAATCTGCTCACACTGCAGATTCGTAAACTGCATGTCAGACAGGCTGGCAAGAAGACCAGCAAACAGACGAACCGACTAACGAGCGATGAGACGACTTCAGTTTTGTAGAACTACCCAAAGAAGCTACGGGACGCGTGAAATAAATCCTGTACATAGATACACTTACTTTGATTCTCAGTTGCTTCAAGATTGTATGCTCTCCTCAGAAACTCTCAAACTGCGACAAAGCGCTTAAACGAAGCAGTTAAGTTTTCGTCGGAAATTTTATTTTGAAGTCTGCGGGTGCTAGTGCATTCACAATAGTTCAGCTTCTTTTTATCTCCACCAGAGGTCTCGATATCTATCAGTATATACTTACGGCACACAGCGCTCACATGACAATATAAGCACCCGCTTACCTACACACGCACACGCACCATATAGATTCTATCAACGACGCTGTCTGGCTGTAAGCCTTCCTCGGCAGAGACCAACGTTTCGTTGAGACAAAGCCCCTCCTTACCCCACCCCACACCCGATCTCTTTTTAGTGTCTGTTGCCAGTCCGATCCGATCAATGCTAGGGTAATCTAAGGGGAGATTACGTCCGGTAACATGGAGACCTCACCAAGATCCTTGCGCAAGAAGAATGGTGAATTTGCAACCCTCCTCCCCCCTTCAAGTTCTTCCCCCCACCACCCCATAACTGGGTGAGGCGTGGAAAATGAGTTCAGCGTACAAGAATTCGGAAGTACCTGATTTCTTTTGTGGAGACTCGCCACTGCTACTCATAAAAAACCGTTTTCAGCAGCAGCACCGCCGAGACTGGCTGAAGACGTTGACAATGGGTACCGGCTATAGTTTTCTGGGTCAAATGAGTGCACGTCACTTAGTGACGAAGGCGGGAAGTTGCGTACGTGAAAGCCTGATACAGACTATACAGCCAAGGGGCAGGAACCATTGTCTGCGGGAAATGAAAAGTGTTTCCAGGATCAATCTATTTGTAACAGCTTCATATGCCAACTCAGCTTCCTTCATTATAGACATTAAGCCTTTGCACCAAACTAAGATTTGGAAACGAGCATGTACGAAGACTTTAAGGCTTGCGTTTGGGTAACTGCTTGCCACTAAGACTGTAATTTTTTTAATGAAATCACTAGCTTTGGCTTCACCACAGATATACGATCCTCGCTTTTCCGATGGTCCTGCACACAGAGCTTGAGGCTTGCCGCGACATAGCACTTAATTAAAGACTCTCCCTCGTAGAAAATGTTTTTCAGATGGACGTTTTTAATTTCTTACAAGATACATCCGCCAATCCTCCCTTCCTGTCTGGAGATATAGATATCAACACTAACATTTTCATCTGGATTCAGAAAGGTCACAAACCTGGCGCCTAACAGGCCAAAGTCGGCATCTTTAGCTTTGGCACTAGATGGAGCCTTCAAGAATAAACACATCCACGTTCCAACGTGACTTTAGGGTTTTCACCCATTCCTGCTGTGTGAATGTTATAAGGCTTGTTTCCTTTGACAGGATGAGAACTATTTGCTCGGTTTTAGGAGTTACTTTCTTGTACTCAACCATTTCTCATAAAAACCAGTTTGCATTTGACCTGGTCTCTAAGGCAACCTGTTCCGACTTCTAATCTCTGGTATGGTTCCCAAAAATGATACGAACACATTAGACATATTTTGAGAAACCGCGGGCAGTATGTTTCGTAAAGAGTGCAGGGAAAGGGAACGGTTTCAGAAAATGAAGACTGCGATACACTCCCTGCCTTCGCGTCTCGCTTCCAGCACGAAGTTCGGTCTAGTGTTACACGTGTAGACACTGCGGCAGAGGAAAGGTAAACAGTCTGAGAATCCAGCTGTCCCCCTGACCCCCGGGCTGGAATATAAACAAAACTTCACACTTGTAACAACAGGTAGCCAGCTATGACTCCTCAGCTTACCCCTCCCACCCACCCTCGAGACCTCGACCTTGTTACTGTTGTTTTCTGGCCGTGACGGATTACTGACAGGCGAAGGTGTTGCCGATGTTTCGTCTTCATTGACGGCTGAAGCAGACAACTTAGATAGTAACAGAGAGACTAAGGGGAACAACGACTTCCTTTGACGTCAACAGAAGGAACTGTAGCTGAGGTACGTTTGTTTCGCCCGCACACTTGTGCTCGGTAAACGTAACCCCGCACTCACACAGACGCACGCACGAGCCCATCTTAGTACTTAATGCTGTCAGGGGGCTACAATGAAGGTTCTGCGTACCCGCTTTTTCTAAGTAAACGTTCCCATAAATGGTTTTCGTTCTTCACTTTTTATCATCCCGTCTCCCTCTTTTCTTTAGTTATGTCTTTCGTTCTAATTTTCGCCTTCCAATCAGCTTACATTGTTATACTAGTAAGTTTTTAGACAGACAGACAGACAGACAGACAGACGGACAGACAGACAGACAGACAGACAGACAGACAGACAGACATGGATGGATGGATGGATGGATGGATGGATGGATGGATGGATGGATGGATGGATGGATGGATGGATGGATGGATGGATGGATGGATGGATGGATGGATGGATGGATGGATGGAAAAAGAAAGGAAAGAAAGAACGACGAGAGGGAACCAGTATTCGAAAATCCTCTGGGTTCCATGGTCACATGGCCATGAAAAACGACGCCGGCTGTAGGCTGCTGCAGTTGTCCGTGGAACATCAGGAGAACACGCGATCGCACTCTCTATAATGGCAGGTTGCTGAGCGTCAAAGCTGCAGATGGTTGGCGTTGGTAGTGGTGGTGGCGATAGTTGAATGGGAGGGCGGGGGGAGGTGCGAGCGGATCACTTTCAATGCACCTGTCCTGCTTCCCTTTCGCCGTACGCTGCACACCTCGTGCGTGTGTATGCAGCAGCGACGCAAGATTGCGTCGCCCGCATGCAGCAAGACGGCGTCGCTATCTGGGGCTCGAGCGGTTATCGGCGGTGTGACTGGCGCCCGACACGCTTCGTCAGGTTTGTGCGTATACAAGCCGGAGAATGTGATCTGCAGTGTTTAAAAAAATTATTAGTAGATTACAGGTAATTAGACTGATGTTAAAAAAAGTTCCGCTTAGGCTCTAATTAACAGCAGCTGGAAGAACAGTGGATCGTAAAAATTGTCGTAAAATAATCATGCAGTTCCTCGAGCCAGCGTGATAATTAACAAAACTGGTGCATGGGAAAAGAAGGCAAGAGAAGGAGGAGAGGCAAGGATGATGAAAATAATGATGATGACGACGATGATATTTTCCGTAGTGGAGAGACTATGTACTATATCTCACTGTGCTAGGAGGAAAGAAAATGGGTTATATCTATCTTGTTACCTCCATTAATCGAAGTGGGAGTAATACATTAATATTGACTCTAATGAAGGAAATAATCACATTTCTTTTCTAATAGATCTAACTCGGTTAAAAGCGTGAAGTCGGTTCACATCTACCTTCAAATATATCGTTATCTGGTGGTGTGGGGGAAGGAACGCATCTATCGGTTTTCCAGCATCTCTCATTCGGGGTGTAGGAACCAAAGGGTTTGCGTCGGTCTTCAAAGATATCGAACTAAGCCTGAGGTAATCTAATGTCTAATTCATCTCCCTCAGTCCGGGAGGAAAGAAAGAGATGCTATCTGTTTTAAAGTTATCAAATGTGGCGTGGATAAGGTAAAGATTACATCTACCTTTTAACATTTCTAGTCCGCCAAGCACAATTCCCTTCGACAAAAAGTTAAAGTGCCCCTATTAGATCCCTCACTTCTCGCATCCCCCAACCAGACGGAACGGTGACCAACCTCACGTAAAGTTAGTCTTACTTTTGGTCACATTCCTGATGGACACACACACGCACGCGCATACACATGCACTCGCGCACCCACGGACATACACGCACGTGGACGCACGCGCGCGGACAGACACCTATGTGCACATACGCACGCAATCGAAGGCAAGATGCTGGAAAACCGTCGCGTGGGTTACTGCCGTCTGTCGGGCTCCATTCGGAAACCTGTTCCAGGCTTTTAGGTTTTGCTGCCCAGCGGCTTAGTGAAACGACCGTCATATGTTAAACTTACATTAAAGTTTCACAGCACAGCTGCCCGACACTGACGTCATAACGTCACCTGCAACAAAGCAAAGTGTGCTAACTGTAATTGTTCTAATTAATCTGTTTTCATGAGTGTCCGTCCGTCCGTCCGTCCGTCCTTCCGTCCGTCTGTCTGTCCGTCTGTCAATCTGTCTGTCTGTCTGTCCGTCCGTCTGTCAATCTGTCTGTCTGTCTGTCTGTCTGTCTGTCTGTCTGTCTGTCTGTCTGTCTGTCTGTCTGTCTGTCTGTCTGTCTGTCTGTCTGTTTGTCTGTCTTTTTCTTTCTTTCTGTAGATGTGTTCTTCTGTAGTTGGTTCTATGTATTTTTTCAGACATAAGTGTCTCTGGAGTAGCTGACGATTTGGCAACCAGCTTCCTCTATTTCTCTCTATCCACTGCCAATCTCTGGGTTTCTGCAATTGCTAGATCAGTCCATTCTTGGATGTTGCTTTCCCACCGATGCCTCTGTCTGCATCTTCTTGTTCCTCCCTGTACTGTACCTTGCAGAATGGATTTTGCTTGTCCTGGTGATCTCGTGATGTGCCCGTACCATTTCAGTATGTGCTTTTTGGCAGTGGTCATTGGGTCATGATCCAATGCCTTGCTGTGTCCTCCTTCACATTGCCTCATTGACAATGTGGTCTATATGCGAAATATAAGGACATTTCTGAAACATCTCATCTCTATGGCTTCGATCGTTCTTTGTGGATCAGCTGTCAGGGTTCATGTCTCACAAGAAGACAGAAAGATGGATATGACTAGAGACCACATCAGTCTGATCTTGGCGATGTTACCATTCCAGATGGACTTCGGTTTTGTTAATGATGCAGTTGTCTGTGTGTCTCTGGCGACAGTCTATCGACGACAGTTATAGTTGTCGGCCATGATTGAGGTTTGATGTTAGTACTGATGCCACTGGTGTTGCTGGTCATCAGTTTGGTCTTTTCTGCACTGAAGTCCGCGCCATAGGCTGTTGATAACTTGTCTCTGTCCTGACTGGATCTCGATGGACGTGATTGTATGAATGGGATGGCGTATGGAAGGGGTTGGTTTTGTAATGTATAAAAGCCCCAGCTTTTGGAATGTAGGTTGCCATCTTTGCTATCTCATGTTAGAAAAACGTGTTACTAGATGTTTTGTTAGCAGGCCTTTGCCTTCTGCTGTTAGCAAAGCCTTCGGACGTCTAGTGTTAGAGAGCTGTTAGTAAGCCTTCTGATGTTAGTAAAACTTTCACCGCTGTTAGCCTCTGTTGGTCCACGATTTGCGCAACCAAAATGCAAGCCACTGAAACTTCAGAGGGCAGGGCCAGGGCCTGAGTGTTTTGCGCTAGTCTGTACAACAACGTTACACTCTAACGTGGAAAGTATTCGCGGTGATGGGGTGTCGAGGATTGCGGAATGTGGAGGAGGGAACTGAATTGGGGGAAAGGGAAGGCAATGGTCTGGGGTGAGAAGCAGATGTCCGATCACCTCATTGGAGTTTTCATTCCTCTCCAGCAAAGACATATCTGTGAAGAATTCGACAACGAAAAGTCTGTTGTTATCACATAAGACGCGGCGAAGAAATCTCCTATCATGTCATCGCTGGACGAGTAGCGAGGGGCCCCTTCTATGGTACAGGCTGTGGTGCGAACTGTGACGTCTGCACGTGATCACTGTTTGTGCACTGGGCAAGGCACGTGCGGTTTGTTCCTTGTGAGTAGCAGATTTATATGATAGTTGATTTGTAGACCTAGCTTAGATCGATGTGTAGAGAAAGCCAGGGGCACCCCTTTGATAAGCTAACCATATCACTCATTCATATGTAAATAAAAGTAATCTTTCATTGTATTACTAAGGTGATTCTCTGGGGAGACTGTAGGTGGACAGAAGTTTGAGGCTTATAAACACAGTGATATATCACAATACAGCGTTTTATTCTATCTTATAATTGTTATCTTCTTAACCTCGGTCATGAGAGTGAGCACGTGACAGGACAGGTGAGGTGTAAAAAGAATTCCCAGGGAAGACAACAGTTCCTCAATTTTGTCTTTCCCTCCCTCCCTCCCTGCGTCTGTCTGCCCCCTCCCCCATCTGCCTGCCTGCCTGCCTGCCTGCCTGTCTGTCTGTCTGTCTGTCTGTCTGCCTGCCGGCCTGTCTGTCTGTCTGTCTGCCTGCCTGCCTGCCTGCCTGCCTGCCTGCCTGCCTGCCTGCCTGCCTGCCTGTCTGTCTGTCTGTCTGCCTGCCTGCCTGCCTGCCTGCCGGCCGGCCTGTTTGTCTGTCTGTCTGTCTGTCTGTCTGTCTGTCTGTCTGTCTGTCTGTCTGTCTGTCTGTCTGTCTGTCTGTCTGTCTGTCTGTATAGTGGGTTGCTTGTCAAAGCCACAGAAGAGCATCGTGGTCAGTGTGAGAACTGTTGACGATGAAGACAGGTTCGGGCCAGAAGCGCTAGTTTATTTTCTTCCGAACGCGCTCTGTTTCCGAACACCACAAGAACGACCGAAATGAGAAAAAGAGTGTAGGGGTGGGGACAGCAAGGAGCTAAGAGGGACGCGGATGAGGGGGTGGGGGTAAGTTAGGGCGGTATGCAGATGGGGAACCTGGTTGCCGCAGTTCCATTAAGTGTGTCCACTTGAATAAACAGCTGATTTAGTGGAAGAGGACGGAAATGAAGGATAGCCAACGCAATGGAATCCACTCCACCGCCAAACTACGGAGGGACAGCGAGCGGGCAGACGGGGGGGGGGGGGGGGGGGNCGCAACTCTTTGCTGAGAAATAGAGAGCAAGAAAGGAAGGAACACAGAAAGAACAAGAAGAAAAGAAAAAAGAAACAGAAAAGAAAAGAGAAAAATGAAGAAAGAAAGAGAAAGAAAGAAAAATGAAGAAAGAAAGATAGAAAGAAAGAGAAAGAAAGACAGAAAGAAAGACAGAAAGAAAGACAGAAAGAAAGACAGAAAGAAAGACAGAAAGAAAGAGAAAGAAAGAGAAAGAAAGAATTAGAAACAGAAAAAATGAAAAAAGAAAGAAAAAGATAAGAAAGGCAGGAAATACGGTGGTTGAAGAGGGACATTGAAGGGGGAACTACGGACGGAAAATTAGGAGGGCGTCGTAAAGTGGCGTCCCATACGCGCATAGATCGTACTTCTAGCTTTGTCGTCCATTTATCGGTGAGGGTGCCCCTCGGATGAGTCCCTCGATGTCTAGCGTGTAATTACTTCGTCTGGTCCACTGTCAGATGTCTCAAAGAACAGTCAGCGCACTACTGATGGAGTGCCCACGCGCACGCGATATCAAAACTTAAAAACTATCTCCGCTTTCGTATTCTGTATATTTGGTATATTTTGGTCATCGCCGATATGACGTACGTTAGTTTCAAGAGAACGTCAGAGGTTTATACCGGCATAGAACATGTGACCTTGGAAATTTCCTGTTGCTTACGGCCTTCTCTGGGAGGCTGTTCCATAAGCTGCCCACAAAATACACCTGCCAGTCTTGCCAGTCAACGGGCAGCGCATCCACATGTTATGTGTGCAGACTTGATGACTGACGTTCAGACGCTTCGCTAGCCAAAACTAGATAAGAAGGTCTGGCCAGAATCAAGGTACCACTTACGGTGAAAATGAGGTGAAAATGTAATACTTATTTTTTTTAAACTCCAAAAAAAGGAATCGCGGGCTGGCTTGATGGAATGGCTAATCGCGCTGTGTGAAGTCCGAAGCCTACTTCGCTGTCTGCAGCGCGCCCAACTGAACTCCGCGAACTGAGCTGTGCGCGTTGTCTTCGTCTGCATCGGTCGTCTTCGTCGTCGTCATCATCATCGTCATCGTCGTCGTCGTCAATATCATAATCAGCAACAACAACAACAATAATAACAGCAGCAGCAGAGTTGAGGTATCTTGTGCTGGTGGTGAGGGAGGAATGTACTTAGCGCCAGAGGTTGCCTGGTGATTGTCTATAAAGTCATTTTTTTCCTTCTCAGTGTCTCAAGGAGCATACGCCTCCTCCACCGACATCCACTGCGCAAGGTCATTGTTAGCCTGTCTCCTCCTCCTTCTCCTCCTCTCACATTGTTCTGCTCGCCTGTCTAGGTCTCCTAGCCTGCGCGCTACATGCGCTAGCGGAACTGCTAAGTTTTGTTAACCTAGCGGACACCCCAGCCGGTAGGCCGGCCGGCAAGGGACGGTCGTTACATCTCGTGTTACACCACCTCCAGCTCGAGCGCTGGTTCCGACAGGGGCCGTAACACGCATCCCATTCACGCCGAACGGCCAGAGAACGATGTCACATTCTCAACGAACCCATCCCCGCCAGCCGTGGTCGTACCCGTAAGAAAATATTTTCACAGCCTCCACCACGCCTGTCAATTCCCACACCCGCCGCGGACCGGGGTGCCCGACTGACAAGGGGTGGAGGAGTTTTACATACGCAAGTGACGCTACGTGGTGACGCCAAAGCTCGTACAGTTCGAGCTCTTACGTCATCACCTCGCATCACTTGAGGTCCTCGTGTCCGTAGACCTAGTCTGTTTCAGGTAGCCTAGGACCTCGCGACAAGGCGTTCGCCGACAGAGGTCGCCCGTACATGAGGAATTTCTTAGATGGCGGTGGTTGCTTGCATGGCTCCACGCGTTATTAATGCCGTCAGCAACTTTCATGTCTGCAGACTCGCTAGCAATGGTGAGAACAAAAACACCGCGTGCAGCTTCATCTTGTGAAAGGATCATAGAAGAAAGGAGAAAGAAGGAATAAAGAAAAACTGGAAATGAAGAAAAAGTAGACATACTGAAACACATGAAACACAGCTTGCCTTGGAAGTAAATAAATAAGTAGTTGATTTTGCTGTCACAAGAAGGCAAGAACATGTCGTATGCGGGTGACGTAACTATGCTGCTCAAAAGAATTGACCAGTGAAAACTGTACGCACTGCATGATGCCAAACCACAAACTGGTAGTCGCATGTTGTCGCTGTTGTCTAAGCCCATGTCCCCAGAGTCATTTGTGGGGATCGCCTGCCCCTCTGCTGAAGCAAACTGGACAGCTGGTTAAGGTAAGCTGGAGGTTGGTGGTTTACCAGCAGCCGATGGTCCAAAGCATCCCACAGGTGCTCGTTGGGGTTAAGGTCGGTGAATTTGCTGGTCAGTCCCTGCGAGTCACTTGTTACTGCTGCAGGAAAGTGCTGACAGCCTGAGCTCTCTGTGCCAGGCATTGTCGTAATGGAAAATGGCTCCTAGTACCATTGCCTGTAGCGCTGGCAGTACGAGGGGCTGCAGAATGTCATTCTTGTAGACCACGCCAGTGAGGTTGCCTTGCACACAGGACCCACCACCAAACGATACAGCCTCCCTCACAGTGGCATCACGATAAGACTCATCCTGTCACCTTCAGGCGCGGATTCTGGCAACGTGAAACGATCTGTCAAAGCAGGACTCATCGGTGACGAGAACTCGGCCCACTGCTGACGTGTCCAAGCCAGATGACGTCGGCCGCAGGTCAGCCGAGCGATGAGCTGGCGTCAGGACAGGGACGCCCTGAAAGTAGGGTAGCCTCATGCAGCCGGTTCCTGAGCATTTAGTCCCTGTTGGTTGGTTGGTTGGTTGGTTGGTTGGTTGGTTGGTTGGTTGGTTGGTTGGTTGGTTGGTTGGTTGGTTGGTTGGTTGGTTGGTTGGTTGGTTGGTTGGTTGGTTCCCTTGTTCTTTCCTTCCCCTTCCTTTCTTCATTGGTTATGGGCCGGAATACGGCAGCGGCCATCCCTCGCACATTAAGCTATCTGTCCGCACTGGCATCTTATTACATCTACCAGCCTTGTGGGCTTAAGATATGAAAGCTTTTCCATTCAATCAACTAACATCTTCTGCACTAGAGTTTATATTGTAGACCTATTCCTAATATAAATGAACTTCTATCGTTCCGAAGAACAAGTTTCATGTGGATTTAGGTTGCAGGTCAATTCTTACAACTGGTAAGTTTGGTAGTTTAAAATGTGTATGTTGAGAATAACAACCGATGTGGCCACGATTTTCATTTCAGACGCTATTTATTTGTTTATTTCACAAATAAAGTAAGCGAGGAAGTTGTCTTCTTATAAAATGGCCTGCGTAGCTTTGGCACAAGAGATGACGATCTTCTACCCAAACGCTAGAGTGAGTTGCAGCGTGTTAGCACTAAAAATGTTCACGTGAGGTATGGCACAAAGTCGCAGCAGCTGACATTTTGTTTAGCACGGATCAGTGGGCTTTGGGAGGACAGAGTGAAAAATGAATACGTTCACGCAATCGCAGGCGCACCGGGTGACCTCTAGGACTGAAGGGGATGCACGCACTCACGCACATGCATATATGAACCTATGCGCTTGCACACACACAAACACACAGAGGCCCGCGTGCATTCGATTACACCAACTCCCTTCCTAAAGAGCTCTGGTCACCCCCAATCTCCCTACACTGTGCAGTCATTCTAAACGTGGCAGCCTAAAGTTAGTTCGACTGGTCGCTATTTTATTCACATATGCTGCTTAATATTATATTTAAAAGTTTTTATTTGTGTGGAAACAGTGGAAACTAAACATGCGAATACGATGTCATTGTTTGGTTACAATCAGATTGTTCCACGATGCAATCCAGACACTCTATCGCCCTACTCCACTCTCTTGTTTTTAGGCAGGCTATCATTGAAAATAACAAACTCCTTTTTTTTTGGTTACATAGAAATTACTGTATGTACAAACCAAACCGTATGCTGAAGTGATGTCACTGGCACATAAAAGTGGTGCGTTTCATACATTAACCGTCAGTCCCTACTGCTGACAGACATCGCACAAAGCAAATTCCTGTCAAAACATAAACTTTTGTTTCCCATAATCGCCATTTGCTTAAAAAAGACGCAAATTAGACCACAGCATAAAACTGGAGCATTCATTAATGTGTACCCATAATTAAATGCCGTTGTTGTCGGTTTGGAATTTCTCACTGTTAGCTACCATATGAAGGCATGCGGGATATTGAAATTATGAAAGACTGACATAGTAAAAAGGACAGCTAAACCACACAGCGCAGACGTCTTGGGATTT
Source organism: Lanistes nyassanus (assembly GCA_004794575.1). Lineage (NCBI taxonomy): Eukaryota > Metazoa > Mollusca > Gastropoda > Architaenioglossa > Ampullariidae > Lanistes > Lanistes nyassanus. The sequence goes on from SMGT01003973.1 coordinate 352,590, forward strand.
TTATTCATAAGAAAACTTCTATGAGAAGAAAGGAGAAAATACAGGAAGTGAAGTAAGCATAGCGGTAAAAGTTCTGACGAAAGTGACAACAGCTATGTACAATCACTCGTTGTCTTCAAAGGTGTGCACAGATTACACAGACTTGTTTACACTGAGCATAGAGCATATTACCGCAGTCATCCACTACAATGTTTCCTTATACCATGGCCTATCTTAACCGGGCCGATGTGTGTCCTAGCTCGATATTTAACGGACATGAAATTAGCTGGCATTTTACTAAAGTTAGATTCTATGTTCAATACTGTTACGTTTTAATTTGGTATAATATGCCACTGAGAAACTAAAATTCCCTCCCTCCTCCAAAAAAATACACTGCATGTTGAATTTGTCTGAAACTTTAATCTGGATATAAAATAGATTACTTCTTAGAGATGGCAATCTTTATATAGGTGACATATTGTCTGTTGACGGCAGTTACTAGCTGATGGAAAACAAATGTGATTTTATATGAGATAACAAAATGAGAGTAGAACTCACAAAGAAGTGTTACAGGATGGTAACAGATAGTACCAAAAAAATCATAGAAAATTGACACCCACTGAAATAGAACAGAGTGGTTTTTACTCCTGAACAAGGCTTTTACGTGGTCTTTACCCAACCAGCCACTGTATATAAATTACTACGTTTGACTTTCTAGCAAGCGAACGTACGTTTTGAACCCCTTCCGTCCACAAAAAAGCAAATAAATGTGGTCTTCGTTAACAATTAACTATTTCTTTATGTCTACAGTGTTCGTTATAGGGACCCTGCTGTGTACCTTGAGATATTTCCCAGTGCTTCTTGGGTGCGATAGCAGATCTCGGTTTTGAGCAAGCTTGTTTCATCTGACTTTAGAATTGTCAGGCCTCAATATGTGCGGTTCGCAGTACCACGGAATCCAACTCACGATTTTGACCCTGTAAAATTTTGGGCTTCAGCAGTGATAATGTAATAGTTCAAGCTTCAATATAGTGTTTAAACCATTGCATTATTTTTGTGCTACAATCAATAGTCCAAAATTTAGCTGTGGCGCGGTAACATTCCAAACTCACGAAAGTGCAGGTTACATGTAATCTTCCAAATGTCTCTGTAGAGTTGAAACACTGCAAGCTTCTTCACTTAAAGTCATTTATCCCGCCTTTCGTATCAGTATTAGAGGATTTTTTCTTTATATCATATATCTTACTATTACTATCTTGACGCTGCTCCGTGCTGTAGACTTGACTGCTGGTTTTGTAATTTTGCAAAATTTTGACACTATACCTTTCCAAACTTCACATTTCATACTACATGTACTTTTGCTCCAGACGTTAGTACTTTATTACTGTAGATTTTATAATTATATTTCAGGCTTTTTGTTTGATGCTGTTGTGTATATGACTTTTTCTTTGATACTACATTATTTCAGACTTCAGTTTTAGTACTATGCTATTCCAAGTTTTTAGGGGTGCAATATTCTAGGATTATGGTCAGTATGTTTCTGAGACTTTGGTATTGAAATAGTCCATGCCTTTCAGACTGAACTGCTTCAGACTTCCCTTTTAATACTGTAACATTTCAGGGTTCACTTTTAACACTGTGATTTCCAGGCTTCATTTTTAATACTGTAATATTCCGAGCTTCATTTTAATACGGTATCGCTCCAAGCATCTGGCACTGCAGCATTCCAGGCTTCACGTCTTTACTTGTAGTGGGGACACGTACTATTGTTATTAGTATGATAGTCTATGCTGAAGTTTAGGCAATGTAACTACTTTAGGTTGGGGGGATTTTGTGGGAGGGGGTGGCACTGTAATCTTTTACTTTGGATACGTAAGATTCGAATATTTTGATACTGCAGCAGTCCAACCATTCTATTATACACCAAAGCAGACTTCACCACTGAGTTGATACGCTTCAGCACTGGCTAGCATCCCGAGCTATCGCGCCAGTCATTTTGTTACACCGTAGGTGATTGAGTACGTTGGTCGTGTTGCGTAATCCTCAACTCGTCGTGTCCTTTTGATAACTATATGAAGCTCTGACTCACTCCGACTCACGTCCCTTGCCGTGTATATTCTGGTTCTCTCCTTGTGTCTATATATTTTCTCTTTCTCTGGACGCGAGTAGTTCTCTGCGTCTGTTAGCGTGTCTGCCCGCCTGCACGTGTGCCCCCCTCCCCATCTCTTTTGCTGTGTCCTTTACTGTGATCCTCCCCTTCCCTCCTTTTCACGTTCTCGTTTCTGTTTGTCTCTTAGAGAAGCAGATAGCGCCCCAGGGGGTTGCCCCTTCCCGCGCGAGCTGTCGAGGCCGACGGGAGGTTGGCAGCGCTTGTCGATTGCTCGAAACAAGATATCATGACCGCTCATCGGGTGGCGAGGGTTGAGTGAGGGCGGCTTGCGAAACGCACATCGCTGCCACTCACAGCTTGCCGCGATCCTTGGGCTCAAGGAGGAGGCCCGGCCCTCTTTAACTCCGCCTCTCGCCATGCAAATCAGCAACCGGACGACGGTGACGTCATCCAGGCGAAACGAAGCGTGCGATACGATTGGTCAAGGTGGAAAAGACGCGAAGCGAGCTGGCTTGAGAAATGGAAGCGACTCGGGGTTTGGTTTCTTGGAGAGGAAGGGGGGTGTTGGATGACGCGGGAACTGAGAATATGAGAGACCCTTCAGAGAGAGAGAGAGATGAGAGAGAGAGAAGAGAGAGAGAGAACACGCGTCTGTGCATAGGGAAATTTTGATAGGCGAGGAGAGAACCTGAAGCCCCGCCCCCAGAGCGGGGCATTTTAAACATGTGTTTTAGAATAGTAAAACCCGACACTCTCTAACGAAGGACGCTTTACAGATCACGTCACGCTTGGCAAAGCCATTTCTGAAGGAATTTGCACACCGTTTCAGCACACCGTTAGCTCTGACTGCTCCGTTTCATTTCAGCCCAGAAGGCTAGCTTTCTGCGAGCGTTCTGCCGAGTCGAAAACGAGATGGCTGAACTGGCACTGCATACACGGGCACGACACATGCGCAGTGGTGTTAGAGTATGAGATCACCAAGTAGATTTGCTTAGCATGCGTTGTCTTGAAAATAAACAGCGCGTAGAGGCAACCGATCTATGGACATGGTGTTTTCTGTAAAGGACTCGATCAGTCGTTCATCCGTTCTTGACAGATGTAATGCTGTGTACCCCTCCAAAGCTGATTAAGTAGGACAGCTGCAGGGCGAGAGAGACCTAGTGTTAGTTACGTGTTGGTGCTATTGGACCAGAGCCCTACTGCTGTGTTGTCTGTGTCCTTCTAACTTCCCGTTCGCCTCAACAGTCGAGCGGATACAGTACGGCCAATTTGACAACCTTTTAGTGACCGCCAGGATTATTTTTGTCACGCCTTGCTTCTTCTGCTAGCCAAACGAACCATTCAGCCAGATAATCCGAGGACGAGCCATCAGCCACGCGTGTGCAGCTTAGCGTGCAGTCAAGCCCAGGGGCCGAGTGAGGCATTCGGTCATCCAAGCGACCAGGGGTTACCCGGCGGACCGTAGTCAACTAACCAAGCAAGCAAGTGACAAGTTCAGCTAATTACAAGCTGCGGGGACCCGAAGACCCCGGCCTCCTGTTTTTGCGAGCAAGTTAGCGGAAAAAGGACAGGAGCAAACTATTGACGGACAAGGGGTTCCCCCTCGGACTCGTCTGCACTCGGTAAGCCTCAGCTTGTTTATTTCATGCTGTTCTTGAAATTGACAGGTCATGCTCTCTGATATTGACAGTTCTCGCTTTGTCTGTGATATCGACCACGCGCTTCGTTTCTCGTGCGCGGGTTCCCCTGTCATGCCAGCTTCATTTCTTTCGCCAAGCACGTATCCATGCTGTTGGCGTTAGCACTCAGCTACTCTGCTTGCACGCTGTCATATAGACATATCGGCCATACTTTGCTGGTTAAGGTATGGCAGAGTCAAGTTGTTTTGATTCACGCCTTCCCCCCACCCACCCATCTCTACTGAGTGATATATAGTGCAGCAGAATCAGAAAAAGAACCTGACTGCTTTTACTTGAAATCTACTACTGTCATAGACATTCACAGCAGTGTGTTGAGAAAATTTGCTTCTACCTCTGTCTTTCTCTTTAGGTTTTTTAATTTTATTTTTCATCTGTCGCTGCTTAGTTCAGTTGTAAGTTTTTTCTGACCATGCACCCTTCCTTTAGTCTCCTTGCCTTCCTTCTACCCAACACTCAAAATATTACTTGGCGAGCTACAGAGCCGCAAGTTACTACAACAATCATTCTATTAGAGGCCAGACGCAAAAAAAAGCTTTTAAATTAATTAGCGTGCGCACGTCTAGGTTCGTAAACATGTATAATCTGTATAAGCACAAAAAGTGCAGACCGTGGTTTACTTACCTTACAACTGTTCGATCTTTTAAAGTTTACAGAACGACTTGTCTTGTTTTTCACTTGTTTGTGTTATTTGACACTTATCTACACGCTGTGTTGTAGCGTCTCTACTCATTCTTCCTCTAGACACGAAAAGAAGTTTTTCTGGTTCTTTATGCCGCAGCATCCTACCCTAGAATACGGTTATATCAGAATTAAAGTTACAACATAATTATGCACAGAACGCATCCGGATAAGAAACGCAGTGCTACATCCGTATCGGTACATAGTAAGATGAGAGGCATAACAATGAAGACGTAGGCATGTATTCCCTCCCTTCCCCTACCCCTTACTTTCAAGAAAATGTGATTTTTGCTTTGGACAGTCAGATATCTTTCTATAGACGTACTGTAGATCAAAGTTATTATTTCTGACGCACCCTCCACTCTACTGTGAAATTTTGTGTTGACGTGACCAGACAATTTTGCTTTGGCGGTTTACGGTCAGTTAGATACACTTCAGCTGTGGTGACTTAGCGTCCGCTCTTTAAGATATGCTCCACTTGTGCTGAGGTCCCCTTGTCTTCACGTTGTCTTCTTATTAGTGCTCCGACAGGTTCACATTTACTGAATACATATCGGAGTACAGGCCTATATATATATTGTGAACTTAGTGAGCACTTCAGTATTTATATTCACCGTTTGAAATATTACACAAACTGCATGGCTCAGACATGATATTTATAAGAATGCGCTTGATATAAATAGGAATGCGTTTAAATTAGTTTCCAGCAAACTATTAGTTTGTAAAGCACTAGGGAAAAAAGTACGGAAGTAAAAATCACACTGACAGGTAAAACAACATTGAATGGATAAAATAAATGCATGCGCACCTCACCTGGAAGACAATTGTGTGTGTGTGTGTGCGTGTGTGTGTGTGGTTTTTTTCTTTTAAGTTTGGCCGAGCTACATAACTTCAGGTAGAAAAAGAACGTTTCTGCTTCTTTGCACATCCTTCTATTTGTATTTTCTTTCCTTCTATCTGTTTACACTCGGTCCTTCAGTGTGCTTACTGGCTCGCTCGCTCGTTTGTTCCCCAGCAATATTTATACTGACAGAGTTTGTTTTCGCGCTTTCTATGAGGCAGAAAGAATACGATAACGTAAACACAAAAAGTTCTGTAATTATACAGAAAACTTTTTATACCACAAAAGCTACAGCCAAAGGAGCTACATCCATGAATGTGTCCCATACGCCTCACAAGAATGGCAGGTTTCACAGTAATCGCTTTAAACCTCGTAACAAAGCAACAGTTTTGTCCGACGATAATCTGCCATTTTGTAAAAGTCACCTCTCGTAGACAAATGAACATAAAACGGGAGTAAAACCGCCTGCCTAGCCGTGCTCACGTCACTCAGCATGAAAGGGGTTAACCTAACGGTTAACAGTAATATCTCTTACTCCCGAAGCCCTGTCTCGGGTCTTTAGGCCGGCAGTCCACGTCATTAATCATCTCGCAGCCACCAAGATTAGCCGTTGTTTTATGGTGTCAGAACGTTGCTCCGTCAAGAACACGAGGGGGGTAAATAAAGAGTTATCGCAACTTACGTACGTCTTGCTGTAAACGTTACGTAAAAACAGGGAAGAAAAAAGAAAAACACAGGATTACCTGTGCCGACTTTTTTCGGTTTTGTTTTTTGGCGGGGGGGGGGGGGGGGGGGGGGG
>SMGT01003973.1:370541-384874 GCA_004794575.1 Lanistes nyassanus
CACACACACACACACCTTAAAGTGCTCTCTACGATTAAAATCTTCCCATTAGAAATCCAGAGAGAGGGAGAGGAGAGAAAGCAAGGAGCGGGGAGAGCTGACAAAGGTTTTGCTATGGTGTCATTTAAAATGATACACACAACACGCGTTGAGTTCACAACACATGCCCTGATATACTACTGGGCGCGCGCGGGGAGGTGCTACACTCAGCGACATCTTGCTATGAGGGGGAAAAGAACGCGTGATGCAGATTTGTGAGGCATTCCATCCATCCATCCATCCATCCATCCATCCATCCATCCATCCATCCATCCATCCATCCATCCATCCATCCATCCATCCATCCAAGCGAAGCTACCTCCGTGGATACGTGTGTTCGCGCATGCTGCCCTATCCACTAAGAAAGACTTAGGATAAGTATTTGTGTTTGAACCAAAAAAAAAAACACCACAAACACTTAGTTCTGCGCTCGTTCATGACCTGGAACAAACGAAAGTTTATGAACATTGTGCGAAAATATGCCGCACCCCACTCGCGTAAATGCCGGACCCCACTTGCGTAAATTTCGCGCCCCACTTGCGTAAATGCCGGGCAGTATTGTTTCTTTAGTGTGTGAACAGCAAAGCACTCAGTACATGGCCCCCCTTTTTTTTAATCCGTTGACTAAGCGGTCTGTTTATTATTGTCTTCGGTGCTGAACAAATTACTTGACTACTGTTTTGTACTCAACCAAACGGACGGAAATCACCCCCACCCGTTCCCCCCACCCCCAATGACTCCTGGATTTAAAAAACAACTTTACCTGTTTTCCACGTTTTCCCAACTGGCACTGAGTCTTGCAGTAGATGTTGACGCTAAGTACAGCTATTTGCTGACCACTTCGAGGCTATGAGCAGCTTTCCTGGGGAGCACATCGGGGGTGGGTGGGTGGATGAGGACAGACAGGTTGTGAAGGTTATCGTAGGGACTTGGCGTCAAGAAAGATGTCCCGGGGAGACGAAATTCGTAAAGTGAATTAATTGGCTGGTTTGAAAATCTGCGTGGATGATCGAGACAGCGGGAGAGCGGGGGGGGGGGGGGGGGGGGGGGGGGGGGGACGGGGAGAGATCCAGAAAGAGAGTGAGAGAGTACTATCAGGCCTAAACTGCACAGCCAAACAGACTTCCTTTCTCTGCTTCCCTTTCTCTTTGCCCCCCTCCCCTCCCACTTACTCTCAACTATTCCTTCAGTCTCTCCCCTCTCCTTTCGAAAGTATCCCGGTTGACCCTTCCTGCCTGCACGCACCCACCACCCAGTAAAAGGCCTGTTTCATACATATTGATCAACATCGCAAACAGGATTTCAAGAATTAAGCAATTACCAGATGAAAGACGAAAACCCTTCACCAAAAATGGCAGCGACGTCTGGATCATCAAAGGGAGAGCACAAGAACGCGTGGATACGTTTACTCTGTCATGTGATCGGTGGAGAGGGGAGGGGGTGTCCTCGAAGTCTTCAGAGGGGGAATAAAAGGCTCGTGGACAGCTTGCAGGATCAAAGATGGCGGCATCTGCCGTGCAATCTTTCCTCCAAAGTCGGCATCATCATTAACGGTATGGTTAGGGTTGTGTCACTGTCTGCTGGTAGGCACAAGTGTACTTTGGCTGGGACGCTTAGTGATATGGGTATGAGAATTGTGAGAATTCTGAGAATTATTTATATTCATTTGAACCGTGCCCCCAATGAAAAATCTCGAGTAACACATGGTTAATTGTCAAAAGTATTTTATTGAATTTTTCCTAATAAACATAAGAAACATGTTTGAATGGATGTTGAACAGACAAGAGCGCTGCAAGCACAGGTAGCTAATGACGTCATAGACTTGTGCTCCCCATGGGAGCTCTGATGTCATACATCTAACTTTCTTTGCGAATCTCGCGTGCAGAAAACTCGCAGCTAGAAAACAGACAATACACAGTGGAAGGTAATGCAGATTCCTGATGTGACCACGGGGAATTATTTTAACACAGAAGCGGGTGATGACTCTTGAGTCTTGACGGGAGGAGGCGGGAAGTGTTAAGAATAAGCTAACAAGAAAAGGAAGGAAGGAAACAAACGAAAAAAGGAGGAAATAAAAGGAAGGAAAGAACTGGCAGGACAGTTTTGTCGAGGAAGTGGCAGTTGTTCAGTTCCCTACATGGTACCCGGAGTAGGCGTATCCAAGGTTGTTTTTTTAAACAGGAAGGGCGTGAGGACGAAGAAATTTCTCCCATCAAGATACTTAAATTCTGTCAGCAGTAAACCCAAGCCTGAAGAAGACAAAACGTTAAGGGGAAGATGAATAAAATGCTTCCAACATTATCCTTTAAGAGAGATTTGTACAAGAGAGGAAGTAGGTAGGTGGGGAGGAGTTAGAAAGATTATCTTTGGCATTGTGGCCAGTAAGGTTTCCCCTGCTGCCACTCACTCTGTATCAAAGATTATTTTATTGTTTGTCTTATTGAATGGACAGTCGCGCAGTGTGAACTCGATTTGTTGTTTTCGTTGCCGTGGATATGGATTGCAGACACTGGATAAATATTTTCAGGAAAGCAGCGTAGGTGTTTATATGCATATGTATGTGGTTCTGTGTGTGTGTGTGTGTTCGCGAGAGCAGTAATTTTGTGACAGTCGTCATGTCTTCTTTTGTCACCTCTTTATAGTTTCTTTATTTCTCTCACGCTCCAGGCTTTTCTATTCACTTCTTTTAACTCCCCTTTTTCTTGCCTTCTCATTCTCCCCTTCTCTTCATCTCTCGTCCTTCCTCAATCTCTGTCTACTTGTCTGTCTATCTGTCCGTCCGTCCGTCCGTCCATCAGTCTGTCTATCTCTCTCTCTCTCTGTCTCTCTCATACATGCCAACGCACATACTACTTGCTATTGGAAAGGGGATGGGGTGGGGGTGAGGGGGCCTGCTCCAGCGACTGGATGTCTAGCCATACCCCCACGCCTGGAGGCGTAACTGATAAATGACAGGTTATGCTTTTCTTTTGGTGACTTGAGTTCTCACCCTTGTCTCCACCGCGCCATCTGGACTGGTGGCCTGCCAGTTATTAAAACAATGCGACCCCCCTCCCCCAAATAAGGGACATTAAATGGTGCGAAGACGTTGGGTGTTAGCATTTCCTGCCGTCTCTTCGCAACGAGTGAGGCAAGATGCTGGGGCAGTAGCTTGGGTAAAGCTGCATGACAGGAAAACATGGCGGCTAGATCATTATTGGGTTTCACGAGCCTTCCTATCGCATCCCATACGTAAAGGTGCCCGTATGCTTCATTTAGCAGTGCCCGGGAGTTTGTCTGATGAGAAAATCCGGTCAGTAATGATAAGAAGGAAGCATATTCGAAGCGTATGCCAAGATGTTGTTTTTGATGAATCCTGATGCGTTCTCAGAAATCTTTTCTCAATTACTGATGTTTCTTCTTCATTTACATTGTCTCCTCCACTTCTTCTCCTCGTCTGTATCTGTCCCGTAGCCATGAAGACCGTTGGAGAACCACTGAGGACGTTGCAAACCAGCTTCCTCCATTTCTCTCTGTCGTCTGACAGTCTCTGGGTTTCTGCAGAAGTTAGATCAGTATTCTCTTGGATGCTGTTTTCCCACCGCTTCCTCTGTTCGTCTCTTCTTGTTCCTCCCTGTGCTGTACCTGACAGAAGGGTTTGCCCATGCGACTTTGCCGGGATTTCACGCTATGGGAGTCGGTGGGAGGGGGAAACGGGGTGGGAGTCTGCTGCTGATCTACCCACTGAAATCTGCAGTAAGACGACCAGCGCGGAGAGCCAGTTCGTAATGTTCAGGTGACGACAGCGGAGTTTGCACAAAGTGCGTTGAACTCCTGGATCTCATCTTTTGGCAACTCCTGGATTTGAAACAGCAACTTTCAAGAAGCATTCCGCAGAGCTGCCCAAAGCTTAATCCCACCCCCGGTGCACAGTTTATCTCCAGTCTGCTTCTTAATAAGCAGGAGTGCGAGTCTTATTTATTTTGAGTTTGGAGTTAGAACCCGGCAGTCTTGGATCCTGTCCAGCCCCCCACAAAAAAATCCAAACACGACAACCAAATGCTCCCTTTCGCCCCACCATCTTTGTCGTTGTGCACACAGATCTATGATCTCAACTATCACCATTACTAAAGCTGCTACTCCATGTTGAAACCCTGGTAGCTTCCATTGATGCATAGTTTTAGGCAACACCGATCACAAAAGTGAACTCTGTACCCACCACTGTCGCATTCATTCATTCATTCATTCATTCATTCATTCATTCATTCATTCATTCATTCATTCATTCATTCATTCATTCATTCATTCATTCATTCATTCATTCGATATTTTATCTTATTTATTTATTTCGTTAAACCACTCGAAGATCAGAGCCTTATCCCACACGTTCATTTGCAGGCCCTAGTCGGACATTCAGGGTTGACTTCTCACAAGAACCCTTTGGGATATAACACACCCTCCCTAACCCCCACGTGACTGCACAAGCAGCCAATGCTTACAGGAGTCTCAAAAGCCGGTGAGTTTGGCCACGAAGCCAGCGGAGCTAGCTATTTATTCTCGTATCAGGGTGGATTTACTCAGTGCACCGGAGCGCGCCGACCTGACCCGTTCAACGGATGTTACCGATCTCGGGGGAAGAGAGAGAGAGAGAGGCCCAAGCCACGGCACACAGATCTTATTCCCTTCCACCGATTGAATGGCAACTCCCCCCACCATTTTATTATTCCCCATCATTCCCCCCCCCCTTCCCCGTTGGGTATCCAAGGCATGACTATATACGGTTCGCTTTCAGTCAGGAAAACCCGCTGCTGCTATTGAATACATTGGGAGCGAGGGCTAGAGGGGAACGCACTTTCACAAAATGCCTCCCCCCTGGTTGGACTGGCCGAGTTCCCCACTACCTGCCACGCCGGTTCGATCATAATCCGCCGCAGAGTCCTCCTCGCGCGAGTGGCTCTGCTACTGTTACACCTTGCGACATCCTCTGTGAAATATTACTGTGCGTGGATCGGGGGTGTAGGTCTCCTCTCTGTCGCTCTCTTCTGTTCTTCTCTTCCACTGTGCGAAAAGGCCTTAAAGGCTGACGTACACTTCTTGTCAGATTGCCTGTCTTACGCTAATTTATCAGAGTAATAAATTCCGCCAGAAGTCTCTAAAGATCGATCGTTTTGCCGATGTAATTTCCCCATGTCTTATAATTGTCGCAGCATCACAGGCCAGCCAGCAGCTTCTATTTACAATGCAATATAACAGGAATGTATTAAGCTAATATCGTTTATATTGTTGTATGTAATTTGTGGAGGAATGTATTTGTGTATTTGTGTCCCCACCTTCTTCTGTCATTGACTGCAGCGTATAGCCTACACAGAATAAAGTTCAAGTCAAGGTCTTCTCCTCTGCTCCCTTTTGTCCTCCCGAATGAGTGAGCCCGCTTCCTGCGTGAGAACGCGCGGGAGTAGAGAGTAAATAACGTTTGCCAGTAATTGACATGAAATTTCCCCACATGATGTTTATCTTGTGATGCCATTAATACAATGGCGTGCGACAGGATTCCCCCCTTCTGCTCCTTTCCATTTAGATCCCCAAACAAACAGTTCATTTAAGACGGGATAGCACATGTGGTCATATTCAAAGACAGCTGATAGCTGTCATATGTGTCTGCATAGGTGATTGAATAACAAGGTGCATATATGCGTGTTTGGGAGATGGAAAGGAAGATTTTAAAAACTATTAAAATCTTTTACAAAAATACTGAAAATCTTTTTTCTAAATTTTATTTCTTTGAGGTTTCATCTGTCTGGCGGCGTAACCTTAACACTTTATACAGAAGTCAACATACACCTAAGGTTGACTTATCTGAAAAAAAGGAAAAATCGCACTTCAGCTTGAATTTCCTTGTCTGTTATAGACACAGAAATACTTTATCACTGATACAAAGAGACAACATGAAAATGACGGTGGTTGGGGTGGGGTTGGGGGTAAGAAAAGAATCGGAGTGAGACAAAGAATGAACCAACAAATATGTGGTTGAGTTCACGCACGATGAGGGCTTACAGGGGAGGGGGAGACTGGACGGGGATTCAAGGGAAAGGGAGGGGCGAATGTGGAGAGCGAGTGAGAAGTAGAATGTGGGGTAGGTGGTGGAGCGTATTTTTGGGGAAGAATTAACATAATTCAAGAGCTGACATTTTCCATTTCTCACAAGCGAACGGGCGAGCGAGAGACTGAGGGAGAGTGGGGTGGGGACAGACACCCCACTCTCAGATTAGGGGGGAGAAGACACAGAAACACGCTGAGACCTAAACAGGCACATACCCCACAGAGACACAGTCGCACAGATGCACGTTTTCGTGACAAAGCAGCAAGGCAGGGAATTTGCGGAGTGAGGGATGGGCGTGCATGAGATGTGTGCGCACGTGTCTGCACGAATGTGTGGACAAGTTCGCGTGCTCATCGGTTCACATCGTCCATGCGAACTTTTTGTGAGGAAACTAGACATTTTTTTATTGTTTATTTGTTTTTGTTTTGTGTTTTCACAAGATACAGGACAGCATAATAATGAGACTGAGTCTCAAAGATGTGTTGCAAACACAACGAATATATCCGTTGCTGGCTAAGCGAGCTGACCTGCAGCAGACCAATGTCCTCTCTTATCGATGTGCCTGCTACTTTTTTTCTAGCCAAATGGTCGCATTCCTGCATGTATGTGTGGGCAAGCGTTCCTTGTTTTTATGTGCATCGGGAAGTTAGCGATGCGCGTCCCATCAAAATGGGATTTTAACAATATTGTTCTAAAATTCTAGGGCGAAAATTGGCTGAAACTGACTATTGTGAAACTGTCCATTTTTTCTGAACGTGTAGGTTATTGCTAAAGTACTAGTGTGCTGACGGCAACACATTAAAGAACTGAGCGCAAGACCAGTAACCGAGCTGGCCAGCGGGGCCATCGGAAGTGGGGGAGGGAGAGAATCCGAGGTCGCTGGGCAGGAAGAAAAAAAAATCTGCACACCGCCACTCTGTCGCTGTCACTTCGACCACCGCTGTCTATCATTTAGTCAGGCGCGAAAGCGACAACCGCGGTCAGCCAATCAGAATCCTCCGATCACCCGAAACCCAACCTACCAACCTTGTCACCCCTTTACTGACGGATGTTTATACACCCCTCTTCCTGAGGGCTTACTCGCTTCACTCCCTCCAGTTCTCCTCGCGGTCCCCCTTCGCTCCAAGCACCCATCCACCCCCCTACGTCTCGCTCCTAGCCCGCAGTTTTGAGTAGAGAGCTAAGCTCGCTAGCGGGAACAGCTAGTCGCAGGGGTCGGGGCGCGCGCGTGCGGTGCGTTGACGCTTGCGAACAAGTGTGTCGAAAGGTGTGCTGTGCTGGTCCATGGCGCTGGGGCGTCGAACGGTCATGCTGCTTCAGCCAGCTCTTTGACCAGGCAGGCGGCTGCGGCATACACACAGCTTGCTGCACGACGCCCGACCCATCGCGCTAGTGCGGCAGCCTCGCAGCGTTTGTCTATACATGCCGACAGATCGAAGATGCGGACAATCTAGCCGCTAGTGACCTGGGATGGCGGGATGGCTCCCATCACAGCAACACCGCCGTGCTGCAGGCTAGGGGAGTCAGTCACCACAGCAGCCCACCGGAACAGGGAGATTTTCATCGTTGTTGTTGTTGTGGGCCTCACTTTCAATTTGTCAATGTCAGAACGGCAGAAAATGGAGCGATGGAGTGTGTAAGTAGACCTGATAACTGTGCTGTGCTCTTTGACAAACTGCCTGGACCGTTGATAGCCTAGATCACCGTGCGTGCTAGTTACCTCCCCTTTAATTCACTTCAGCGCGAGAAGACTTGGAATACCTTCTTGCCTGTGATTTCTTCCGGAGTCAGAGCGCAATGGCAAATGTTTCGGCTGGAGTTTCAGATGTGCTATACTTTTCTTGTTTTTTGTTTCTTGTGCCGGCTATCGCGGGGTGCTGTGAGTGTCCCATATCGTCTTCTACCATTCTTGTACAGGCAATGGCCACCCGTCTGCTCTATATCGAGATCAGCTGTATCTGTTTCTCAGACATTGGGCCTGGCGTCACCTCTCAGCATAATATCAGGTGTCAGTTTCATGGGGATGTGCGTCAGTGCGTGGGCAGTCGTGTGTGAATGTGTGTGTGTGTGTGTGTGTGTGCGTGCGCGCGCGCACACTTGTGTATTTATCTGTGTCGCAGTCCTGCTTGCGATGATGTCTTTTATTTTCGCTCTGTTCTGTGTGGTTAATACATTCCCGCGCGTGAGCACGTGTGAACGTATGTCTAGGTGTGCAAATTTTAATTCACTTTTTAAATTCACGTCTTGCCACTATCTATATAATTTTCGTTCAATTCCTCGTTTTACAGAATCATTTTTTATAGTGATTTACAATTATTTTAGTCAGGTTTATTATTCATGCAGTATCATCTGTTTTAACAACCTGGCACTAATTTATTTAATTTTGAAAACATCGCCGGGGAAAAATTTATTTTAAAATATTTCTGAAAATTTATGTTGCTTGAGGGATTTTAAAGGCCATGGGAGCGGACCACAACAAATGATTTTATGTCTTCCAACACAAGTCTCTGTTTAGTTAGGCTTGGTTGGTTATTTCTCAGTGACAGCAACAGAAACTAAAGTTGATGAAAACTGAATCTGATTGGCTCCATTTGCTGTACGTCTCCTTTTTCTCCCTGACCCCTTTATATATTTTTTTTGAGCAGCAGAACCAATACAGTGACAGCAAACAGTTGTCAAATTATTACACCTATAAATAGCTTGTGTTTATAGAGCTATAACAGTAGTATAGTGTTATTGTTCCTGTCAGACTGAAAAATAACTCTTCTCTGCTTTGATGTCTTTGTCTCACGCCCGTTTTTTCCCCCAGTGATTCTGGGCTGTAAATAACGGCCCTACAAAATTTCCTAACTGTTTCTAGACAGCATGTCAAGTGGATGATAGATAAGAATTTTAAAGTGAATAAAAAAACTAGCTCTGAAGTGCACGGATAAACAATGCAAATAAATACTGGGATTTTTAAACATTTAGACTTGAAGTAAAAGCAAACACTCGCTAACGGCATGCGAACTTCAAATAATTAAAAAAAATTCCCCTGTTCAATTTCTTCTTGATGCTATTTCCCCGCATTACTCTGGGCATTCAAAAAGAATAACCTTCAGTTGTGTAATTCCTCGGCTTTGGCATCTTTCTTTACATACAGTTGCACTGCAGGATATTAGACTCTTCCATTTGTTCAAATTTATTTTCATACCCATTTCACCCCCCCCCCCTCCCCAAATCACTCTCGCAGTTTATCACTTCTTCCATATGCGTGTGTGCTTGGATGCTCGTGTGTTCTTCGCGCAGGGTTGGGAGGGGGGGTTAGAGTGAACATGCATTTCGAATAACGAGGGTGTAGTGAGACTAACTTGACAGACCACAGCTGAAACTCCACAGCCAGTAAAGATCTTGCAGTTCCAAAGATATATCAGTTCAGTTCACCGCAACGACAACCTGCAACCACTTTTGCGACAACATGTTCACCAAACCGCCTCTGTTTCAGCCTTAGGTTCTTTAGAGGGTACGTTAGAAGACAGAACAAAAGTAATAATGAAGTCTATCGCGGACTCAGAACAAAATCATTTTTGAAGTACGTCCGCGGTGATACACTACACTGCACCCGTAAACATGCAGGTGACGTATAATAGCCTCAAAAATCATACTATGCATTCAGTCTCGCTTAAATTTAATCTCCTATACCTTCCATTTTTAAGTATACTACGGTTATAAGCACGTTGAATTTCCGGACCGGAAGGCGTGCATATATGCGGGGTAGGCGCAGTCAAGATGAAGCGAGTGCTTACATAATCTGTGACATCAGAGACACACGACACAATCTGACATGAGTGCTTTTGAACGCTCCATGGACAAAAAGTCTTTGCACGGCAGTGATCACGTGATGCTGGGCGCCATGTTGTGTCAGCATGTTTTGCAATCCAGCCACAGTCAGGGCAAGTACTGATCTGTAACACAATATGCTTGTAGCGGAATTTAACCTGGGCCGTATATGGTGGTTTTTGCACTTTAACTCCCCCCCCCCCCAAAAAAAAGGGGGATAGCGACTTTCTTTGTCTCACATACATTGACGCTGTGGCATTGAGTGTGATCTGCTCAACTCTGTACTGCTATCCTGCACAAGACTTGCTATGGCAAAAACTATCTAAAAGCACTTACATCCAAGACTCTAGACAACGACGTTTCACCTTTCTGTGTTATAAAGACTTGCAAGTTTTCATTAGCCCCATACTAAAATATGTCCCTTCTTGCTTGCCATTTCACTCTCAGTACCCTGCTCTGAAAAATAAAAACTTTTTGCTTCAAGATGATGATGATGATGATGTGAATGTGTCTATGGTATGGTGAGGACCAGGGAACTTCACCTTTTCCAGTTGTTGTTGTTGTTCTGTTGTTTCTTCTCCCGCAGAACTTTTCATTCTCGCTGTCCTAACCGTGGTCATACCATCAATAGGCGTGTAAGCTGTTGGTTATTGTTGGCAACACATGTTAACACCGTTTTCTGCCTTCTTTGTGTCAACAGATCCAACTAAATGAATCCCGTAAGAAAGAAAAACGAGGCAAGGTCAGCCGAGATGGTCTGACGGGACGCCTTCTGTTGTGCGGGAGGCACCACGGCTGGGCTTCGCGGAAAATTTTCGCCGAGGGCAACGCACGGTAAAAGCGACAACAAAGTGTAACTGACACCACAAGGAGCTGCACAAAACGCGTACAGTCGCTGAACTTCGCTCGTCAGCAGTGTCCCTGAGAGGACTTGCCAGAGTGTGAAAGTTTCTCGCAAACGAGGAGTTAAATTGTATTGTTTGGCCAAAATTTTCCCAAACGTCTGCCCGGTGCTGCTTCGCGGAGGGGGAAAAAAACCTTGTGACTTTGTGCACTTCACACGTCTTTGTGACACGAAGCCCAGAAGTGTTATAGTCTTGTTGACGTCACCACAGAGAAAAGATTTTTCTTCCAGAAAATATATTTATTGCTTCACATTGTGTGCTTTCTTCTGGAATTGTACGTTTGGGGAGAGCAGCGTCTTTGCCGCCGGAAATCATGCCCGCGAAAGGTAAGCGATATTTTATTTGTTTCTAAATTTTATACGTTATAGGCATCTGTCTTCATCATTTTAAAACTCGTTCCCCTTTAAAATAAATAAATCGGGAATTTATGCTATTCCGCAAACCAATGACATGTTGAGAACCTGACTGATATTATGGGCTCTAATGCAGCTTCTCACGTACATAAAAATTATTGCTTGTCTCTTTTTTTTCCCAACGCGCGCACGCAAATGCACGTATGCACACAGGCGAGTACACACGCAGTTGTAGTGGCTAAAACGTATGCGTGATTTCATGAAAAAGGGACCTGCATTTTCTGTCGGTACTTATTTATTCATATTTGCTGTTAGTTTTATTGATAAATATACCAAAATGTTGCTCATACTCAAAACCGTTGAAGATTTTCCAGTGTCTTCTTACTGGTGTTACCTACCAAAAATTTTCAAAATACTCATCTATCAAAGACTTTATAAAATATAGTTCCTAAAACGCTTAATATTAAACGGAATAAGGGTTGTGCACATTTTGTCAGAAGAAAAATTGCTGGTGCTAAATGATGTAATAAAATTTGACATTCTTTAGCTGGTCTGTCAAAAGAGGGAGTGGTTCATTCGCCGCTCTACCATGTTTCATTTTCTGCCGTACAGTCTTCTTTCATATGTCTGTTTTCACACTTGTCCACCTGCAGAATCTGCATCGCCGTTTACCGATTTGTTGCCGTAAATGCTTTGAAAATTGACGGGACTGGTATCGAATCCAATGCACGCACGCGCTGTTCTTGCTTTTTGTTTTAAAAGGGTTCTGCGTTCGAGTGCGAAAGGATGCACTTTCGAAGGTTCATTGACATGCTTTTCAGCTTACCATACTTAACAAATCTGTTCCGCCCTCCCGACTGAATGTTTAAGGGTCGGGGGATGGAGGATTTTTAAAAAATCAAATTTGTAAGAGCGAAGCCAAAAGTTTCGTTTTTGAAATAATTTGTGATCACTTAAACTTCAAAAATAAATTTAATAAATTTTAACTGGAAAAGCTCCAAGTATTTGGTGAGCCATATTCAAACATAGAAAACATACTGAGACACAAATTAAAAGCCAGTTTAACTACTAAGTCTTTCTTTCCGGGTAAAATGTTGATTGATTTCTCTGCAACCGCTATTATGACAAGCTATAGCAGAACATTAATATTGATCCAACATTATATTGATTGTTCTGGAGAAGCAAGGACTATTATAATAATAAAAATAATATCAATAATAGAAAATATTCAAGGAAAAGAAACTTTGACTAATTTCATTTTTTCAGTAAATTTTTTTAACCATTTTAGAAGTGGTGTTCTTTATTTAATTTTAAAACAACATTTTGTACTGGAGTAATAGCTACCACAGCAGCTGTTTCCAACCACCGTAGCATAGCTAAATCACTGTTGTTGGTGGGAGCTGTGGTTGTTGCTGGCTCTGGTGATAATGCTGGTGTTGACCGTAGGAGCAGTAGTAAGGGAAGATGTTCTCTGCGAGGGTGATTTTTGTTCTGAGAACCATCGACTGCTGTCACTGGTGGACGGTTCTTTCTTCACTTGGATATGCTTTTCGCGCTTCTTGATTTTAACGCCAAACGGATGCCGACGTTTGGACACAGGCCCGAGCTTTCGCTCAGTTTTGATGGCAATTACTGACTTCAAACATGACGTCGGCAACTTGAAAGGCGAATAATTTGGCTAGTCTTTTCATATCGCATACGTGCAACGCAAATAACAACCTTTCATGCTGTCTTGCCTGTCTTGCCTGTCTTGCCTGTCTGCCTTCATGCCTGGCTTGTTGCTCATCTGGACGTTGCGTGTGTCCGTCCGTCTGTCCGTCCGTTTGTGCCTTACCTGCGGTTACTTTTTCACTGGATTCTGCATGTCAAGCACATTTAGACGAATTAATAACTAGCAACTAGCATTAATTGGGATGATACCGGATTTGCTTCGCAATCACTGACTGACTGACTGACTGACTGACTGACTGATTGACTGACTGACTGACTGACTGACTGACTGACTGAGTCAACCACTCACTCAACCACTCATACACGCAGCCACTCACACACTTAAAGATGCCCCTACCGCACACATGCACATCTTGGTCAGACATCAGCGCGGTTCAGCCCCGCCGACCGTCAGTGATGGAGTGATAAGGCTAATGACTGCGGTCGTTGTCACGGGTGCTGATGGGGCATGATGCAGTGTCGCCGTTGTTGCTGATGGATCGTACAACATCCTTTGAGTCGTTAGAATAAATGGCTTCTCTGGAGAATAACATCAGCTGGAATCAGTCTTCTATACAGCACACAACCTGGCGCCCATCGTTTTGTAGCTGGCCGACCTATTGGCCTGGGCGGAGTGAGCTGCAATCACCCTGCACATTCTGTCTCCTCTTCCGGTCTCCACTTTTCTTTACATTTATATTTTCCTCAGCAGAAAGCATGACGCAATAAAAACTCGCCTTGCTCCAGGCAACGTCTCTCGTTGAATTAAGAAAGGAAAAAAAATGCAACTTTCAGCCAACGTGAAGCCCTTGTCCTGAATGATGTGTGGAAGAGTATAACTGTGTAAAGTTATAAAAAGTGAACACGGAAGAAAAGAAATAAGATTTGTTTTCTCCCGGAGAATCAGTTATTGAATAAATATTTGTACATTATGACTACAAGTAGCTTCGCTGACATCAATGGAGCCAGGGAGAAGAATGAGCAAGTTTATTCGTCACTGCCACCGAGGCACAGTGTCACTGAGTTACATTGTCTTGGCAAACAGTGTTACACAAAGTTCGAGGGGCTGTTTGTTGCGAACTGGGGGTTTTGAAAGAGACAACCGACCTCCGTGTTGCTCTCCCCGCCTGCGTGACCTTGTCACACGCACACAAATGGCTCGTGGTGGCGTTCCCCCCTCGTCCGCGAACAATTATCTCTTACTTATGAGTGGAGACCTCAGAAATCACTATCTCACTAACCTTCCGTGGCCCGAGCCCCCACTCCACTCTATTACACAACTAAAGATAACAAAGATGATTTCTGAGAAAGAGAATAAAAATGTAGTTTATTTACAAGGTAATTTTGGTTTTCATCTAATACGATAGGGCTGTGCCACAGCTCACTTCCTCTCCCTTACCAACATACATCACCCACCTCACCATTAAC
>SMGT01003973.1:384915-405806 GCA_004794575.1 Lanistes nyassanus
CTGTTTATGAGGTCACGGAACAACAGGTCAAGAAAAAGCGATCCGCGCTTCGTTCAAAGAAAGGGAAAAACGGAAGGGTGGGGGTGTGGGGGGAATTGATGCTTAACGTCCAGCCGCAAACTATGTGCATATCAGGACGGTGTTTCTCAGACAAAGTTAACGTGCTGCCACACGTGGAACTGCTGGCGCAACGCAGGCCTCAGTCCCACCCAGTCACATTATACTGACACCGGGCCAACCAGTCCTAGTACTGTTCCCTATAGTGCCAGGCGTCTGGCAAGGCAGCTACTAGATTGTCAATTTTTAAGTCTTAGGTATGACTCGGCCGGGATGCGAACCAACGACCTCCTGCCTCGGAAGCGGACGCCTTAACCACTAGGCCACGGAGGCGGTCGGGAAAAACGGAAGCTAAGAGGATGGTGGGAACAGGCTCAAGGCGGAGACAGACCTGGTGGAGGGGGTTGGGGAAGGGGGCAAGATTTGTAACATTCATTTTCATTTCTGTATTTACAGACTCGTAGCTTTGATAAAGCAACACAATGTAGTGTCCGTTATCCCCTTCTTTATCCAATTCGTCTTTCTGGATGTAATGTTGACAGCTACATTGTACAATCAAGTACACCAGGACCATGTAGATTGTACAATCTGGACAGGATCGAGCTAAGTACACTAGGAACATATACATTGTACTTCGGAGCAGCAGGTAAGTACAGTAGAAACATACACATTGTTCAATCAGGACGGCAGCTAAGTACACTAGGAACACATACATTGTAAGATCGGAGTGGCAGGTAAGTACACTAGGAACTCGTACATTGTACAATCAGGGGAGGAGCTAAATACACTAGAAATATGTTCATTGTACAATCACAATCCCAGTGAAGTACAATAGGAGACGAAATACGATGTATATACCCCAAAAGTGTTTATTCAACAGTAGCAAATTAACAGTCTATTTTTCTCTTACAAATAATCATGACTTCAAAATAAATACGTGGCAAACTCCAACAGAAAATCAACAAGGTTCAGAATTCAGACATGGATACAAACAACACAACACATGATGCGTACGCATTAGCATGCTGCTGCGCGCGCATGGCGACGACGATCCGCAACATGAAAGGTACGGCACCTGTGGAATCGGGAAAACCCTCCAGTAAAATCAATCACGCATAAGGCGTGACCGGATATTTATGAAACGATCTGGGGCACAAAAAATTCAAAACATTAAAACCAAAACACCCCCCCCACACACACACACACACACATAAAAAACAAACAAAACAAACAACCCCGCATAGTTCGCGGTATGTCCTGCTGATTGCGCAATGGTCCAGGGGCCTGTGACGCTCTGTATGCCGCGATATATTGGTTGTTGTATCAGTCTGCACGCCATCTTATGTTAAAACAGTCCATATTGTGGTATGTCATATGCTGTATCAGTCAATATGTCATACTGTGTTGTGTCCGATGTCTTTAAAGACTATATTTTGAATTATCAGACCCATTACACTAGTCCGTATATTATGCTGTCATGTTGTATCAGCCCATGTGTAACATCATTTCATACCACTGTATGTTATACTTTGTCACATTTTATACCAGTTCTTATATTAGGTTGTCTACACCACTACTTATGTTGAGCTATGTTATGTTATGATGTTATGATGTCATGTGTTATACCAGTCCCTGTCTGAAGTCGTATGTCAAGCGTTGTTATATCATATGATATACCCTATATGATATACCCTATATGATATACCCTATATGTTATACTCTATATGATATACCCTATATGATATGTCATGCCGATAACGCAAACTATGCTCCCGCCCTCCCTCGGTTATCAATGGTGCGACTCGGGGTGCAGGGCTTGTGGTCTGTCTATCATACCACGCGCGCGCTCTGGGCAGCGAACTTCCTCACCACCCAGATCCCCTTCCTCCCATCCCTTCCCTGGCTGCAGGCTGTGGCTCTCTCTCTGCCTAGCAACGAGTTTTTTTTTAAATGTTGGTAGCAAGCCTGCTCGTCGTCTCGCACTCAATGGGCCGTGAAGGTCACGCGTCAGTTCACATATGTGCCACACTGTGCGTTCCTATCACTTCTGCTGACACCGTCGCACCACTGCTGAAACCCCTACAGCAAGCCTCTTGCGTCCTGCGGGATCTTGTGCGGATGGTTGTAGGAAAGTGGTAGCACCTACCGCTTCCAGCGTGTCGCACTTCTGTTGTGCTGCAAGTTTCAGCACAGAGATTCTGGTTTTTCGCGCTATGCTGCGCGTGTGGAATACATAGCATTCTTGATATCCGTGCAGTACGAAAGATTGTCAGCCGAGCCATGATCAGCGCTGGTCACCGATACGCTGGGACGAAGGTTAGATCTCGTCTCCAGCAAGTTTTCTCTATAAGAAGGAGTAGCCACTGATTACAAGACAGGTCGCTTGCCGTGATCAGACTGAATGTCCAGCGAGGCGTAGGCCGCCCCCCCCCCCCACACACACAAAAGTATAGGAGGGAACTGATAGCGCAGTGTTATGTTACGTCATACCATTCGCCGGCTGGATGCCATCTACAAGATGAGTAACCCTAGCGAACATTCCAGTGACATTGCACGTGGAACAGCGATGCAGTCAGTACGTCCTGTCGCAAACCCAACAAGTGGAATCACCGTCTAAGAGTGGCTTCTTATAACTTGTCAGTGAAATCTCTGTAACTGTCTTGCAGTGACTGAATCTCGTCAGGGAAATCGACGCGCGTAGCTGCAGTCCGCTTTAAACTGATTTTGTTCCAGCGAATGTGTGTGTGCTGTACCTGTCTTCAAACCCCTCCGGGTTCAAAGTCAATAAAGAAACTGAAAAAAATTATCAGTTCAATCTTGCCAGCCAAATCTGCATGTGTAGCGGCGGGGTATTTCCGTAAACCCAATACAATTTGCACGTTCAGAGATCATTACGACGATTTTGTTAGTAGAATTTACGCGTTAAACGTACATATTTAGTGATAGGTTGTTTCCGGAATGCAAATTAAAGTTATGGCTACATGTTTGCATAAAACTGCCTGAGATGCTTCCCAGTAGAAACGAACAGGTTTTGTGTCGGCTTGTTCTGGAATTCTCCGTGAAATAAACAGAAATAAGTAACGATGAAAGAAAAAAACTTACTGAGCTGTCGCCAAGGTCACCTGCAAGACGACTCAACAGCGACTGTCAGCGACGACTACGGGAAGGAGTGAGCGGAACGCCAAGACGACCAGGACGAAGAGGAATAAGAAGAGGATGACGAGGAAGAGGAGGAGGAAGTGAAGGACAGGGAGACGAGGCCGCCAAGACCATGTCAGTAAACAAGGCGCGGGGATTGCAGCGTGCCAGGAGCGAAAGGCCGGGCGACGAGGGCTGGACAAGCGATAGCGCGGACTTAAACGTTAATTTGACAGGCGCAGATTCCCCGCCGCCTCCATGACTGGGCTCATGCATTTGCATCGCCTGGCCTGCTAAGTCCCCGGTAATTATTGGCAAATCTTCGATATAATGAAGCCAGCGACACGGATGCCGTTTACGGCTGACCCTTAGAGAGCCAGCGCGCGCGCGCGCGCATGTGTGCGTGTGTTCGTGCGTGTATGTGTTTGCACGCGCGTGCTTGCTTATTAGGTATGTGGGCGCTTACATTTACGAGCGCGTTGTTGCGTGTGAGTGTGTGGATGCGCTTAGATTGTGCTCATCTCGATCTCTTTTTAAACCCTCGCCCTTCGTATCCCCCCAGTTAATGCACCCGCGAGCATGCCTACACCCACCCACGAACGCCTACACCCACCCACGAACGCCTACACATTCCTCCTTAACCACGTATTTCGCTCACGTCTTGTCTCCATTAAGGGAATGGATACGTCGGATGTGAAGCAAGGAAGGGTGTGGGAGTGAGTAAGAAAAGGGAGTGTGTGTGTGTGTGTGTGTGTGGGGTGGGGGGTTGAATCCGTGCATAAAGTCCGCTATCAGCAAATGAAGCTGGCGGCCTTAGCACGGAACCATATCGCACACAGATCTGTGATCGCTTCTTGCATGCATAGAGTGAAGCATTGTGGGAAGGCTGGAGACCGGCTAGCCTCCGGACCAAAGTGGCCATTAATTGTTCAGCCTCATTTCTTCGCGAAGCCCCTCTGATACTTTGTTCCACTAACACAATTCTGTGACGGTTACGCTGTCTTCCAGCACTGTTGTTACAGACTGGCAACATAGCCTCCAACTGGTCTGTACACTTTTCTCAATGTTGTTGCTGTTGCTGATATTGCACTTACTATTTACAACAACGATTTCAGTAAGCTTGACGCAGTATAAAGACGAAGTGCATCAAGTTTGGATAGAGCGATATTTTTACAAATGTTAACCTATTTCCAACGAACGGCGTTTTAGTTCACATTTTTTCTGTATTAAAAATGTTTGAACAACATTTAAAAATAGTTTTCAGAAACAACCTCATTGCAAAAAGATTGATGACAAATTCCTTTTTCTGTTTCTCGTCCTTTTCCTTATCCCACACCTTTCTTCTTTTTTTCCCCTCCTCTGTTTTCTTAAGCACTGCATCGTGTATCAGGAGAACTGTCTTAAATACTGACTCCAGCCTTTTTTAAATTTCCGTTGTAATACTGTCCCGTTACTCGTCTCAGCACTCAGCATTTCTGTGCAGTTCTTCAATCTATCTTCTCACTGCCGATCGTTTTGTCAGGGTTGTGTTGTGTTCTCGGAACAAAACGACTGGCCTTTTTCCCGAGCGATCAATGCAGGCCATGGAAACACTGAGAGTGCCACGAGTGTAGACTGGTGCTAAGAACATGGCCACTTTGATTTTTTTTCATGGGGAAGGTGGAAGGGTAGGGGCTATCAACATGCACAGTGAGCGAGCGGCTTAATACGCGCATACATTTTTGGCGGCAGAGTTCGCTCTTCTGCACTTTTTTCTTCAAGATTTAAACAAAAAACCTGTCATGCCAGTAGCATCCCTCTGTTTGTGCCACGTATCAAATAAGTTTTTCATTTCCTTGCCAAAAACAAGCGCTAGTCTATTGTCACACATGGATGAAGGGCCTGAACAGTTTTCACTTCAAGGTAGTGGATAGAATATTTGGCCATGCCATTTTAAATCACTTCGTTGCGTCAGTCGTTTTAAGCTTTTTCTTAACGTGACCCATGCGCAATCCATAACGTGATCCATGCGGGATCCATAACGTGATCCACGCGCGATCCATAACGTGATCCGTTCCCCAGAGCCTGGTCTACCTAGTTTGGCGAAGTAGGCCGCATATACAGGCGGCGGTGGGGAAAGGGGGGGGGGGGCAAGCAGAGCTATACAAGCAGAGCTGCGGACTAGCGTCTGAATGTTGCTGATTCAAATCCAGGAGTGGTCAGTGATTTTTTTTCCTAGAACTAAACATTATGCTGATTTCAGGATCATTTCCGGAACGTTAAACTGCCTCTCCGCACTGGCCACAATACTGCAGCTATCAGTTTGGTGGTTCTTTCAGAGTCTAATTTAGTCATAGCACTCCATCCCCTACCCACTGTGCGAAATCACCATGAGGACCCTCTAAAATTACCAATCTATCTGCAGGCGACAGTAAAGTCTGCATGTCACGACTGGCAGTGCGTTCGAACGTCCTTTAAAAATTTGAAAGTGTACGAGGAGGAAGAATAGAGAGAATGAGGGTTTACTCAGGGAATGTTTAAAGTGTTGAAGAGCGGAGAATAGAGAGGATAGGAAAAACAAGGAAATATTCAAAGTTCAGGAGGACGGAGAATAAAGAAAAGGGGATAAAAGAATATTTAAAGTGTAGGAGGACGGAAAATTGAGAGGAAATATTTAAAGTGGAGGAGGATGGAGAATAGAGAGAGTGGGGATAACAAGGTAATATTTAAAGTGCAGGAGGATGGAGAATTCTGCTGTCTGCTAGATAATTCACTTCCGGACCTTAACGTAGGTGTCAGTTTTCTCAGCCTGTGAGATTTATCATGGAGTTTATAGGACAGCTAGTCAATGATTGTTCTGCTAATTGTGTTTCTATGTGCACACATGCACCGCGTTAACTAAATTCTTAAATTTAAGGCTTCGGAAAGCGGCAAAAGCTTAAAAATTGAATGTTGAGTATTGGTGAGGTGGTACGATGTGGGGGTGAGAATACTGGTAGAATACGCTTGCAGGTTAGTGACAAACGCAGGAGTATTGAAGAATTCCTCCGAGGCTGCCCAGCAAACGCAAGGAAGTGATAGAAGAGGACAGGGCCAAATATTCTATCAGCTTCCTTGAAGTTAAAACTGCCCCTGCTCTTCGTCCATGCATGACAACAAATTCAGTCTTTCCCCCATGGGGGTGTGTTTTGGAAGTGGGGAGGGAACCACTGTCCCAGCCGCCCATTTTGTCAATCACGTGACCTACTGTGGTCTGGCAACAGATCAGAAGAAGCGCTTCCGTCCATTACATTTGACCTTAGCAGAAAGCAAGCTCCACCAAGCACTTTGTTGACGGACCAGCGGTTCGATGCTTACGTCTGCGGCACAGCGAGGTTTCTGGACCCTGCAGTTACTTGCACGCAAGATGTCGGAGTGTGAATGGTACCCGACCCCCTCCCCCTAAAGTCGCTCCAGACATCTCAGGGAGGCGGATTTACGTGGAAGTTGCGCTAGAATTGTTCAATGACTTTCTGCTACTTTCACTAGGCTTTGAGAACAAGCCATTTCCTCTGTGAGAGAGAGAGAGAGAAAGAAAGAAAGAAAGAAAGAAAGAAAGAAAGAAAGAAAGAAAGAAAGAAAGAAAGAAAGAAAGAAAGAAAGAAAGAGAAATTTATTTATCTTCATTTTCCATTTTCAATTGAGTTTTCAAGTAGTGGTGGTGAATGTTAAGCCATACCACTCTATTTTTTTTTTCAGTGGCCAAAGTGTCAGCTCTTCAAAATTTGTATTTCGATATATTTCTAAATCATCAGTTATGTAGATCCGAGTTTTCTTTGCTGTCTCTAAAGGCTCTATTTTGGTCGCGGATAACTTTGATATAAAATAAAGGCAGCTATCTTGGAACAAGACTGTTCTCCCCTGGGACGACCGAATAACGTATTCCCGAATAACGACGAAAGAATAAGCTATTCGATTTTCGTCCATGGGAAATTCAAGGAACTTATTGTAGAATATTGGGTATTACAAGAATAACTCAGCTATTCGGTTTCTTGTATGTAGGTCCGAGTGTACATGCCTTTTACTCAAATACTTGCTCCAGCGACTCGCTCCTCCAAATCACCCAACCGCACGAGAGCGTCTGGTGTCGGAAGGCACGCATCTTTCCCAGTCTCGGAACGTGAGAACAGTTCACGCACTGCTCGCTCGACCATTCAATCCGACACGGTTCTGTCCATTCTCGGGTAATATTTATTACACGTTGCCGTACTCAGTCACCGTGTTTTCATGCCCACACTTAAAAACGTCGAAGAAGAGAGAGCGAGAGAGAGACAGGATGACGACGAAACCTCTCCCTCATACCCCCAAACCCTCCCAGACCCCGATAAATGCTGCTTCTATGCCGCAAAGTTCTTTTGATAAATTATTACTACTTCGACAACGCTCTACTCGGAGGTGATGGCGATAATGGCGGCGGTGGAAGCGAAAACAGAATAGAGGCGCGCTGATGATTAAAGTGCCATCAATCACACCTTTTTCTGACTCCTCCTGCGAGAGCTCGAACAGGGGGAGAGAATAATACCTCTGCCGATCGATGTGCGGACTACTAGCGCGAAGCACGATCATGAAGGGGAGATCACTCTGAGCTACGAAGGAGGACGGCAGAGGCAGGAAAGGGGTTTAAGCCTTCTTTGCCCCCTCCACCCCCCACACACTACGATGTCACAGACGCGGGGAAACCCGACAATATGTAATTTTTGCCGGCCTCAACAGATGGGATAAACATAAAATATTTCCCCGTTCTGGACGTGATAATTTTTTTCAGTTTCTTTTGCACTCTGCCTGCCTGCCTGCCTGCCTGTCTGTCTGTCTGTCTTTCAGTATCATTAGCATTATGTAGTCTCTCTTTGCTTTCTTTATTAATCATTACGGTAAATATACATTGTTCATTAAAGAGCTGCCATTTTGATGAGAAGCCTTTTGGTTTTAGAATAAAGTAGATTTTAATCACGTACTAATCTACTGTGATGCACTCAAACCACTACCACCACCACCCACACACACACTTTTTTTTTTTTTGCAAAACGACAGGTTTTTTTCTGTATATCACTTCTGCTTATCTATTTCAAGTAAGTCTGACCCAACAAAACATTTTATTACAGTTTTAATCAAGTGCGTTACACAACTCCACTAGTTATTTTTTAAAAGCCCATTTCTTTATCCCAGTAACCCAACAATCAGGTTTAATTCTTGTCCCAAAATGTCTTTCCTGTTACGACCTCCATGCACAATTCCTTCTTGACTGCAGCCACCTATTTCTCCGACCAGCAAAACAATCTTCACGAAGATGCCAGGAACACGCTCAGAAAAATCGAAACTGAATGCGGGGCCAGGATAAAGAGATAATTAAGTTTCACCTACGCGGCTGGTCAAGCACTTAGTGGCCGAATGTATTCTGAAGGATGAAGGAAAGTACCTGAAGACATTGTAATAACCTGTTGCTGTGGCGTGGATTCAACGACGGATTCAACTAATTGCATTTTGTGATGTTCAGGACATCCGCATCTCGCCAGAGAGTTTGAGGAAAGGAGGGGAGAAGGACTTGAAGGATATCACACGGTGATGTGCTAGGAACTAGCCACGAAGGTCTGCTGGGAAAATACGTGCTTGTTTTCCAAAGAAGATGCACGTGTAAACAAAGGCATTGTGCATGCGGGCGTGCGCGCGAGTGTTTGTGTGTGAGAGAAAGAAACACAGAGAGAGTAAACTAGAAAGAGCATGATGTAACCTGGGCATGTGTTTTTGATGGCCTCAGTTAAAAAAATTAAAATAAACACCACGCATTGTGTGCGTGAAAAGGGGAGGGGGCACAAGGGTCCAATGGCTGTGTCCTGGAACACCGCGCCCCTGGGTGCCTATGTGCAGTTTTTATGGCCACAGACTTTGCTGCCAGGAGAAACGCAAGCAATTATGCGCGTTCATCAGAGAGTGACGAACTGATGTCTGAAATGAAAAGGATACAGAAATTTTTAGAGAGAAAGAGAGAGGACAGAATTATTGAGGTAATGCGGATGCAGTAGATGTCTGCATATGCTATATCCTTCTCCGTGATTTTAATTTCATTTTTGTTACCAACGTGGTAACAAAAACTGAGAAGGAGAGGAAATAGATAAAAGTAGAAACAGAAAATCACGCCAATCAGACGCCTCAAAAAACAACACGACTGCAAAGACATTTTAAAAACTGTTAGGTCTACTGCTATTATCGGACATTATATATTTATATATATATATATATTGTTTGTTTCTCAGTCACTACGAAGGATTTTTTTAAGGATCGTAAATAACAGAAAGCTTGAAAATGTTAGAATACTAGTAACTGAACAGTATGACAACACTTCAAATTCCACGATTGAATGCTTTGGTCTGTAGGAGTCTCTATAAGTCATACAGGGTCTAGTATATTGTCTCACTTTTCACTTATCGCCTGGAGGTCATCCTCAGTAAAGTTTCTCGACAAAGGGCTCGAGCAGAGTGGACGTTTGTGGGAGGGAACTCAGGGGATGAGGTCCATCTAGCCACAAGCAGAGACAGATAAGTATCCTCGGCTGTTGGAGGCGATAGATACACATTGCTGAGATGACTGAAACTTGCCACGAGCAGTCTGTCGGAGGTCATCATGTCCTGTGGTTAAACCAGTACATTCGATGTTACGTTAACTCTTAACATTCGGAATCTTTGGAGAAAAGTCTGGAAATTCAGAGGTCTGCAACACAGTTCTGAAGGAACTAGGACTATGTTCAAAGAAGCACCAACAGATTTTAAAAGATAGATAAGTTTTCTTCGTTCATTAAGAGCAACAATTCTGTTCGATGTAAAAACACAGATCTTTCAAATTATTTAAAAACAAAGATTAGCCTGGTTGACAGTTTTCATTGTTAAAAGCTGAATTAAAACGGGTTTCTAAGTATCAGTCGCTTTGGCTTGAAGGAATAGCTCTGGAAACTATTAAAACGCTTCTTGTTAAAAATACAAAGGGAATGAACGGAAAGAATTTTAAAGATAAAATACTTGGCAAAAGAAGAAAGAAGTTACAGAAAGTGTAAGCAAGTGCGCGCACATGCATACACATATGAACAAACGGACGGACGCACGTGCGCGCGCACACACCAGTTTCTCTATTCGTCCTCTCTGCTCTCGGCTCCCCCCACACTGCCTCCTCAGACGACGCCATCTATGTAAATTTGTCGTCGGCCACAGACTGGCCGACACAAGCCGTGTCTGGCCGACAGTTTAAGCCGACAGCGATGAGTGTCAGTTTAACGCCAGATCGCCTGATAAAGCAGCTTGGCTCCTGTCAGTCTCCATCAGGTAACGTCACAGCTTGCTGCTGTGAGGCGGTTCATCTCCAAGCATGTAGCATCGCATTCTCAGACGACTTTTATCCAGGTAACGTCACACGTTCATCGCCCTGACGAGCACAGGGGCTGTGAGCACAGATGCCGTCTCGCTTGTTCTTTTTGTGGTTATCTATCATGGGCTTAGGAGGAGGTCACCGGATGTCCGTTGCTGAGACTGCACGGCGATTAAGAGATTGGTGCTGTTGTTTTGTGATCTATTTTTAGACTGGAGACGCAAAGATGTTTCTCCGGTTAGTTGGGTGAAAATTTTCTGGCTGCTGGCTGGATGCCTGTAGGATTAGCTTATTGATGCTTAATGTTAATATTTCGTCCTGTTGCGCAAGTCTCTATATTTCGAACTGCCAAATGTAGAATTGTGCCTCTCCTGAAGTCATTTTGTCTTACCAGGGCTGCACGATTCAGGGGTGCTTTCTTAAACGCACCCACGCATGCACATACACTAATGCATGCACCCATAAACAAGCACGCACGCACGCACTCACGCCTTTTCTGTTATAAAGGGGATGAAAAGTTCTGGAGGAGAGGTCATTCTAGATGAGCTTAAAAATTACAACAGGCAGTTTTAAAATGAAAATAAAAATGCAGCAGCTAAAAATAGCACTACATGCGCAGATTCTTTCCTTGGCATTTCCACAATTCTCGTTTTCTTGTGCTGTCCACAGAGCGTGCAAAATTTACAAGCTGTTAGCTCCAGTCTTAACCTGCTGCAGCCATCGCTTCCTTTAAAAATTAAGATTGTCTGCAGAAATTTCCATGGCAACAAGCAAGGCTTCAATCGCCATCGATCTCCAGCGATGCGATGATCCCTCTCGCCTTGTCACACGTGGGCCGCACGTGACTCCCATAAGCTTTCCTTCCCACTTTACCTGTGATGCACAATTCATTCCAGTGGGAGTATCCATCTTCAGGAACTAGTCTTGCCCA
This sequence comes from Lanistes nyassanus, assembly GCA_004794575.1. Classification (NCBI taxonomy): domain Eukaryota; kingdom Metazoa; phylum Mollusca; class Gastropoda; order Architaenioglossa; family Ampullariidae; genus Lanistes; species Lanistes nyassanus. Next base: position 396,413 of record SMGT01003973.1, read on the forward strand.
AAAAATGGATGGTACAAAGCTTTAACATCAAAGCTAAAGGAAATTCGTCTCCCTAAGCATGTTAACACACTGGTCATAGCAACTAAGGCATCGAACCACATACGTCACGCGGTCCTTAGATTTTTGCACGGCAGTTTCTGACATCAGTGAAGTCCGGCCGCAGACACCAAGAGTTTTGGAGGAAGCTGGCGAGAGTTGAGGTAACTGGAAATTAGTTCTGATTCTGATATTAAATTCCCAAGAATCGCATTTGATATTCCCTGCCTTCACTCTCCTCCCCATTTCCGCTCCACCACCGCTGCGAACAGTAAAATATTTTGTTTTACACGCACTTACCCCAAAAGTAAGAGGGCCCGGTCTTCAAACCACAGGACTCTTTCTTTGCTGTTTTCCGGCGTAGCACAGAGTGTGTGCTTATTTTCCTCTAACAACACCACATTTGGACAGCTCGCTCACAGTTGGGTAGAGATTCTGCAAGGAAATGTTTGTTTTCCTTGTTCGACAGTTGCAGTCGGAGTTTGTTTCTTTCCGTTTGCTTCCCAGTGTAGGATTCCCCAAGACTACCAGCCGAGTCTTTGTCGGAAGCACCACGTGAACTGTACATTCATCTGCTAGGGACCTTTCAGCCTACGTCAGAGAGCGCACCCCATGTGCATAGGCTTGTGAGACTGATGACTTGTAACAGCAGAAGCGAGACAGAAGCTGGCCTGGCGTGAGGGCACCCTGAGGGCATGAGAGGAAGGATGCGAAACATTGAGAACAGTTTGGCGTTCGCAAATGCCCGAGAAACGAGGCATGCTTACGTATATAGTTGGCACATACCTGTCATAGTGGCACGTTGCTCGTTACGGATCTGGCAGCAAGCTACACTGACAGACGACTGTAAGGAGCATGAACCTAACACGCGAAAGAGTCCGCGTAGATTGTTTCTGACCGAATAATTCCTGACCACACCACCTAGACAAAGCGTCTCCTATGCTACATTTTTCCGTTCTGTCTGAAGACTGTTTGTTACTTCGCACTTTTAATAACATTAGTAAGTTATGTTTCGATCTTATATTTCTGGTTTCGTTCGTGTGACAGAAGTTATTTAGAAATAAAGTTATTGACACTTTTATCGCGAGGTTCAAACAGCATCAGCATGTTACCTTTGTGTTAAAAAATGCCTTTTGTTTTCCAGATTTGCTGTACAGGTTTTCTTTATTAGAATTATTTTATTAGATGCTTGGACGTATGGCACTGCATTGTACTTCGTAAATGTATGATATTGTCAAGTTACAATGGCCCCACAGGGCTTATAGCTAAATAAACGAAACGAAACGGAGCCAGCGGTCTTGTAAGATACGAAGTCGCGAAAGACAGCGCGTGGGTCTGTAATATGAATCACACGTTTTCAGCATGCACAGCAACTTCGTGTAGGCTTTACCTGGCCGTTTAATCATTCCTCTACTTACCTGGCAACAACCGTGGCATGTCTGGGAGACTTTTTTCAGGAAACAAAACGTTGGCTGGTGTCAAGTTTGAGTGATAAGGGAGAGAAAGAGATGCGAGGGGGCAGGAAAAGGCAAGAGAGTATGAAGACGAACTATGATGGAGGGAGAACAAGGAGTGCGGACTAAAGGAGAGAAAAAGAGAGCGACAAGTAAGGAGGATGGGAGGATGCAGCATGCGAGGAACAAGCGAGGAGCTGGGAACAGAGTAGAGGTGGGGGACAATAGAAAAAGTGTAAGGGCGTAGCAGCTAAAAGGAAGGAAGCTTTCAGGGAGTATGTGTCATCTTGTTACGCTCTGTCTTGCAACTTGGAGACCGGGTCGATTTCACGTGTCTCATCCGAAAGCTTACGCCTTCAAATGATAGCCACAAGGTGCAATCTGCTCACTCACCTTCTCACAGCGCTGAGACGAAGCCTCCCAGAGATAACAGCGTGTGGAGTCTCTTGCTTCGTTTTCCTCCCACTGCACGACTTCTGTTGATTAGCCTAGGGTGCGCTTCTTTAACAGGTCTGAACACTTTTAACTCTGTTGAATTCGTCTAAACTATATTTACCTAGCTTGATAACACACCTTTATCATGCGTAAATCCCAAAGTTTTTGCCCCTACGTGTGTGTGTGTTTCGTTTTTGTGTAAACTTGGATTTTGTATCCGAAACATGTAGGAAGCGGCTTCGCGAGATAATGTGATCTCTTGTCAGTGTGTGATCTAAGATTGTGATCTCTTTCTTGTCAGCGTGTGATGTTTTGTCAGTAAGTGATCTGCCTACTGAGGTTTGAGAGAGTGTGTGCGTTTGTGGCTGGGGGGAAGGGGGCTTATAGCGTAATAGCCTATATTCTGTTGTGGCCTGTATCTTCGTGCAGGGCTGAGATAGTTATGTTTGGAATCGATCTGTACGATTCTAGACTTATGCTATTTGCATCTTCAGATGCTACAAGCTTTACAAAGTCACTTCCAGGAAGTACACCGTAAAAAGCTATTCACCATAAAATAATTCTTGTGTGTTGTTTCAGTTCTTGACTTCACATCTGTAACAGCTATTTTTCCACTACTGCTTGTCCTGCTTGTCATTTACACGGTTGTCCATCAAGCCGGCAAAATCGCTGAAAAAGGAGTTGTCACAATATACATATTTCCGACAACAGACGCTTTGTAACGAAATTAAAGGCCACATAGTTTTGTTTGCTTCCAGAAAAAAGCTGATATAACACATTTCGAATGTATACTCCTCTTTCTGGTTTGAAAACTGTTACCAACACATGGGATCTCTTTTCTCTCTCGGAGGAGTCGGATAAGTTTTAATGTCAGAAAATGCATAAGAATTTGTTTTTTATGGCCATGTAGGTTAGCACGCTGAATCCTGACTTAGTTTATTTATTTATTTATTTATTTATTTATTTATTTATTTATTTATTTATTTATTTGTAATCCCCATCATCAGTACCAAGTACGTTAAGAGTTTTGTTGTGATTTCATTTGGCCTATCATTATATAATGTCGAGTGAAATTTTATCTGACCTGTTATCAACAATGTCGTCGCAGACGAGGAAGCTAGCCCTGGAGACCACACTGCCACTGCCAGCAACAGTCCCGACACCGCCAACAGCAGCAGCAACTCCTCGAAGAAACAAGCGAGGAAAAGAGGTCGGTATCGCGGTGCGTGCGTGACGTCTGTGTTCTGTTGTTGTTCTAGATCTTTATCATTCTTACGTTTATGCGGCATTTGTTTTCACATGCAAGTTTTTTTTTCACAGACAAGCTTGAAACGTGTCTGTACAGAGATAAATGAGATAAATTACAGATAAATGAGAGATAAATGAGATAAATTACAGGTTTGGTTGTTTTAAGCTTGCGGAATAAAAATAGTCCCATTTACGGATAGTTGCAGACGAGATTTGCGAAAAGACAGAGGAAACATTATCATAGGATTGAAAAAAAAACAGCATTCTGATTTGTTTGCTTATTTGTTTGTTTGATAGGTGGGTGGGTTGTGGGGGGGGGGGGAGGATGCGTATCTCCATGAATGCAGTCGACGGGTATATTTGGGTAAATCTTGCAATATCAATTTTTCTTATACTAACGAAAATTCCTTAAAGACTGATTTTTATGAGTTGTTGGATGGTACACATAGCTAATAATTATGTGAATTCATATTTATTGAATATATTAATCTGCACACCTCTTCTCATGTGCGTGTTTCCGTAGACAGATATGCAGATGTGCTGCCTGTTCTGACTGTATTCCAATATATAGAAATGCAGATATCGTAAATGTATATCTTCTTTCTCAACTGCCTGTACTCGTGACGATGCACGTGCATTCCTCACCAGTGTAATTCCGCCCTGGAGCTGTTGGTTAAGCCCAAACCGATCGCGATCACGTGATAAACTATCGGTTTGCGACCTTCGTTGGAAATTCATGGACGTCTTCGGGAGTGAACCGACGGCCACTAACCACTGTTAACGGTGGTGCCCACTGCCGTTAAGTACCATAAGCGACCGTTAAACATGGCGGCGATCATTTTGCTTCGTGCTGGACAGTGTAGGATGTTCAGAGGGGAGAGACAGTCCCATTCCACGAGACGGCAGCAACGTGCTGAACAAGCTCGCTATTAAAATAATAATCCCCATTTTTCTTTTTCTTCGCTGTGCATAAGGGTCGCCTTCCTCGCTTTCTGTCGGCTTTTCAAGTGTGAAGTAAACAATGTGGCTCGGAACGCATGCTTAGTGACCGGCCGTCCCGAAGTATCCCAAAATACCCGGAGGTTAGGTGACGGGAGGTGGTTAGTCCATCATAATCTGGCAGTCACTTCAACCAACGGTTAAATGTTAACCGTGTGTTTCCTAACCAGTGCTGGTCAAGTTCAGCGTCGGTTAAATAACCGCTGGTCGTGAATACAGACCCTGGTCACCTTCACCAGCCCAGGATGTCAGCTCCGCCCTGCATCAGCTTGCTGGCGAGGTGACGTCACGTTTTCGCTCCCAGGCTTACCGCAAGGCAACATGGCGCCGGCCACAGCATTGTGGGAACGCCGTTTCTGGCACAAAAGCCACTCTGACAGCGCTTTTAACTTTTCTCACGTGCAATCGCGTGCGCGCGCGCGCGCACGACCTGCACGCACGCTTATCAAGGGCCTCATGTCCCCAGGACGGGGACGCTAAGAGACCCGCTGCTGTCTCTTGCTACTTGTTTGACAGGGCGTAAACACGGCTCGCAACCAAAAACGGTCTCAGATTTATGAGAATCGATCTCAGTGGCGAGAGAAGAAAAGACTAGGAATGTTTTTTCCCCTTGCAGGTTGACAGCAGGTCATTTCGTCATCGCTACGTGTTGTGGAAAAGACACTGATGTAGTTTACATTTCATAGAAATAATTATATGGTCAGTAAGCACTTGCAACTATTCGCACAATAGATTCTCTTACGTCAAAGATTAGATATCTCCATGTGCTCAAGCGAGAAAACCGATATTTCAAAGCTTGTTTCTCAAAAGCTTTCATTGGGGTTATGAAAAGACTTTCTTGTAAAATGACTTGATTATGGAAACTGGTCGTTTAAAATTGTCATACCTTTACGCTGGCAGAGTTTGAGAATGTTGACAGTGCATGTCAGTACTAGTTTAGAGATATAGGTTGCATAATGCATATGTATTATACATGGAAGTATACACACTTTCGCAAGGCGTGATACTTGCCAAATAGACTCCAGACGCTCACAGAAATTTAGAATTATTTGGATAGTGCAGTTTTTCCCCCCTGCTGCTTTGCGCATGATCAATACATGCGATTTTAAACATGACAGTTGAGCTCTAACAAACTCAGAATTCTGACAATGAAATTTTGCACTGCAGCTTTATATATTTCGCGTATATTCCTAGCAGCCATGACACCCCAGGTAAAATCTTCAACCCCAGCGAAATTTAAAATAATAGACCCTGTGCTGCATTACGTCTTCAGTTAGAAGATGTAGTCGCTACAAGTATGACTCAACCACTACCTGACATAATAATACTAAAAATAATTTTAAAAAATTATGGTCACAAAGCCCGAAGATGGTTCTGCGGGTTCTCTAGTGCTCAGTGATGTCCTCAGCCCAAGCGTCTTGCTAGGTGTCCGGCGATAATAAATGCCCCTGTCGCCGGCTTGGGTCCTCGTTCCCAATCTCCTTGTATTGGTTCTTTGAGGAGGCTTTAATTGTCTAGCGGTTGGATGCAGACGAGCCAGATGCTGCCGCGGAGTCCGAGGCGTTGCAGTCAGGCTTAACTCTCTAGCTCTGTGGCCAGTGAGTGTTTTTGTCTGTGACGGAGGACGAGGCCCTTAATTTAAGTCCTTGCCGTACGGCGCAATTAGTCAAACTCCAGGCTCTATCGGAAAGGTATTAGACTGTGATTAAAGCTGGATCTTCATCTGGTGGACAAGCAGATCAAAAGAATCAGACACGCAGCCGACGAGAGGAAGGAAGAAGGAAAGGGAAGGGGGCATTTAGGGGGTGGGGGTAGATGCCAGAGAAAGCGATTCGCCATAAGACCGAGTTACTGAGGGCTAAAAAGGAAGAAAGGGATGGGGGGCTGGGGGCCGGAGAGGCTAAAAAGATTCAACAGTGGTAAAAACTGCAGTCATAAAAATAATGGGTTGGTTTTGTATGTGGTGAATCTTATAGACATCCGCCCACAAAAACGCAACCAGTGTAAAATCCCTTTTATTTTCTCCCCACGTTTAATGCCTGTTTGTTGCGGTTGCCAGTTCATGTAGTAGACCTACTAATTATCTTTGCCTAGTTTAAACATTCGTTTTCTTAAAAGGAGAAAACATAGTATTTGACCAGGACAACGCAGTTGGTGCAATAGGCCTGTTTACAAGAAATACCGAGGTAATTATCCTGTCATTAGTATTAAGACGATGTAAAGATTTAAAAATCTGTCTTAAAGACTGTGCACTGCAATAAATTTCAAGTAATTTATATATGTTTGTACATACATTCACAGTAAAGTTATTACTGTAGCCATTAGTGTAGTTGTTGGATGGTTAATAACGGATTCCTACAATATGTAATTTGACTTAGATATATATATATATAAGTTTATTGAAGCTAGAGTTAGCGCAGGTGCCAGAGGCCAAGCCCGCATTTATTTATAGCGAAATTAAAACAGACAACTTGCTTACACTCTACGTGATTTCCACTGTCTTGCAGGTCTCTGTTCATGCATATTTGGAAAGAAGGAAATGAAAATTAGCCATGTAAAAAAAGTATTAAAAAATAATAATAAAGACTGACATGAAGAAATTAGAAAGATGGGGTTTTTCATTGTTAGTACTGGGTAGATTTTTTAAAAACTAACTTTAACATAATTTGCTTAAGCCTACACATTTGTCGCCAACTGAAGCAGAAGACAAGGTTTTGCCCCGCAGTCAGCACAAGGTGTTTGGAACAGAGGCTGTTCTGATTGTTGCTAGCACGTGCAAAGAGATGTTTGTTTGTTTTCACGTGCAATGGGTGCTGCACGCCGGCTGATTTTTGTCCGGACGCGTGTGCTTACGTTCGAGCCGGGAGAAGTTTGTTACAGATACAAAGGTAGGCGAACTAAGACAAGCAAATAGTTTATGCACCTCGTCAAAAGCTTTATCGAGCAGGCAGAAAGCGAGGGCTCTTGCAGCATGCGGGCGCTTGCGTGCGCGTGATCGCACGTGCGGCAAGTGCTCTATGGCACATGTCTGTCCGAAAGCGCCCAAGCCGTTATCCGACAAAGAGAAGACAGAAGGGATAAAGACATTTGGAGGGAGCGAGGGAGAGAGAGAAAGAAAGAAGACGCGAGAGAGAAGGAAGGTTCTGGGGAACGGGATAGGACTCGTTACGACAAAATGGCAACGTTAAACAAACGAAGCGCTTGTGCTCCGTACTTCGACAAGACACCGCAGTTAAGTGTTTTGTTTTCAGTCTACGCCATGTTTTGACACTGGGGAGTGGAAAATGCGAGCTTGATTAGGAATGTTATGGTTTCAAGTGTTGCTTGGAGGGTCTGCGGAAGATTGTCCCAACAAAACTCGATCCCGTGTTCTTGGCTCTGGCATAACACAGGTTTTGCACTGTTGCAACTTCTTCCACCGCGCACGGACCATATGGGGATAGAGACTAACTGCGGAGTATGTACCATATGGGGATAGGCGCACACTTTAGACTTCAAAGATGTAGTCCTTTGGCAACGTTTGTAATGCAAACTCCCTGCAACTAACATCCAAGAGGTTAAAACTTGAAACATCCAGGGAATGTTTGTGGAAACACGAGTGCGTTCAGTGCTGGGACAGAAGTCGAGAAATGAAGCAGATGAATGTTGCCTGCACGCTAGTCAAGCAGGGTAGCAAACGCGAGAGATTTTATAAGCTATTTAAGGTCTTTGACATCACAAGCTAGGTTTAGTCGCTATTCTTGAGGGTAGGCCTCTTGTCAAAGTTTTGCGAAAAGAAAGGACAAAATATACAAGCGAAACACTGCGAAAATTCGGTATTTCCATACGATCTACTTGCACCCACGTTACAAACCTCCTTATAAATCACGAATAGTTAATACATATCTCTAGTGTAGACATTGAAGCAGATTTTCTTCACTCTACCGTTACATTTCTAAAAATTAATTTAAAAAGTGTTTTCGTAGAGAAAAATCGGTAGCAGTAGTCAGTATGTGCCGGCAGGTGCAAGAAAAACGGACAAACGGACAGGCATGCACCCAAGGAATTTTTTCGAACAGACACTGAAACTGAATTTTGATGAAAGTGTATATCGAACTAACACAGATAATATCTTTTAATCAGGTCCTGGATTTTCTGTATTTTCTAGTTAAGAAGACTGGAATTTGTGTTGGTTTTATTTTACGGGACGCAGGCGTCTGACAGGGCATAATACATTGAGTTTTCCTCTCTTAAACTGCTCCTTACTTTCTGCAATTATATTCTTTTGCATCGCAGCTGAGAGAAAGATTCCGAAGAAAGATGGACGTAGAGTAGAGGGGAAGTTACCAAGAGAGGTCTAAACGTCAAAGCGTGGTCGTCTTGACTGGAGGGGAAAAAAAGACCCCAGACCGAGAATCGATCCCAACGCGTACGTCCTGGCAGTTTTCAGCGATTTCGTGGGGAAGGGAGAGGCAGAAGACATGTTACTGTTTTCAACTTTTGTGTCTTCAGGTCGCAACCTGACCACCAGCGTATCTGTCGATACCGTGGCCAGGGTTTGTCTTTGATGGTCGCCGAATTCTATCCCTCTCCCCCTACTCCCACTCCCCACCCCCACACGTGTTCCTTCGCTGTTCTGGAATGCACGTTTTCTCGCAGTCTAATTCTCTGTTGCTGAATACTGCAGGCACTTGTGCTCAGCAGAGCCACGCGGTCAGGGAGGGCGCGCGACACCGGCATCTCGGGGCTGACGTGCACGCGGTCCTGGGAGAGGGGGGCAACGGGTGCAGGGAGGAGACACGATATTTTATGTCCCGCATAATTAATGACAGCTTCTCGTGCGTAACACCCATTCACAAGATTCCGCTGCTGGGTGGGGGTGGCTTGGGGTGGTGACGGATTGACAGCTTCTGGATGTGGGGGGGGGGGGGGGGTGGTTGTTTTGTTTTTTTAAGGGAACCAGCCGGTTGACGAGACATGACGCCGTAACTACAGGTATGCAGGGGGCGCATGAGGTCAGTGGGAGGTGAGAAGGGAAAGCGGGAAAGGGGTAGAGGTCCCTCCCCCAATAACGGTCATATACATACTGAAATATGTCGAACATACGTCCCTCCCCTCCCCCCCACCGATTTTTTTTCGTCCGTTGTGTCCAAATCAGTATTTTTGACAGGGCCGGAAATTTGGTTGTCGGCCTTGTTTGAAGCTGATATTGCATTATCCCCCTCTCTTCCTCCGTGCCTTGC
>SMGT01003973.1:405827-455174 GCA_004794575.1 Lanistes nyassanus
CCCCCCCCCCCCCGCCTCCCGAACCGCTTCTGTCAGCACGATGGCACTGAACGAAGCTGTCCAGCTGCTTGTCTAATCAACTGGAAATCGTAATTTTGCGAAGTATCACTGTACGTTCGTAGTTACTCAACTACCAAAACATGAAGGATACCCCACTCTCCAACGTCATTTCTACTTGTAAACATTCAGTATGAATATGAATTAAAAATATAGTGACCCTGAACTCTTTAAAAAAATCTATTCGATGCCAACGCTTACTGATTAATCACAGAATTCGCAGTGTTTTCTGTGTACGTCAGCGACACGCATTTTTCTCGCCAACTGCGGATTACAAGCTGTTTTCACGGACCTGAAACATGTCAGTGTCTGCGCTGACACTGACTAAATTTCCTTCATTTAGTTGTTCCCTGCTTGTCGAGGACTCTGGTTAATCTCCAGTAATCGGCTGCTAACCAGCCATAGAGCCACTGCCACTGCTCTAATTAGGACTTCAGTCAGCGAACGAGAGTGGTAGGAATTCCCAGTGGACAAGGCGTCGACATGCGATGCAACGACGAGTGGAGCTTTCGATGTGTATCGGTCTTGCACAGCAAGGCTTCCCTCGCAGTGTGGTTAATTTGTTGGTTATCGTGGTTTTTTAAAACCTATGTCTTAAGCACACTCAGCGATTTCCAGTATCCAAGTATTCGAAATCAGAAAAATATAACTAATACAGTAAAACCTCCGATATATGACTTTGAAAAAACACCAAAAAATCAGGTCTTATAATGGAGGGGTCTTATAAGGGAGGACTAGTTGCACTGAACCGTTAGTGCATGTAGGTACATATACTGTGATGGATGGGGTGAGAAATAAACATATCTGCATGTATGTTATCATGGCAGTCAACTGCAATTGTTTTTTTTATTTACTGCTGCACTACACTTGAAAACAGTTTTTTTTCTCATCTCAGTTACTGAGATCACAAGTTAGCTACCTAACCCTCGCAACTCTCACAGTTTACACTGGGTTAAAAATTTCAGGCACTGTCTGGTGAATCGGCCGAAACAAAGGCTTAAACATAGAATATGAAATAAAACTTTCAGGAACGAATTACATCAAATCTGTGATATAAACTATTTGTCATGCGAAATTTCGAGAAGACACGCAAGTCGTATATTATACAAAACAGTCACTTCCTTCAGTCCGTTAGGGGTAAAGTGGTAAATGGATGTCGGATGCAGTATTTATTGCCGACTTCTTTTTGCTGCTTCTATGTTAGGAGCACTTTTAATGTCTTTTCTAGATTTAAAACAGTTCTTTTGCGCTTCTCATGGGATTTGGGGTCGACATTTATAGCGTTTCTCGGTGAACATGTTTTCAAAAGGAAGTCTGCTAACCTTTTTCCACTCAACCAGGGAAAGTCGTATACTGAGCAAAACCGATCACTTTCGTAGGTCATTGGTCGGGTTAAGGAGGGAGTCGTAAATGGGAGGTCGTTTATTTAGTAAAAGGTCTCCGTCAGAAATTTTTTGGTCGCATGCTGGAGGAGGTCGTATAAGGGAAGGTCTTATAAGCGAGGTTTTACTGTATTGAGACTAAAGCAGAGTCAGTCATTACACGTTTAGGGAGACCATTCAGTATTTAAAGCGGGAAAGGTGCTGCTGCTGGACTACTGTGTAAGCTCAGAATCTCAAACTCAACCAGTCACATCAAATGCAAGGCTGAAATATTTGTCTGTTTCGTTTCAAAGAAGCCAGGGTATTTCTTAGCAGCAGCACGACTAATGACCTGATTCCATAACTATTGTAGTAAAACTACCAAAGTTTTGTATTTATAAAATACTTGTTCTTACTCCCCACCCCACCCCCACCACTTTCGATTGCTTTATGCAGAACTTCATCAGTAAAGACATCTGGCCACTACAATGTGTTCGGCCTTATCTAACAACGATGCATCGTGATAACTTGCAACCCTGAACTGTCTCCAGGATTTATGTGGCTCACAAGCGGAACAGGTTAAAAATTTATCTCAACAGACCAGTTATAAATCATTAGACCATTCAAAATTATTTTCGAGCTTTACACAAAATGTCTTTTTGAGATTCTGTCATACGCGGCCTCAGTTACTGTGTATTTAGTGTACTTCATTCATGTACCTAACCTCCACACCGGATATTGTTGTGTGACGGCCAGGTATTAACGAGAGTATTATATTCTATTTGGCGATCAATAATTTGGGGCTACCTGGAATGTAGGATATTGCACATCAAATAGACGTTGGTCTACGGTATACTGCGAGTAAAGGCTACAAATTTTAAGTATTTTAACCGGTTTGTCGAACCAAGCTACAGCATATTTTCCCGGTCAGCCAGCGCCATGATTCAAAAGGAGAGCGCCCGGGGAGGGGGGGGGCTGGAAGAAGGAGGCTGAGATCGTGTGCATCATGAGGTCGGCACTTGGAAGACGACAGCTCGACATCAATTGCCGCGATTGAGCAGTCACCAAGGGTGCAGTCTCGGGGACCCGTGAGGCTGACCACCCACTCCCCTGCCCTCCCCCTTCCGACACTGCATGCTGCAGCCGCGCTCTCGAACTTCGTTTGTACATTAAACCGATCTGAAGACGGGCTCCCGAGGCCTGACAGGCCGGTCAGCGCCAAGACAAACTGTCGTCAAGTGAGTATTATGGCCGCTGAGGGGCTTCCGGCTCGACGTGAATTGGTGTCCGCGAGGAGTGGCGAGAGAGGGGCGAGGAAGAGGGCCAGAGTAGGGAGGGAGTGGGGCAGACATGGAGCCAGACCTCAAGCTGGAACACTGAAAAGGGTTCACACAGTACAAGCAGACACAGAGCTCTGTAACAGAGCTATTCAGATTAAATTCCCGGTTGTGTTTGTGCCGATTCTCTCTCTCTCTCTGGTTCGCTCTGGCGGCACCCAACGAAGCACTCCCTAAACATTCCCACCTCGCCGTCTGGAGAGTCATCTACAAATGGATAAATCGAAAAAAAACCATAAGAAGAAAGAAAAAAGTAAGAAAAAGAAAAAAAGAAAACAGCGGGCGTCTTTGCCGAAAATCCCGATCATCTCAACTTATGCTCATTTCGTTCAGGTCTGAAAAGTCTCTGCTCACTGCAAGAGTCGACTTTTGTCCTCCTCTCTTCTCCCTCGTTCGTCACCTTCTCTGCGCGTGCCTTTGTGTAACGACGCGCCTGGAGAGCGTCGAAACAACCTCGAAGTACAAAAGACCTCAGATACTTTCCTGGCCCGTCTCTCTCTTCTCTTCTCTAGGCCTAGCGAAAGCCAACAAAGCCCAATATTGTTTGCGCTGCCTGAGCGGTTTCAGAGTTATCCTTCGGTAGCTTTCGGCCTTCGCCGCGCGTGCTGCATGGTTTTGTTCAGTCAAGCATGCACAGTGACGTGCAAGCGCCTGCCTCACGCTGCAAAAGTTTCGCTCGGCAGTGTACGAAGTTGAGGACCGGCGACAGTTCACCAGTCTTCTATCGAACCGGCCAAAACGACTTAAAATAGAGCTGTCAGGATACACAGATTCCTAGAATGTGACGCGCCATGACGCAATGAAAGGGTACACGGCAGTTTTTGTTTGTTTGTTTGTTTGTTTGTTTTTGCACTCCGAAAAGGGAGATAAGACATGTTTCGAAAGCCCACGTGTGGGGTTTTTCTTCTTTTTTTTTCGTTCTAGCAGTTTGTATCGATCTCTTTTTGTCTCGTGGATGAGTGTGATCCAGTTCGATTTAGAACTGTCACTTGAGAATGAAGCGCCCTATCGGGAGACAAGGGTGTGACAGTTGACGCTCTAGCTTCTGAAAACGCTTTACAGCGAGCATCCGCGCGCGCCAGAAAAGCGGAGGACTGGCTGGAATGGGAGAGGTCTGCGCTCAGGGAAGCAGGCCGCGTAAGTTCGGCATATCGATGATTGATGACACCAACAAAGGTTTTGGGAATGAGAGCATATGGAGAAGACAGCACGAGGCAAAGGCCGCCTCTATTTCCCTAAGGAATTGATAAATCTCTTCCAGGCCGGGAGGTTTTTTGTGTGGCCTATTCGTCCCCTCGTCTCTCAGCTCGAAGCCGTGATTCGGAACTTCATCAAGTTGGGGCATTCTGTTTGAAAGTCAGTAACGATCCAGGCGTGAAAAGTATTCACCGCGAGAGGCATATCCCATCTCTTGGAAGAGAGCTTTGTCCTCTGTAATGAAAACAGGAAACTGCACGGGTCTTCTGCATAGATGCCGCAGAGGTCGATAGCTCTGTCTAGAGACAGTCTCTTCAGCTCCATCGGCGAACTGATAATGGGACTTTTTTTTGGGTACATCTTCTGGACCCACAGCCATTATGCCTTATTTGGCCAGACATCTCTATTTGCAAATTGATGTGAGACATGCATGTTTCATTCAGAAGCTGCAGACATGCAAATGTCACTATGTTCTTGTGCTGCTTTTTCGGGACGGCCTTCACCTTGTAGCCCGATAAATAGGAAATGGATTGTCCGAGGTGCTGCTTTTCTATTCTATGTGGTTCTAAACTGTCTGCTTGTCTCAGTCCCTCTGATAGGTTCCTTCCACTGCCCAAATGTGTGTTTTTGGGAGTAGAGGAAACATGCATTTTTCAATAGTGTGCGTTTCCAGACAACAGACTCTTGCATAGTAAAGCCATACTAAAACAATAAATTCTGCTTTTACGAAATGTGGCCGATGAACCGTCATTGTCAACTTTCTGTTCCCGTGGAGGACGAGTAAATGCGTTTCTTCTGTGACCATTTTATATTAGTTTAACACCCCCACCCCGCACACCCTCTCACCCTCTCTCTCTCTCCTCTCTCTATCACTCTCTCTCTCTCTCTGACTGACTGACTGACTGACTGACTGACTGACTGGAGTCATACTTAAGATTTAAAAGGACTGAAGCCTGTGTTGCGACAGCAGTCCCAGTGTGACAGCAAGTAAACTTGTATCAGGCTACACCGTCCTGATATGCACCTAGTTTGCGACTGGACTTTAAGCACTACACAACCAAGCAACCCACATTACGAAATCATTGCGAGACTGAAGCACTTTCCCTTTAAAGCAGTCAATTAAACGTACAACTCCAATTTTTCAGTTCTTCGGTTCTACTGGAGACGGCGAAAAGGTGCTTACGGAAGTCTTGGCACCAAAAGAAAGAAAAAAGAAAAAAATGGGACACCGAGAGTTTTCGTTCTCACCCTCGCGCCCCATCTTTTTCCTTCCTTTTCTGTACCCCAGTCCACCACGGCTCCCACTGCTCCGCCAGTGTGCCGGAACGCCTGTCATCAATCTCACGGCGACACAGCCTGTGTTGCTAGGGTCAGCTGTCCCACAGAAACAGGCGACTTGCATTTTGTCCGCCAGGCCGCCCCACGCCCCTCTACGCATCTCACCCCAACATCATGTCCCACTCCCAGGGCTGCCGACAATTCTAGTGAAGGGCACCGCGCAGCCAAGCAGGTTCACATACAACCTGCTGTATGCTACACACAAGAACGCCATCCTCCACCCAGCAGTTAGATGTCACGTCGTTGGACAGTCCGCGTCACACAACCTGTGTGCGAAACCACTCGCGTGCCACATTTTTTCGTTTTGTGCTGATCCTACACCTGGCTCCACACCTGTAAATCTTACCTTTACAGCTAACTCATAAAAGCTTTGCTTCCTTGGCAACAAAGGCTTTGGAAATAAAGATTTACGCGCGCACAAAGTATAAAGTCCCCCTATGAGAACAGATCAGAGGCGAGGAGCAAAGTATTATAAAATCTTCTCGCTTAAATCTCAACACGCTGTGTTATCCAATAGCCCCTAGAGCCGTAAAGAACTTCCTCCGCGACACGGTAAGGCTGTTTGTGGGCCTGGATTTGCTTGCTCGTCGGCATTACCTGTCTCAAGTCTTTGAACATTTATGAATCAGCGTAATGGCCGAGTTTGTTAATCTTTTCGGCAACAAACAGGGAGTGCTCGTGAGCTGTGTGTAGCCACAAAATGCCAAGTCATACCAACAGATCAGTAGAAATTTGTACAGCGACAGACGGTTTAGTGAGGTAGAAAGCAGAATCATTAACGGTTTGTTTGGTGGTGTTTTACGCCACGTCACCAACTAACATAACACATAATATGCTTTACAAAGCAGTATAACGACCAGCCCCTTAAAGTTATGCAACATCAAGACGACACACTTGTGCAGCAGATTAGATCACAGTTCTGTGTCAAAGGTTTTGGTGACAAGTCTTTTATTATGGTTTTGCTAAATATAAAGATTTCACAGTAACTCATTCAGTACATCCATAAAGATATGCCTGTTAAAGCAAAATCATCACAGGTCTCATCCATAGACATTTCAAATGTCACATGCTCATGATAAAAAAAAAATACTCCAGATGAAATGAATGCACGAGAGCTTTAACGGCAGGACTCTTTGCCCCTCAGAAACACAGGCCTGCTTCTCCTCCTCATTTCACGTCTGCTAATCCTGTTTCTTCTCCTTCTCTTTCCTTCTCTAATCCGTCTCATCCTCCTCCTTTTACTCCCCCTACTTCTTCTCTTTCTCCTTTTTTTCCGTCTCTTGTGCCTTTCTTCTCTTTTCCCTTATCTGACTCTTCTCTTCGACTTTCTTCTCTTTTCCCCCTCCCCCTCCTTCCTTCTCCTTTGTTTCCTCTTCTCGTTTTTTTTCAATGTCTCCTTGTTTTCCTCCTCTATTTTTCCACTCACCTTTCCATTGCTATCACTATCACTAAGTCCCCGAATGTGAAACTCGACCCTGTATTTGTAGACTTTAAACATTACAGTCTTTCACCGCACACAAACGTTCATAACGTGACTAAGAAACTCGACCCTGTATTTGTAGACTGTACACATTACAGTCTTTTACCGCACACAAACGTTCGTAACGTGACGAAGTGCTCGTGAACGACATCAGTTATACCGTACATGACATGCGCTCTGAAGCCCACGGAAAGCTGGCCAGCTTCGTGCCCTCGCCTAGTCCTCGTCAGCCAACGTGGGGCCACAACAAGACCAATTACTGACCGTCAACGCAAATCTCGCCCCACGGCGGACGGCCATTTCCCTAGATCCACGCCAGGTCAAACGGGCAATAGTCGCGACAGGACGGTCGGAAGAAATTCAGATCTTAGGCCCAAGAATTCGACCTGCCTGCGCACATGTATGTAGTTTCATGTGCACATCAAGCAATATGTTTTAATCCGCTAGGAGCAAAGCAGAAGGATTAATGGGTTCTATCGGAGCCAATATCTTATGCCAATGTTCTTTGCCATTCCCTTGCTTCTCTTCGTTCTACATGCCCCAGTTTCGGGGTTTTTTTTTCGCTTTTGGAGGAGTGAGAGATTAGCCCCCCCCCCCCCAGTTTTAATGGCTCTAAAACAAAGTGTGCTTCGGCAGCATTCAATCCTTCCGTAATATGCAGCCATTATTAAAAATATCTTTAATACCATTCGAATGAACAATAATTTTCAGGCAGAATGTTTGCATTCATATCCTGGAACAATTTTTTTTTCTCTAGATTTCCTCCTGCTGGACAAAGATGTTTCAGCCGAATCCCTTCAGCCATCTGTGATGCCAGCAAAATCAGACAGTGTCACTTATTTTAGAAGTAAAAGCGCCAGCAGGCGAACCAACTATAACACCTGCTATCGAAACAGACTGTGCCACTTGCATTGCCATACCCCAACCAGCCCCCGTGGGTAAACCATCCGCCAGCTGAGCGTCAACTGGTTCCAGCCATATGCTTCTCCCAGCCTCGCTGACGGTTATCTCCAATAGCAAACTGGGTGATTCCAGAATCAAGGCCCCTCCTTTCCTCCTCCCGTCGCTAACCTGCAAACACCATCCTTACCACCCCCCTCTCCAAATGTCCGTTGCGTGAGCTAAAACCATCTCATTCTGAGGTACTAGCCTAATGCGCCGCAGAGCCTGCCTCCTCCACGTTCCAGCAAAAATAAATGCCGAGTGTAATTGACTCCAAACTGGCCGACAAGGGTCCTCGATTTGTCAAACGGTCGTCGTCAGCTCCTGGTGTTGGCACAGCGCGGGCAGGCGCTCAAAAGCGAATCCCTTAAGCAAACATATAACTCAGGACCCCTAAAAGATTAGCTCTGAGGCCGGAGAGCAGCCGCGGCGACAGCGGTTTCTTCTTGGGAGCGGTTGAGCCATGGGTTAGCTGCGCTTGATCTGCCTGAGGATGAGCAGGCTGGGGTTGGGAAAGAATTTGGCGAGGTGGTGTGGGGGTGGGTGGGGAGCAGGACGGTCGGGAAAGGCGTTCCCTGGTTTGACGTGTAAGGTGTTACTTTTAAGAGATTGGGAAACTTGAAGACCTTCGTGAACATGCCCACCGAGCCTCGTTCTGGGTCCGCAGTGTGTTGCAACGAATTATGATAATGAGGGCACAGTCGTCTGTCGAACCTGTCGAAGCGATTCAAAATGGAGGTGTTGCAATGCACAGATTCCCATTAAGCGACGCGTCAGGACGCAGTTTAAAGGTTACACAGTATTGTTTATCCCCCAGAAAGGGAGGCATGGACTGTTAGAATGTGTACTTGTCCTTTTTTAAATTTCTAGCTGTACACGGGATCTCTTTTCTCTCTCTCGGAGTCTGATCCCATTCGGCATAGGACTGTGCAAACAATGTTTGCTGTCGATGAGGTTTCCAAACAACACGAACAGCATGTTGGGGTTGCACACGCCAGTGATTTAGTGTCCCCGTTCAGTAAATGTTTCAGAGCAAGGGTCTTTTGACAAACAAATTTTCAGTTATTCTCGTCCAAACTGAAATGTTTTGCCCGTCAATATCATCGGTCGCCATGGCTACCGCTTTCCGAGCCTACTGGGTAGAAAGCACAGCCAATGACTCTGTAACAGCCACAGCAAAGGCCACGGCTAGCACCTTGCTGCTGCGCGTCCGCAGAGGCGAGTTTTGTAGATGCAAGAAATCTGACACCACTACCTAACGTATCTCCCATTCCTCGCGTCTTTGAAATTCATCTCCAGGAGTAGTTGCAGCCACTTGCAGGAATTTTTCGGTTCAGGAGTGAACTTAGTTCCAACACATTCTTTCTTCTTCGGATCCTCAGTTTGGCCTCTTAACTTTCGTTATCGGCCCCTACCCCACCTCACACCACCCCTAGTTTTATGCCAATCATTTCTTTCAATTTCCTGTAGCCCCCACTCCCCAAACGTCAGTCTGTTTTCGTTTCTCCTACCGTATCAGCGTGCTGCAGATCCATAGCTGAGATTGTAGGTGTAGGTTTTAATGGTGGTATGGATTGCCTGAAGCAGCAGTATGGTGCCTCGGTATCATAGACGGCATTTACCTCCCCCACACCCCTCCCTTCTACAGATCAAGCGCCGTCACTGCAACGAACACCAGTCATGACCCGGTCGGCAATATGTCGATAGGCCCTACCATGGCACAAAGCCGTCTCGTCCAGACTGTGGTCTCATATTGTCAAAAGAGACCCAGGGGAGAAAAAATTACTCGGAAACGCCTCCCTCCCTCTCGCTTGTTTGAGGGCATTGTAGCGTTCCGTGACGGGGGGCCGTGCGTGCATAGGAAATGAGCAAACACGAGGGACAAAGAACTGCGGAACCATATACTACGCGACTAATCCGCGGGCCATGCGCCGATCCAACTTTTTCAATGACCGCTAACGTATTCATTAGCTGCAAAGCGTCTTGTCCCAGACAGGTGTAAAACAAAGTTGAGCGGATAAGATCTCTTGTCTGTCAACGGTGAGGACAAGTTCTTCTTGGTATTTTCGAGACGCCCTTACGTCTGTATGATCCCTAGCTCCTTCGCAAAAAAAAATCCCCCTCCCCCCTTAATTAAGAGGGATTCAGTATAAGGCGATTTCCTAGGGAGCCAATATAAAGTTAGTGCGAAGCAGTTCTCTTAAACCTTCGAGTCTCCCATTTTTCTGTTGGGGGATGCAGACAAAGTGTCTGCCTTGTGAGGAGACAAAATGAGCAAACTGTCCCAGCCCTGAGAATGATCTTCGGGCAGTTTCACCTTTCTGCCAGACCCTCCACTTGGAAGTTTGAGAAAATCAAGCTGTATTTTGAATCTAAGCCTTTCTCGTTCCAGAACAATATCAACTGGAACAGGCAGGGAAAGAATCAAAACGCATGCATGCGCACGCCTCCTCATTTGTATGTGTTTGTGCATGTGTGTGTGTGTGAGAGAGAGAGAGAGAGCAGAGAGAAAGAAGAGCATGGGGGAAGAAGAACCTTAGCTCAGTGTCATTACGAAGATCTTAGGCCCCAAGCAACTGTCACAAATAGGAAATTATCTCCCATGTCAAATAGGCACTCGCGAAAGATTCGATTGTCTCCAAACAATAGCGCCAGGCCAGACGCGAAATCTACGTTTCTGGCGCTCTTCCGAATCGTCGACCCACTGTACAGGCTTTTTTCGCAAAATCTCGCCACAAGGGTGCGCTGACAACGGCCGGAAGTCTTCTGGTCGTCCGACAAGACAGACCGGAAGTGGCCTGTTTCTGTTATCTCCCCTGTTGTGCGGAGAGGGAAGCGTTTCGTGCGCCCAAGACAGAGCTAAGGAGGGCGAGGAACTAGATGGAGCGGAGGACCCTAATTCATCGTCCCTGATGTTAGAGAATTAGCAACTTGGCTTTAAAATGGCGGGCGCAAATTAAGAGGGCGGTCGAATGTCAAGATGTCAACTACACAGACGTCTATTTCTCCTCGGTCACTGTGATATTTTCCTTGGAAATTCCACGAGCGGCCTTTTGGCCTCGGATTCTACCAATGAGTGATGAATATTACGTTAGCTGGATGGCTACTCTTTTTTCATACACCTCTCGGCACATCTAAACGCTTGCTTTAAGAGTGTCTGACGCCAGTGCTATTTTAGAGTAAGACTTTCAGGCATTTTGTGTATACGAGAAAAATAGTCACTCGGGAAATTTTCAGAGATGAACAAAAGCGTGATCGGTACAGTGTTTGAAAGAAATGTTTCGGAGTGAATTGTCGAAACACCCAATACGCAAGAAAATTCGTTGTGGTCACTCTCTGACGTAAAGAGAATGACTTTTGGCTGAGTTTCTCTGTTTTTTCTTTTTATCTTGAGTTTTTATGAAACCCAAGGGACGCTTTCTCTACAGGATGTGCGTCACTTCTTACCTCAAGGCCATAAATTTGTGTGAAGCGTGAAAAGACATTAGCTGAATCTTTATAATTGCGTGAAAAAATCTTGAAAACAACTCGAAATCTCGTTGTTTTCTGGGTTTGGGCTTTGTAGTTAACAGTGTGTGGGGGATTTGGATGTCTGGCATCATGCTAGCTAACTTCACACACTCACACACACACAGATACACAGACACACACACATATATACATATATATATATACGCATACATACACCTAACACACATAGAGAGAGAGAGAGAGGAGTGAGAGCTTTATTGAGAACTTTCCTTCTCTTTCTTCTTTTTTCTCTCTGCTTCTCTTTTTCAGTCTTTCTCTGTCTCTCCCCCCCTCTCTCTCTCCCAAAACATTCTCTGGTTGACCGTCTCTTGCCTGACCTGCTGCAGGTCACAGCGGCATCAACCAGCTTGGTGGAGTCTTCGTCAACGGCCGGCCCTTGCCAGACTCCACCCGCCAGCGGATCGTGGAGCTAGCCCACTCGGGGGCCCGCCCCTGCGACATCTCGCGCATCCTTCAGGTGTCCAACGGCTGCGTCTCCAAGATCCTGGGCCGCTACTACGAGACGGGGTCCATCAGGCCGCGGGCCATCGGCGGCAGCAAGCCGCGGGTCGCCACGTCAGACGTGGTCAGCAGAATCGCCCAGTACAAGCGCGAGTGTCCGTCCATCTTCGCCTGGGAGATCCGCGACCGGCTGCTGTCGGAGGGCATCTGCAATCAGGAGAACATCCCCAGCGTGAGTACAGTGAGCGACGCCATAGATGTGTGTCTGTGTCTGTGTCTGTGTCTGTGTCTGTGTCTGTGTCTGTGTCTGTGTCTGTGTCTGTGTCTGTGTCTGTGTCTGTGTCTGTCTGTGCAGGTGTGTGTGTGTGTGAGCGCATGAGCGCAGATCTTTGTTGTATTGCCAGTAATGTGATGCCTTTCCGTCTTGCCAGCTGTAAGGCGGTAAACGTGGTTCTTGCCTTGCCAGCACAACCACGACACGTGTTTGTTGTACCAGCAAGATTATGCGTTAGACGTGCGTTTCGTCTTGCTATTACTTCTGACGCTGTAAAATTGAAGCGCATTATGACGTCACAGTACTGGCAAACAACACATTTGTAGCTATTGGCAAGACTTATAACACTTATATGCTAAACCCAACGCCTCCATCGGCTCTGATACATGCTTCGCTCCTCACCCTCCTCGCCTTGTTTCCAGCAACGTATCAGGCGCTGATGTCATGCCAACAACATCTGCGCGACCTTCGTAATTCACGCAAATCTAACGGGCCACAACAGCCTCTGGTGTATCATCGGTCACGTGATCTAACACAAGAGGCACGATTACTGCGCTTGATTTGTTGCTCGCCGCGTGCGACGCTGGAAAGGGTTTTTCTGTGGCGGACGGGTTATGTATCGTGACAGCTCCGTTTCGAGACGTCTTTGTCGGTTCAATATATAACCGAGAAAGCATTAGCGCTAGACACTTCTAGAATATATATGCACCATACGCATCTCTCTTATTATATCTCCCACCTTTCTTCGCTCCCCCCACTTTATCTTGATAAAATAT
Organism: Lanistes nyassanus; assembly: GCA_004794575.1. Lineage (NCBI taxonomy): Eukaryota > Metazoa > Mollusca > Gastropoda > Architaenioglossa > Ampullariidae > Lanistes > Lanistes nyassanus. Next base: position 418,562 of record SMGT01003973.1, read on the forward strand.
ATGCAGTAAGCTTGAATAGCTGCAGAAAATATTTCTTCCTTTTCATTCAGCCACAGAAAATTCATTTATTCGTTCATCTATGATGAAGAAAGAAAAAAGGAGGGAAGACAGAAAAAAGGAATGAAAAAAGAACGAAAGAATAAATGACAACACAAGATTTGAAAAACCAGGGCTGAAAAGGAAAAGAAAGAGAGGGGGTAGAGAGAACGACGGATTGGAGAGGGGGGGATGTCTGCCCGAGGGACAGGCCAGCACCGTGCAGCATGTTACAGACAGGGACTATTGAAATGCGATTACTGTCTCCTTAGTGACCAAGAGCATCCCAGTCTTGTGACTGTTGTCAGCTTGAGGCCCACGGGTGAGCAGTGCCTTGTTCAATCGGAATCGCAGAGCGAATAAATGAATTTGATTAAAATGGATTATCTGCGGCGTGCTTTAAGAACACGCAATACTGACAATGTGCGTTTGTTTGTTTGTTTGTTTGTTTGTTTGTTTGTTTGTCTGTCTGTCTGTTTGTTTCTCTTTTTTTTTTGCTGTGTTCTTTCTTTTCTTGCTATCTCCTTTCTTTTTTTTTATTTTTCTTGTTTATTTGTTTGTTCGTTTGATCTTACATTCAAATTTCCTAAGATGGTTTACTCTTAGCGTGACAAAGTATGCAAGAAAACACCTGCAACAACAATGTTACGATACAAAGAGAAAAGAAAGTCATTAGTGCTCGGGATTCTGTTATTTGGGTAAAGGAGAGAGCACTAGACACATTAAGTGAGGAAACGGACTAGAGCCTGCCCGGATTTCACGGCTTGCCTTTGAGAAAATGTTGCTTTTGTGGTCAACGTGTTATTCCCGCCATATGGTGTGTGGTTTGTTTCGGGTGTTTTCGTTCTCTTTCTAGCGGACCACTTTGAAATTATAATTACTCGATTTTCTATTCCGGGGGTTAATTTGTCACCCAGACGATAACCTCAGCTCGATGAAGTTAATCCCACATCATTGTCTATCGAGTGCCACAGTGCATGATGGAGACAAGCTTACGAGCGTTCTGCCAGAGGTCAGCCCAAACACCGCTGTACAAACGCTGTAATGTTCTGCATAATGAGCCTGGTCTGCATGACAATACGACAGCCAGGAATAATTACGTGTGAAAAATCATCCAGCAGTTGTGCTCAAAAGCAGACGCAAGGACACGCACTCATTTGTTGTCACGAAAGCAGCCTAGCTGTATGTAGTAATCTCAGGAGGTGTTATAACCAGATAAAATTTAGTTTTTCGAGTCCTGTAGAGCTATCCTTATTTCTGTTTCTTACCCGCTTCCCACCCTCCCTTTCTAAAGCCAATTCTCGCGGGTTCTCGTGGCTTCTCTCGAGCGTGACATATGGTCGCTTGAGCTGCCCCTTGACACGAGGGCCCATCACTCCCTGGGCTCACCAGCTGTCTTTAGAAACAGGCCGTAATGACTTCAACCACGAAAACGTCTCTTCGTGTGGTTTGAAGACGTGAATCTCATTATTTCTCGTCCATACTAAAAAAAAAATGTTAAAAGCAACAAAACCTACAGACATCTTTGGCCGTGTCAGTCCATCTCCTGCTTTTTCTACAGTAATCATGCGCCAAGAATTGTTTATCTCTAAGCTGATCTCTCTCACTCACGTTCACTCTTTCACTCTTTCACTCGCTCTCTCGAACTCTCTTTCACTCAGTAACACCATCACCACTGCTTTCCCCACCACAATCGTCATCACTTCACCGCTGTACTACTATGTTTTCCTCCTCCTCGGAGAGTGTGCTTCTAGTCTTGTACTCAAAAGTTGAAGGAAGCTCGTTTAGTATACCACTTCGGAGAGAACGTTAGACGTTATTGAACACGATCAAGTACAGGTAAAAGGGCTATAACCTGAGCGAGCCGGTCGTCTTAAAATAAAATGTTGGTGTCTTCATCCGCTGAATTAAAATAAAGTCCTGCCGTCTTCACCGGCTGATTTAAAATTAAATCCTGCCCCCTGTAGGCGTTCTTCGTGTTCTATTGATTAATTGGTCAGTCTTTGTTAATAATAAAGAAAACATTCGCTTAAGTAAGAACACATACACACGCGCTCGCAGTTCCAGGTTTAAACATAACGTTTGTGTAATTCGTTTGCTGGTGTTAATTCTCACTCTAAAAAAAAAAACCACCAAGTGGTTTGGTCCAGTCTGGCATCGCGGCGAGCTTTGGGTACGGGAAGGGGGAGATGTTAGACTGGTTGTGCGTGCTGAAATCTTAGTTTCATATCTGAATGAAAAGTTCTCGTAAAATACACTAGGTGAACGGGGCTACGACCGTTTTTATGACCAGCTGCACAAGTTATGGTGTCTCCTTTCCCCTACATAATCGGCCGTCAAGGCCTTGTTGACCGGAAAGTTATGGACACTCTTGCGTCTGGAAATGTGCAAGCCCCTCTCGGGTTTTCCTCGTTAGGTTCCCACTGTACGCAGTCACTCAAGGCGAGGCGAAGGGCCACGACACTGAATTCTTGGGCCGCTGGGACGCACCTGTCACTTAACTGAAGGTAAGCGACTCGTTACGGGGGTCGTCTTGACAGGTATAGCATATTCGCGGGTAATAAAGGTGTCGCGACTGTCCGCTGCTGCCCTCGTCAACTCCCTGCCAACGTCTTGTTTCCCTGTCTTGGACGCGCACATGGCTCCCTTACCACAGTTTGGTTTTTCAAGGCCTGAGCCAACTGCCCACCCTGATGCATTATGATGGAGTGCTACCGTGCGCATGTCATGGAATAAGAATAGAACAAATGACAATTAAGTAAGAGCAAATTCTCAACCAAAGAAGAAGAAAAAAAAGAGTCACAGACGGCAACACCCAGTCAGAAAAACTGTCAGGGAATTTTCTGGGTACGATAATGTGTCATTACTTTTTCTGGGATTTTCAGAACACGATAGTGTTTAAATCGTTTCTCAGAGAATTGCAGGCCACAATAGTGAGTCACTATTTTTCATAGAATTCATGATAAAATTATGTGCCATTATTTCTCGGGGAATTGCAAAATACGATAGTGAGTCATTATTTCTGAAGGAATCTCACAATGCGATAATGAGTTAATACTTTTCTTTCTTAATGGTTTGCACTGAACCGACAGTTCTTGTCGAACTTTCATGTAGGCCGCTTTGACCTGTAGGTGAGAGAATCTCAAACAATAACACGTAATAAATATATTACTTAGATTACAGCCGGTGTGCTATAGAGACGGACGAGCGCAAAATGTCGTCGCCAGGAACTAACTACCGAGATAGAGAATTAAGGAAGATGGGGAAGCAAACCAGACAGAGAAACTCAGCAGAAGGAGAAGGATGGCAATAGAGAAGTATCATGTTATTCGGAGAAGCATAGCAGTATAGAAACAAGCAGTAGAGAAGCATAGCAGTATAGAAGCAAGCAGTAGAGAAGCATAGCAGTATAGAAGCAAGCAGTAGAGAAGCATAGCAGTATAGAAGCAAGCAGTAGAGAAGCATAGCAGTAGAGAAGCAAGCAGTAGAGAAGCATAATGTTATTCGGAGAAGCAAGCAATAGAAAAGCAAGCAGTATAGAAGGATAGCTGTAAAGAAACAAGCAGTAGAGAAGCATAGCAGTAGAGAACCAAGCAGTACAGAAGCATAGCAGTATAGAACCAAGCAGTAGAGAAACATAACAGTTTTTAATAATTAATTTCACATTTCGACTACATTTGTACAAATATCGGGTGCCATAAAAGCTAAAAGCTTATGAACTGGTCACCATATAAAATCTAAAGCATATCGCATGCAGCCGCCACACAAGAGTAGTACACAATAGAGTTCATGACAACAGATGAAAGATAAAGGGGAACAAATGTACAATGAACGTCCTCCCTTTATTTTAGCTTAACCAGTGTTAGGCAGAAGTAAATGGTAGGAAAGGGGTTAGAAAGTGGGGTGGTCTCAGGTAGAGCATCATATGTGCCATTCATTTTGGACAGTGATTGATAACATTAGGAAAGGCTCTGAGAACGAGACATAACAGTACATGAGCATGCATTAGAGAAGCATAGCAGTATAGGAGATTCATCGACGGCAGAACATATAGTGCCTTGCTACAGGCTTAGCTATGCTTAATAAGAGCAACCCCAGAAGTTATCATTGCGAGTTTTTTTCAGCAGACGACAAAGTCCTGCGAATATCCTCTGTCATTCTCGCTGGCTAGTCCTAGTCTCCCCATCCTAGTCTCTGTGTTAAACAAGCTAAACGGGATTGGGATTGCGTACATTCGTGTGCCGGCGCTTGCTTTTTAGTGCAATGGTTAGATAATAACCAATCACAGATGCAATTTCGCGGTCACATACAAAGAATCAAAAAACATGCATGAAGTTATTTGACCTACCTTTGTTACAATGTATCACGTTATCTGTCATGAAGAACTTACCTTAGGAGCATGTGATGCTAATAGACTAGGACTTAAATTGTTTTAAGTTTTGTGATTTTCTCAGATCTTACGATGACATGATCAGCATTTAGATCGTAATTGGGACAGATAGGTTATGGCGCTCTTGGGTCTTGAAAGAAAAAAAGAAAGAAAAAGGAAGGAAGGAACAAAGAAAAACCAACCAACCCAAAACAAACAGAATTTCTGTCCTTGACTGATGCTACTGTTCCAGCTTGAGTCACAACACTCATATTTTGTTCGCTCGCAGAGCACAATGCCTCACACAACTTCGCCCTGGGGAAAAAAAGCACAGGTACTGGCAAGATCCTACCTTAGTCCCGCGTAATGAGGGCCTTATTAGGACCCGGATGTCCGTAGACTGGCTGCCGTGTGGCGAGCCAGGAAGGCACGAACAGTCTGGTCAATGGCCTGACTGTGAAGTAAGCCCTGCTCCCCACCCCTGCTCCCCACCCCTCCCTCCACTGTCTACAGCTCTCCTTCATCCGCTTTTATTTCCATTCATTTGACCCTGTCGCCCTGGTGCCACATCCCTCCCCATCCCTCCCCATCCCTCTTCACACCCCTCCGCATTTCTCCAGTCACCGCTGTAGAGATTTTTTTGTGTGTTATGAATCATCTTTTGGAAAGGCCCTGGGGCTGCTTACGATTGTGCGAAACGTCTTGAGTTGTGGTGCTTGCAACTGCTTCCGACACCTGGATTTTCGTGGCCTTCACCTTCAGGTCGAGCGCGCGCTGCACGATGGGTAGAGAAACCCTAGCGAGAGACCTTTAAAGAACGAGCTTGCTTGTCCATTCCCCAATATTCCCTTCTTTTAACCCTGAGCCGCACTCACCTGTTTCTTTTGTCTGTATTCGCAAATAGTTTCAAGCGGTCTTTTAGTGCGTCATAATCAAGCACAGTGTTGTGTCACGCCTCACTTTCACTCCTCTGTTATTGTCAAGGGTTAGGGTTAGGTGCAAAGGTGCCAAGTGGTCTTTGGTCAGTTTTTTTTTTAAATAGCAAGACCTCTTCCTTCCTTCCTTTCTTTTCTCTTTCTTTTGATGGACAACCAACAGATTTTGAAAAAAAAACCCTCCAGTGTTGATTCATTCAAAAGGGGTAAGAAACACCCTACCCCACCCCCACTCTCCCACAAACATCTACACACTCGGCGCCTACCTTTCTCTCTGCGGCGAATATTAATGACAAACCGGTCAGTGATCAAAGACGACTATGAATAGTAAGTTAAACCAAATGATCCTTCATTCATCCTTCCTTCCCTGCAACCGCCCGCTCCGTCACTTGTCCCAGCATGCAATGCAATGTCGACCGGTAATCAAAAACTGTCGGCCTCTGTTCGTCTCTGGCTTATCGGCCGACAGAGGCTTCCGTCGCCTTGGGGTTTTACAACGCGCGAAGGCTGGGGGCTTTGGGTGGGTGGGTGGGGTGCCGTTAATGTCTTTTGACTTTAATTTTGGTGTTTATAGCTAGTCCTCAAATTTTTTTAACTGGCGGGAAGGGGGTGGGGTGGTGGCTCGATACCGAACATCACGCTCGAGTCGGCCAGCGCCCGTGAACAGCTGTGGCGGCGACAGGCGCAGAGAGCATCATGCAGCCCTGGCGAGCGCGCGGCGCGGAAGGATACAAAGGGACTATAGTCCCGCTTCCCGCGTCACGTTGTCAAGTCGCCACGTCACCTAACACGTTTTACGCGCGCGGGTGCAGTCAAGCGTGGTCGGCACGTGACGGGAGCCGCCTTCACGCAATATCTCGCCGGCGAGGTCCGCGGCCTGTGTGGGCACGGGGCGTTAAATTGTGGTATGTCCCTCCCCTACCACTGATTGCCGGCCAAGCCGTAGAGCACGGCCCAGATTCATTAATTACTGACTAGACGCACACACAGTCGTAGAACTAAGGGGGAGGGGGGACAGGGAGAAAGGAGAGGACAACACCCCCCTCCCCACCGCCGCACACAAAACCCCAACCACCTCTGGTTTCTACTCGTCTTACATCTCTCGGAAACAGTTGTACTAAAGCGTAACTGCACCTGCTGCACTGGACAGGGTACACCCTACCAAATTCTAACGGCATGTCATCAAAACGAATTAACTCATTCTACAAAGACATATATAATGAAACAGAAGGTCGCATCTGATTGCTATGCTATGAAAGGGAATTGTTTTGTTGATTTGTCCTCTCTCTGTCTCTCTCTATATATTTATATACCGATTTGTGAGAATAATTCAGTCCCCAAAACGTACACAAACAACTGTTGTTTTAGATTTTCGGCAGCTGTGTCTGATGGGTGTCAGGCCTTGCCTTTATTTATGAGGTGCCTCAAAAGAGAAATACGGTTTTCGATTACTTTTTTTCAGCCCATGAAATACGTGAGTGGCAGGAAGAATGAGAAGCGTGGAAGATCGTGTGAGACGAACCCCTCCTCCCCACCCCCACCTTTTTTTCTGCTCCATAACATGTGCGAATGCATTGGAGGCAATGACATGGACCAACGGGTTACTAACAAATGTTCTCTCCCTCTCCCTCACCCTTCTCTCTCTCTCTCTCTTGCTTGCACGCACACTCGCATCCTCCGTTAATCTTTCACTCCTTTCTAATATTTTCTGCGTATTTGTTTTCTGACCCACAACAGTTCCCTGCCTCCCTTTGGTTCTCTAGAATGACAGAGCCTGTCACTTGCTCTTGCCTGGAATCGTGGAAGCTTTGACTCTGCATTCACGCGAGATATAGTGCTTTCCGTCTTGGCATAAAATGTACATTTTTGCACAGTGATAAGTAGACAACTGATTCAAATGCTAGAATGCTGGATGTGTGCTGATACAAATGAGTGATGCAGCAGGACGTAAAAATTACAGGTCAGCTGGAAAGACACTAATGGTCTACTTTCATTAATTATTGTGTTCCACGAGGAAAGGAACGAGACAGCAAAAATACTACAGACAATAATCCGCCCTCACCTCCCCCCTCCAACAACAACAACTGTACCATCTTTCGCTTTTCAACCTCAGCTGGATTACGGGGCAGTACTAGCGGAAAGGATAAGGGGTGAGGGGGGAATGAAAAAAGCTCGTCCAGTGAACACTATCTTAATGGAGGTTTACCAAGGTTTACGAAGGGGTTTTTGAAGGTTTACCAATCGTCAAGAGGTCTCCTTTCGCGGCCTCTACGCCTGATAACGCAGTCATCAGGCTCATCTTCTGAATTATTAATTAACACTTGGCGCTTCTTTCCTCCCTCTGTCCCCGTCTCTGTCTCAATTCCCCACCCCCACCCCTCGTGCACTTCGCTCACAGCTTTCTCCATCCCCTCTCCAGAAATTAAATCGTTCACGCATGAGTGCTTTGATTTTCTTCTTCAGTACCCACTCACTGTTGGTCAAGGTCGTTTGACTAGAGCAGTTATTTTGGGTCTGGGAGTACCATCTATTCTACACAAAATTTAGAACAGAAGGAAAAAAAGAGATACGGCACTTTTATTCTCCAGACAATTCTCAGAATTGTACGTTAATCGCGTTGCTTGCTACTTCCAAGCATCTAGAGGCCTGAAAGCTGCGTGGATTTCGCGTAGGTAGCTAAACAAATCGTGTGAATATATATATATATATACTACACAGTACGGTTATACATTAGTTTGTTTTAGTTAAGACAAATGACTGGTTTCAGTGTAGACTCCGACACAATTTAGTTTATTGTTTATGATCTCGGTATACATGTATGTACAATGTACATACGAACACAAAATCACGCATTTAGCGATATACTGTTCCGTGCATATACAGTCTATCTCATCTCTTTCACACACACAAGTACTCTATCTCTTTCTCGCGCGCGCACACACATACGCACGCAAGTGCATTCAAACAGATACTTTAGTCATGGCCTACAACAGCAGGGGAGAGGGGGGCGGCATATCTTAAACAGTAAAGCATGTCATCCTTCAGTTATTACCGCATTCGTACTGATTACAATATTTCTGCTCACCATCGATCGCCATCAAACCCTGCCTGCTTCCTGCCCGACATCGATAACTCCGTAGTCAAGCAGCTTGACCCTCCCGCCTGCACACTCCCACCTTCTCCCACCCCTCACCCCCAACCTCCCACGCCGTCTGCACTCGCACCTCCACAGACATTCAACCAGCGCGGCTCCCTCTCTGACCTCCGCTGCGGTCACGTGATAGAGTCCACATCCTCCCCTTTCCCTGTACCGTCCCCCTCTCTGGTTTCGCGTCTCCACCGGGTTCCATCTCCACTATCACAACCACCATTTCCTCCCTCTTTCATGACGGGAGAAGGAGGGGGTGTGGAAGAGCCTCTCTTCTCCTCCCATCCTGCGTTCTGCAGCTCCTGTCTTGTTCTTTCGCTCCCAGCGGCGCACACTTCATCCGAAAGATAATAATTGTCAGGAATTTATTAAATCACGGAGAAGGCCATTTTGGCCGAAACTGGATGCATTATCGAAGAAAACCTTTCACGCTCGACCGCACCGCCAGGCTATCAGGGCTCCCCTCTCTTCCTCTTCTCTGCGGCACCGTTCAACTCATTGCCAGACGCGGAGGACATTCTGTGGTCCCAACGACTTTCGTCGGAGGGGTAGTGACGGTGGTGAATGCTGTGCAGCAGCTGGGAGAACGTGGGGGGGGGAGGTGGGTGGTGTTAGCGTTCGTGCTTAAGATGCGCAATAGAGGTGGGGGCGGATGGGTGCGGTGAAAAAGAGGGTGGGAGTAGCGAAGCTTTAGGTCTGGAGGACAGAAGGAGAAGAAGCAAGCTTTTGGCGGGGCAAGGGCTCATTTTTCCAAATCTCCGCGTTTTCTCCCGGTCTCGACGAACGCTGCCTCTCTGGCACTTGATTGACTGATTGAAGGGAAGAATCACGAACGCGACTATAAATGAAGACCAGAGGAGACTACTAGTCTGAACGGAAATGACGTCACTGGAACAGGCCTGGGAGGCACTGAGTGGGAATGCATAACACTGATATAAATAATGTAGGGGCAAAAACAGGCGCGTTGATACCGAGGTAGCTGTTAAAAATCTTTGGGTTTTTTTTGGAAATCGCTGAAACGAAGCAGTTGTCTGAGAAGTAATGTTTGAAGGTGGTCCCTTGAGCTGTAAGTGTAGGTCGTAGGTGATTTGGGGGTTTGGGGGCTTATGAGACCCCCAACTTTTCTGTGGGCTAGCATCGTGAGGGCTGTGGCCATCTCCTCTCCCTCCCTGACCCATGGGTCGGGTACCCATTTGCAGATGTTGCGGCACAGGGGCATCGAACCCGCACCTTTGGATCGGAGGCCGGCGCACTAACCATTCTGCCATCCGCTTGTCGCGATCTGTGAGTAACCGTTCTAATCAAACGCCTCTGGCATGGGAGCGGTGGATCTTGCATGGCGGTGTTAAATCTCATTTTTTATAAAGATCTCCTGATATTATAGCCTGCTGATAATACCTAATAAAGCTATTAGCTGGAAAGGCTCAATTCTGGAAATGTCACTATTAATGTAGCCTGCTCAAAATATTCAATCAAGCGATTAGCTAGAAAGGGTTATTTCGAGGAAAGATTTCCTCATAGGAAATTTAAACGTGCTACTCTAAACGTCTGGTAATGAATTTGAGAAACATTCATACCAGAACTTTCTTATATTTCTTGCCGCAATCTCCAAAACACACAGAGGATCAAGCGTAAGTCACAGAAAAGTTTCCGACAGTCGTCACAGCAACTTTCTTTGTGTTTGAACACAAATGGTGCACCGTTTCTCTGTTCATAACCTTAGCTTAAGGCGTTATTCCTGGACACTGCACGATGCATCGCCCTACTAGACCCCTGCAACGCCAGTGGACACGGCTAACTCAAGCATTTCCACTGAAGATTGTCATCAGGAGGCTTGATTTAGCTGCGTACATTGGTTAGAACTGACGTAGGCCTCTATAGGCGAGTCGAGAAGCTGGCCCCAGGCAGTGCCGAAGCCACACACAATACAACCTCCACATTCCATAACAAGTACCAGAAGCTGTGAAGGGGAACAGTGCCAAGGGCTATATGAGGACCCGTATGTGGGGGTTTCGGCATTTAAAATGTGCAGCACGTGCAACACAGAGGGTGATTGGTCTTTAGAATGTTTTTATGAACGGAGGCTCTGATTCGAACGGACCTTAAGGGCCCTTTTATGTACGGAAAGGAGGTACCATTCATCTATGACTGTATTTATGCATGTTTTGAGCATGCTTGTGCTTGTATAATTGTGGAATAAAAATTAAAGTTATATTGACAATATTCATGCAGACCAGCCCCGATAGCGGCTGCTCTGTCTGTTAGAAATCGATCTCTGAAGGCTAGCCAGCCTGAACCCGGCTCACGTGTGCTTGTGACGGATTGGGGCTCCCACCTGGCCGCTGCCCATCCCCCGCTCTGTCCCTCCCTTCCCCCGCAGGTCTTGATGTCCGCGCAGGCGCAGTGCAATTGATGCATTCTGGGAATGATGTATTGCCTTACCAAGGTTAGCAAGACCCTCACTTTGCAGGCTGGCGAAATCGAAGCTGGACAATTTGCCAGTGATTAGCGCATAAACGGCTATTCCGACACGCCGTGCAGCGCTGGCTTGCGGCGTGAGGAACTTGGGGAGGTCTGGAACGAGAGAATGCTGTGGAGCGGTCGTAGAGTTTCGCAGCCTGACAGGAGGAGAGACAAAGGAAAGACGTGATTCTCAAAGTATTTCACAGACCAGCGTGAACCACGAGTCGCTAGTCCTCCGCACTCCTCATCACCGTCCTTGTCATAGTCGCCGCCGCCACAGCCTTCATGATAGTGACGACGACGACGACGATGATGATGATGATGACGACGACGAGGACGACGACGACGATCTTCTTCCTCCATCTCCTCCTGCTTTTTCTTGTCTTCCTTTTCCTCTAGATCTTTTTTCTCGCACCCATGCACTGCCTACTGTTCGAAGTTCGCGCTGATGTCCATCTACCATCCTTTTCAAAGCAGGACCACGTGACATGAGGCTAAATGGAGCGAAAACTGAAGTGAACTTGGCGAGGGAGCCCTACCCGCAGGACTCAGTCTCAACTGTCGTCTGCCTTCCCTCACTCTCTCTACCTCTCTCCTCTCTCTCCCTGTATTCTACATTCCAGCCCCATCCGTCCTCTTGTTTTTTTTTTCACTTTGTTTACTTTCTTTCTTTCCCTCCTTCTTTCTTTTCTTCTTTCTGACTATTTTTCTTTCTTTTTGTATGTCTTTCTTTTTGTATGTCTTTCTTTCCTATGTGTTTTTTTTGCTTTGTTTTACTTTGTTTTCTTTCCTTCTTTTGTTTAGTTGTCACGTAGTGCACTAGACATACACACGAAGCTGTTCTTTAAGTGCACTCGAAACACACGCACGCACGCACGCACGCGCACACACACACGCGCGCGCGCGCACGCCCCAGTCTCGATGTTTTAGTTCTCTTCAGTTTTAGCGTGACACGTAGTCTGGATGGAATTTGTCTGCGTGTGACGAAAATACTCCCGTCTGTCTTAGGCATTACCAAACCCAAATGTAGGCGTGAAAATACCGGCCAGAGATATGGAAACATATCCGATTTGGCAACACGCGAGTATTTCCCCTACTGTTGTGCCATGGATTGCTGGGCAATCTGATTTAATATAGGTAATTAATACATAATACGGTATGTGTCTGCTGGGTGAATAGGATGGTACATATTCTGTGCCTTATGCCGACTTTGGATGTGTGTTTTTTTGTTGGTTTTAGAAATGAAATGAATCTTCAGATTCTTAACAGTGTCCGCCAGTCCTGCTTATATGCAAGACATGTTACTTTTTTCTGCAGACATGTACAGACCGCCATCACATCAGTCAAGTTATCGTGGATTTTGAGAATAAAGCCATGGCGTGTTTGCTTGATTTTTGGTTTGTTAGTTTCATTTTGTCTTGAAGATTTTTTTCTGTCTCAGTCTTTGAGAAGTATTATAAAATTTTTCAGTGCTGTTTGCCTCTGTCACTCGAGATGCAAGACTGGTGTTGTGACCTTTACAGCTCTCCTTTCAGGCTTGAATTCGGACACAAAATTGTCGTGGAAAACGCTGCCAGCACTACCGCAATAAAACAGGAAAGAACGACCACTCACAGAGAAAATTAGTCATGGCGTAATTCCAGAAACGTTAAAAGCGCAGGGTTCTTGGTCCACATGACATATGCAGGTAGAAAATTACCTGCGTTCAGGTAAAAATGGGTGGGGCGGGGGAGGTTTCATTAACTTCACGAAATATTGTCCATATGCTGAGCTGTCTCTTGCCATCCTGTTTTCTGTTTTTATGCCAGAGTCTGGCAGAAACTGTCTGGTTATGTGCCTTATAAAGTCACTGGAATTAAGAGTTTTATTGGTATTAATTGCCGGTATGCTTTCCCGGCTAGTGGTTTAGTGACGTATTTATCCGGCAGTTTAATGGAGTTGCACGATGTGTATGCCGTTGCTTGTAGCCCGGTGGACGACCAAAGCTAAAATGCTCGCTAGCCATTTTATCTGCAGGGTGTGCAAAGCAAGATAATCAAGGGAATTTCAGGTAAAGCTGTTTGTTTCTTTGCAAAGGGTCGGAACTCCCTGGCGAGCTGTTCTTTTCTATCTCCGGCTTTGTGATAAACATGTCAGAAGATGAATGAAATGCTTTGTAAGCACATCTAGTCGCGACTTTGAGTCATTAGTCCAAATTATTGACAAATTTGTGACGACAGAACGGCATCATTTGCCAAGAATTTAGAACGTCAGCATACAAAACGCCATTATCTGCCAAGAATTTAGAACGTCAGCCTACAGAAACTAATCTCACCGAACAAAAATGCACATGCACATAAAGCATTGTGTTTCCTGTTGGAAGAATTCTGAGTGTAGTCGGAAATACTTTTCTTTCGCAAGTGAACAGGGTATCTCTAAGTATGAGTGCATTAGAGACAGATTATTAAAACTGTTACACAAAGAACAGCAAGAAACTTGTACATATAGATAGTATTTGCTTATTTGTTTATTTATTTTCAAGTGAATGTCGCCCATAGCACGTGATATTTTTGTTTGTTCATACATCTATGTACTTGCTTCGTTTAGCAAACTGCGATACATGGAACTATTCATGCTTGCTCTCGATCTCTTGAAAGAAAGCCCAGTGAACATTTGAGATGAATTTCCTAATGCGAAACAGCAGACGTGCCTATTTTATCGTGTAAAAGACAAAACTTAAGCAAGACATACAGTCACGACGAAAATATTTGAGATGACAAATGACACATGGAAAACAACTCAAAGACCCCCTCCCCCCAAAATAAACATCCTACAGGAAGACAATAAAAAAGTTATTACGTCCGGGGCACCGCCTTCTTGCTGCAAACAGATTACCAGACATTTGTTCTGGTGACAGAAAAAGATGAATCGCTTTTGTCCAAGGAGACTTTTTTTTTACTTTGTGTTTTATTTAAACAAAAATGTCATGTCTTAAAAAAAAGCAGCGGTGTTGAATAAAGGGTTTCAGTGCTGCACTTTGTCAAAGATCCAGGCCATTCCCCTCCAACCCCGCCCACCTGAGCACAATACCCTACTCGCTGTGAAAGTTAACAAGAGCCACGGACAGGCTGACTGACGTAAAGCACCGCGGAGAGGGAGGGGTGGGGAGTTGAACTTCACAAAAAGAAGAAGGAGAGGAGAGATAAATGCTAAAGCAGAGGATCTGCTTGGCTTTTTTTTAAAGTAGTGAAGTGTCGTTTGGAGACCTGCAGAGCTGACAACATTGGCGACAGATTCACAGTGTCAGAGACAATGTTAGTAGCACCTGCACAGGTGTAAAAATATCGTGTATAAACACCGAACTGCACGTAAAATTATTGTTCAAACGGGACAGGCCCAGCAAGAAGTCGCATTGTGTCCCAGCAACAGACGGAACGACAGGCGGTTGAAGAACGTCAGCGGGTGGAACGTCAGGGATGTGTGGTCAGGAAGAAACGTCTCGCTGGTGATCCCTGGCTGAGCCACTGCTGAACATGACACCTGACTCCAGCCACACTCCCGTTATTGTCCTGCCGGCTTTAGTTTGGAATTAGCCCATGGATAGTCATCCGCTGTGCGCACGCAGGTGTGACAAATATAGAGCCAGCTGGATTATTGTAGTCTACCGATTAATGAACGAGCGCTATACAATTGTGTCAGAGAGTATGGAAATCTTACCTCTTTGTAGTCTTCTTTCTTTCACTCTCTCTCTCTCTGTTCCCGCCCTATCTTCTTCTCTTTCTGTCCTCCCCTCCCTCCTCCCACCTCTCTCTCATGTGTATGCGGTGGGGGAGGGGGACCATTTATTAAAGAATAAATAGGAGATACTGAGATTCGTCTTCTGCGTCCCATTCTTTTGTGTTTAATATAAATTCTTCGTCCGCTGCCGCCAGTCCCCTTCATCCCTCTCTCTTTTCTCATTTCTCTTCTTTCTTTCCTTTTTTCTCTCCTTCTCCCCTTCCCCCATGGTCTCTCTCACTCTCTCTCACACACACATGCACCCATACTCAGAAAAACCTGTACCTACATATGCTCACACACGCGTGTACCCGCTTCTCCCGATAACCCTATCTTAAGCGAGTGGTCTGTATACTTTCCCTATTGTTCTGTATTTTCTCCGGAAATCAGGGTGTCCTCGATTTCAAACACGCTATGGCAATCCCAGCACACCAGTGACGGTTGAAAAGTGTACATAAGACACAGCAGCGACAGAGATGTGTACAAAAGACACAACAGCGACAGAGAAGATGTGTACAAAAGACACAACAGCGACAGAGAAGATGTGTACAAAAGACACAACAGCGACAGAGAAGATGTGTACAAAAGACACAGCATAACAACGACATAAACAAGAGCGTGGGGCTGACCCGTGGCGCTGGGGGAAAGAGACGAGAGCGAAGACCTGGCGGAGGAAACAAAGAGCGCGTCTTCAGAGACGGCGCGACGGGCGAGGGTGGAGGCGATGTGTTTGTGACAGAGGAATTACTGTCTCTCGACTCAGCTGCCTCAGTAAACGCGGAAGCTGTTGTAAACGTCGTATTAAATCAAGATGTCAGGCCAAATTTATGCTACTGGGTTGCGCAGTTTGTCCTTCATCCTTCTTTCTCTCTCTCTTCCCTCTCTTCCATCTTTCTGTCATAACTCTCGTTCCAAATTTCTCATCCACGTGTGATTATCCGAGCGCGTGAACATCCAAAGTGTATCTCGCAAAAGTGACAGAAAGACGGACGGTTGGACGGACATACAGACAGACATAGAGACGGACGGACGGACGGACGGACAGATGGGCGGACAGAGGGACAAAGAGGCAAGCAGACAGGAAAGAAGGAAGGTAGGCGGGTGGACAGGTGGTAGGTAGAATAAGAAGAGAGATGGGAAGGGAGAAAAGCGGACGGACAGACGGATGGAATGACAGATAGAAAAAGGCAAATTGACTGACAACATGAAATATTCTCTTCTTTTGTTGTGTCCGTATAGCTGTAACTCGTCCCTGGCTGCACGGATATCTCCTTTTCCCCCTCCACTTTCCCTCACCCCTCAACCAAAACTTAATCTTTACGCTACACTTTTTCTCTATTATTTATTTCTTTCTTCCATGCCCCCTTTTTTCTGTTCTTTTGTGCTCTCTGTTATCCCCCCACCCCCGCCCGCGAAAGCTGACGAACGTCAAGTGTCATTTTATTTTATCACTTCATTCCTAACGTGATCATAACGTGACCACGCCGTTACCCGACACAGCCATAAATTTTGCAGCGCAAAGAGGGACGGACGCAAAATGACATCATGCGGCCAGCCTGGCCCCATGATGCAGCGCCCCCCCCCCAAAAAAAAAGCAGCGGGGTGGTCGTGTGTTGGGGGAGGCGGGGAGAGCATCGACATTATATAACAACATGGATCATTCCGTGATGTGTGCACAGAGCTAACACTGCCGGGGAAAAACAGCCTTTGCCCGAGACAGGAAAAACACACGCATACATATCATTCACGTACACCGAAAGTTCGATATGTAGGCGTAAAACACGCATATCTCCGCTTTTGCAAGAAAAACTCTTATTTTCATGGGTGTTAAGTTACACCCTTGGGTCGAGAGCTAACCCTAAATCTTATAAATACATCCCTGGGTACTCTTATACTAAACCAACCTACAAGCTCCCCCCGCCCCCCGCCTCCACAAAGAATGAAAACACATTTACATTAGAGCAGTTTGTCTGAATCCTTTTTAAGTTCCTTTTCGTCGACGTCTGTTATCGAGGTATGATTTGCATCTACGTAGATATCCCTGGCTGTCTCTCTCGTTCTTTAGCCTACGACCGTGGCGAAAATAGAACTTAAAGCAAAACAATTTGCCTAGCAACAATTCTTAGTAAACCCCTTGACCTGTTTGTTGACCAGCTGTTTCCTGTACTTCCTTCTCCTAGTTCATCGAATACTGACGTCATCTTGTCTCTGTGTGCTGACCAGGTGTCCTCCATCAACCGCGTGCTGAGGAACTTGGCCGCTGAGAACCAGAAGGTGATGGGGCAGAGCTCCATGTACGACAAGCTGGGACTGTTGAACGGCCAGGGCTGGCCTCGCCACAACCCCTGGTATTCCCCCTCCGTCTCGATGCCTGGCCTGGCCCACCCGTCTGCCTACCCGCCCGCCCAGCCACCCTCTCTCGGCCTGGACAAAAAACGTAAGCTTGCTTGCTTGGTTGTTTGTGTGTGAACGGATGAGCGGGAGCGTGTGTAGACGATTGGATGAAAGAGACTGCAAGCAAAACGACACAGGTTGGCTCAAAGAACTTTTAGAAAGGTACGTGTAAGACATATTACTCTGCATCCACAACTGCTGTGTATTACTTCAGTATGTTTTGGGACGGTTTAAGTGCTGGAAATGTAATGTTTGGAGCTTTGGTGATTATTCACTACTGATGTACTCTTTTGACCACTTTGTAACGTACACCATGCTCTCTGGAAGCAGACAGGAAGACTCCAAAGTCAGTGGCCAAACTCGTCCACATGTCCACTCCAGTACGCTAGCCTTTCACGCGGAGGACGCGATGCGACATCCTCACAGGCATTTACGCGTTGTTCTCCTGTTACAGCCCATTAACGACATAGATCGCTTCGACGAACCTGTCCCTTGTCTGTTCATAAGACCATGCAAAAGGCGCGACAACATACTTTCGCATCGTGATGACTAGAAAAATTATTCTTCCCAAAATGAAAACAACGCTGTGAATTCTGTGAAATGTCAGGGGGACAACAGAAGAATAAACCAGTGTGTGAAATGAAAGGTGAAGGGTATTTACTTCAGCCACAATGTGAACGTTTCGCCCAGGTAGAAAACGCAATCTTGCCGAACACACGTAGCGTCTTATACCCTCGTCAAAAGATCATTAAGAACAAAGCTGGAACCCATGGGGGGTCTATTTTGTTAACGAAATGTTAACGATTTCAATTGTATTGAGAGCAGAGATCGACAGTGTTTGGTGTGGGACTGATTGCACGGTTTGTTCTCTCTGTTCTCAACAACTGGACCAGGCTTGAAACACGCTGGCTAAATCCTTCCGTATTAAAAACAACGTCTTGTCAAGTCATCTTCGTGGACTGAAAACACAAAAGGTGTTTCGCTTCCATTTCCTGTTCACCAGCCTTTCGGTTCTGCGCCGTTTTTCCGTCCTTAATCGCTCGGACAATAAGAATCATTAGTACCAAGAAAGGCGAGTTAATTTCCCGACACGGCCAAGCAGGTGCCAGCCAACGGCGTTCTTTTAGAACCCCCCTCCCCAGTCCTTCCCCCCACGCTAGCCCCCAACCTTCCTTCAGCCTCAGCGCTCCTCCCCATCATTTCGTTTCGTCACTTCCGTCAAGGGACCAGAAGCCCAAAACGAGACTTCAATTGTAGCGGAAGTCAAGCCTCCCCCAGACGGCTGCCCACGGCCAGTGCAAAGCAACACGTGAAATTTGTCAACCAGGATTAACCACTACAGCGTCGGAGACTGTACTTTTCAATTCACGACCTTAGATGCAGAAAGAAAGGTGGGGTGAGCAAGTGAGAAGGAGGGTTAAGGGGTGACAACAGACGCGTACGGCGTCCGGTGAAAAGGACCCGAAGTGGAGGGGAGGGGGGAAGAAGGTACGACAGAAAGAGGAGGGGGGTGTCAGTGAAAACTGAATCAAAAGCCATGTAACATTGATTTGACGGGACCTTTCACCTTTACGGCGCCAAACCTCTCTCTTTCCCTTTGACTTCACCACCGAAGGCTCGTAAATTTCCGCCAGCCTTTTTCTGTATTTTTTCCCCCTTGAGCCTGCTTCTTTTGCAGTTTTCGGCCCGATGCTTCTGTTCCAATCCGCCTTTCTCTTTCCCGTTCTCGCTCTCCTTTCCTCACCCTCTCCCCTCCCCCCACTTTTTTCTCTCTCTCTCTCTGCTCCCCATCCGCCCTTTTTGACTCTATTAAGAAGCATCAACATAAAGAGCGCAACAACAGCCTGGGCACTTTGAAACGCGTTACAATCGCTCGCTCGGCGAGTAGCGCCCGGTGACTTATTGCAGCCAGCGAACACGTCCCTAGCCCGCCATTGTTCGCTGTCGTCGACATGTCTGGATCGTCTTTGAGCGCGTTCCCTTAATCCTCTCCCCATATAAATACGCCAGTAAAAGAAACGATTAGACTGTCCACCTCAGCCGCACTCGCTCCCGCCTTTGAGATCCCTTTTCGGTGGCGTTCATACAACTCCGATACCACAACCGGCGTCGATGAAAGTGCACCGCGTTTGTTGCTGAAGTCCAACCTCTCTCTCTGGGTCTCCTCACCCCTACCCCTTCTAATATCTAAATATGTGTAACCCTTATTCCTCGCATTGGACAAAGCGGAGCAAGGACAGTTAAGCGAGCCAGCGTTTAAAAAGATGACCCCCTACCTCCGCCCCCACCTCACCGGAAAAGCCGGCGACGAGGCTGCAGCGGGAGCTTTTGCGTTTGTTGTCTGATCTATTTCAGGTTAGTGGGGAAGTGGTTCTCGTCAAACTTAAGCGGTTAATAGAGAGAAAGAGAAGGAATTGTGGTTATGATCTACAAATGACTCACTTCAGGAGCTGTGTGCAAATAGCGCGAAGAAAACACGGCAGTTCTGCGAAATACAAACATCACACAAGTACTTCCACTGCTTGGCGAAGGCTTTTGTCAGTGTGACTCTACAGGCAGAGATTCCAT
This sequence comes from Lanistes nyassanus, assembly GCA_004794575.1. Lineage (NCBI taxonomy): Eukaryota > Metazoa > Mollusca > Gastropoda > Architaenioglossa > Ampullariidae > Lanistes > Lanistes nyassanus. The sequence goes on from SMGT01003973.1 coordinate 438,231, forward strand.
CCAAAAGTCTTTCTTAACAGGCCAAATCTGCGTCTTAGTTTGCCAAACACCAATATGTTTGGCGACGCAGATGGGACTGCTTACCCCCCACCCCACCCCACCCCCATAAAAAAAATTACGCGATCAGTACCATGTGTGTGCCTAAACACTGGGATAGGATTTTCCTCAATTGCCTGCACTCGCCATACTCGAGGCATGGATGCTCATTGTCTTACACCGTCGGGCGATGCTTTTAAACTATCGGTCGCTATCGCAGCGTACTGGGGATCCGTCGGTATTCGAAAGCAACGAGTGCTATAGGTAGCGGCAACTGCCACCAACTGCGTAACCATGGCAACAGCAGAACAGGTGGCAGCCAGGGTCGTTAGGAGTAGCCGTTTGAGTTGAAAGACTCTGTCACCTGTCAGCCGTGTCCTTCAGACCTCGTCACGCTTCATGCGAAACTCAGAGCTTGCGCGCCTCTCAGCCGTACCGAGATTTTCACTTTCGTGGGCACAATCCTCTAGGATTGGTCTCGCTCAGTGGAGGATGACGCGCCATTCAAAATGGCGATGTTGTCCCCGTTCCCTTCCCTCCTCTCTTCAGGTAGAATTATTGTGATTAAAGAGACCGAGAGACATCTGCCTGGGCAATTAAAGTCATGTTTTACTGTCGTCGCTGCCAAAATCACTGAAGAGCGTTTTTAAAATATTTCACACTTGAAACAATGTAGCATGTTGTTCCTGCGGCATGGCCGAATTCCTCAGGCAATGTCTGCGTGTTCTGTGGGGGCTGCTGTTGTGATGGTGAAATTGTCAGTTGTTGTCATGATAAAGGTGTTGATGATTATCAAGACTACGACGATGATGAGGACGATGGCAATGCAGCTGTTGCGAGAGTGTACCTTGTGACCTCAAACTATAGAAGTCTAAGCACACACTTGCGCACATGCATGCAAGGAAAGTCTTTCTGCACGTGCACACACATACAGACGCTACCGCTCGCACGAACAAAAGCATGCGCGCCCACACAAAAATATATACTCACATGAACATGCACACAGACGCGCGCGCACACATACATTGTACGCAACTGTTGCCTGATTAGGAGACCTGAAAGTACACGTGCTTTTTGTGGTACTATGGCCACAGGTGTCCAGCCAGTGCTCCTGCACTGAGACTGAAGTGACGAACGGGTGCGTTTCAAGTACTGTCTCATTAATTACACGTGTGCAGTTGGAGACCCGACAGCAGCCGGCTGTCGGCATCAGCAACATATGCACATGATGCTCCTAACGTTTTGCATCTAGAGCTATCCAGGCGGGAGATGGGATAGTCTGGAGTTTCGGGTCTGAAGAAAGGGCTTTTGTTTTGCTGTTTGTTGTGCGTGTGTATTTTTGCCTCAAGGTGGGATATTGGATATTTGATGTTTTCAACTTATATTTTGAAATAATATTAGATTTAGAAGTGACCTTGTTAAGAAAATATTTCCTTCTCTTACCTGCGGATGCCCAGGTGTGTATAAATATTTATATAAACTGTGTGCATACAGAGAGAGAGAGAAAGGGGAGGGGAGAGAGAGATAGCTAGGTTCCTTTCAGACATAATAACATGATAACGTGATAGACGATATCAGGTCCTTTTTCACGACTGATAACCAAAGTAACAACTGCGAAGCTGATGAATAGCGAATGGTAGATATCACGCACTGCACAGTGTAATATGACATGATGTAATGTGTAATATTACATGATGTGCCTAATGTTTTCGTCTCTGTGCGCTTTACCACTTCGGCCCTAAAGTCGACAGACTATGTGACATCAGATGTTTAAGAAGAAAAAAGATTTCGCTGCGTGTCCTCCATTCAGTCAGAAATTTCCCTTTAACACGATCTACACTATGCTTCGATCTCGAGACAGACCTCAGTGCTCTCCTTGACTCCAGTCTCCCATCACACCAGCAGCTCCGACCCAAACACATTATAGGAGCTGTCCTCATGTTATTATGTTACGACTCTTTATCACCACTCAACAAGGTAAACTCTTATCACTAAACTACTCTCGCTGCAGCCTCTCGCCATTCCTGCAGCTCTGTTGGAGTTATCGGTCATTCCGGATCTAGTGCGTGTATTTCAAGACCAGCAAATAAATGGAACTCTGCGACATCAGCCACCAGTGCAGGTTGCTTGATCCTGTGACTTATTACCGAGACGCAACACACTCATGTGTACCAGACCTGGCAGAAAGGACCCCAGAGGCCTCCAAACATTTCTGCTAATGTTATACAGTAGTACTGTTGATTCCAGATCTACAGATGATGCGAAGAGTTACTATTCTTTGATGACCGAGAGAAAACAATCGAGAATATTCCCGGATTCTAAAGAGAAAGCTATTTTAAAATTTGGAATAAAGAAAAATAACAAATTGATTTAGTGATAGATTTATCGATCGGTCGGTTGGTTGGTTGGTTGGTTGGTTGGTTGGTTGGTTGGTTGGTTGGTTGGTTGGTTGGTTGGTTGGTTGGTTGGTTGGTTGGTTGGTTGGTTGGTTGGTTGACATTAGCAATCCTATACATTATACAGCATTACACAGATGGTGTTATTTTTCATTTATAAGTATATACTTAAGGTCGCACAATTGTGCAGAAAAACCTGTTCGATGTTTCTAAATATCTGTGTCACCCACACCCGAAGAAAAAAAAGGTGAAAAAGAAAAGAAGGAAGAAACGAAAGAAAGAAAGAAAAATTCAAGTGTCTGGTTTGCTGCTTACCTAACTGCTCGACCGATTTTTGATCTTTTAGAGACGACGGAGTGACGCACGCGCTCTTGCCGCACGCACGCATGCGCACTTGCAAGTTTTCTGAAAGTAGTCCTGATTGCATGCTAACCACCCGTTGTGTGCCTATGACACGCCAACCGTGCGATGCGTTTGCGTGCGTGACGACCGGGGCATTGAATTAGCAGAACGTCCGACGCCCGGGTGGATCCGACAACACGGGTACACACAGGTACACAGAGTGCAGCGGAACACCTTAGCGTCTGAACTGCGCTCACCCTCTCAAGGAAGGCGAACTGCAGCCGTGAGGTGTAACAATACCGGAGCAACACCCAGCCCTCACGTGCAGTCACAGACCGCTGCGACATCGATACCAAATAAAACCAGTACGATCACTGGCTTGTCAAGGTACAAATCCGCCAAAAGATCACCGCGTCAAAGGACTTGCGCAGTAAATCTTATTGCGCTTGACACATGTAGCTTCAAAGCGTTTTGCTCCAGCGATTTAAAACCGCAGTTTCCAACACTGGTTGTCGTAAAAGAGTGTCAAGTTCTCACCAAACAGAAACCCCCCAAACGGCGAATGGGCTTAAGATTCTCATTAAGTTATGAGAATGACATTTGAACTGATTCACCAAAAAACAATTTTTGGTTTGGGGACAAAAGACGTCTGCACTGTCACCATCACAATCATCATCAATGTCATCGTTATCGATGACTTCACACTTATAATTTTGCTGAGGAATGACCTATCGTCTTCTTGGACTTACTATCTGTGTTGCTATCGTTTCCTGTAACCATTGTTACCTCGAGCTACCAGAATGTTTTACTTATTCTTGAAATACCCCCTTTGAGAATTAAATAACTAAAGAATTTTTCAGCTGACTGAACACAGCCTTAAACGGCAGTCATTTCCAGAAACTTCTACTATGCTCTGCCAAGAATTAGAAAGTTAACTCATACTCCCCATATTTCTACAGTAAGCATTTCTGCAAGTTACCAGAGTATTCCAGAGCTGACTGACTGTCAGTCTTTCTGGATAACTTCTTAAGGTTTGTTAGTTTCTGCCAAACTGTAGAAAGTCTTCCTATATAATGGGGGACAGAAAACAGCGTATTTTATAACTGAGCTCGCTTACAGAGAGAGGCTTTCACTCTTTAACAGTTCTGATACCTCTCCTCAAAGCCAGTATCATTACAGCAATATTTTGATTTATTTTACAACAGCTGGAAGCAGCAGCAATACCAGCTCCCCTAGCGGCCAGTCGGATGGGCTGAATGGCGAGACAGACGAGCAAATGCGCATGCGCTTAAAGCGGAAGTTGCAGAGAAACAGGACGTCTTTCACAGCAGGGCAAATTGAGTCACTGGAAAAAGGTGTGTGACTAAGTCATAACACTGTAAAACTGTTTACGGTAATCGTGTTAGTGTTTGGAAGCTGTGTCCATCCGCGCGCGTATATACGTGTGAACCAGAGAGAAAGAGAGAGAGGTGTGTAAATCAACCACATCAATTACAAAGCTTTGTAAGCTCGTCATAAATCTCCGTAATGTATTCACATCAGCATTAGGATCAGGAAAATAATTCCTTCAGATCAGTGTTAAGAACGTGTGTGACGTCAGTCGTATCAGTATGATAAATGTCTGCCAGTCATACCAATGAAAAGGAAGTGTTCTCCGACGCTGGGTTGTATAGAGGTCTGTAATTCTTTTCCTTAACATGACATTTCAAATTCCAAACGTAAACGACTGAATGACGAAACTCCTCTGCAGCAAAAGAGAAACTCGCGCCTGCAACCGTCAAATAATTTAGTAATTTTCATCGAAGTTTTCTAGCTAATGTTGCCTTTCTTTATTCTCTGTTAATTGTTTTTAAATATGTTTTCAGAGTTTGAACGAACTCATTACCCAGACGTCTTTGCCCGGGAGAGGCTGGCACAGAAGATAGATCTGCCTGAAGCCAGAATACAGGTTGGCCCATAGCAGTCTAATACTCAGCCGAAACATCTTAAATTGAACGTTTTTTAATCTCTGGCTGCATGAAATATGTTCTTTGTGAACTTAACAGGGATAGACAGCACGAAAAGCATTTAGACAGATACACCAACGCAGAGCATAGCTTCATTTCGCAAACAACGAACGAAAAAGAAAACTTTTTAACAAACTTGCCAACAGCACTCGAGACTGCGTGCGTTAACAACCGGAAAGACAGAAAGAAAAAAGAAAGAATGGGAGAAAAAGTTTGTCGTGACAAACGAGGCATGTAAATCCAGTGTTACTTAGAAACATAAATTTGGACTGTGGTTAAGTCCGTCAAGAAATGGCAGGCATAAATCTTCAGCAGGCGTTTATGGGGGGAAAATGTTTTCCTTAATCATAATAAGAGCCCAGCAAACGTCAGTGGGAGAAAAACTAGTTTAACAGACAGTGGGCGATGCAGACTTTTCCAACGTGTGGGGTTAAAGAGACAGCACATGAACATAGTATGCGCGTGCTCTCGGGGGCACACACAATGACACCCGCACACACACACACACACGGTGACAGCCACAAAGTGACAAGCTAGCACCCAGATGAAGGTGTGCACACATAGAATGTAGGACTGTGTTAAAAACTGATGGACATCGTGATGAAGTCAGGCAAGTAAACCCATCAACAAGACGAACACATCAAAACCTGGAACAAAAGTTGTTGAACAGAAGATCAACATCTTTTTTTTCAAACCATGAACCAGTCCTAATGTTTTGAGTGTTACGCTTTTATGCTTGAGAAACGGCTACACCATTTACGTCAGATAATAAAAGATCAGTTAAACACTGATGGAAAAAACAGATGAACAGTAGAATACGGTCTTCCAAACTTCTGCCCACGTCTGGATTTCTTTTTGTTCAAGCTGTAATCACTTGATCAGATACACATACACACCACCACCACCACCACCACCACCACCACAACAACAACAACAACAACGACAACGACAACAACAACAACACCGATGTGTCTTGAAAATTTAGGATACAGGACTTAAGAAACTTGTAATAGCCATCATTATGGTTAGGAATTAGGACTCGTAACGTGTACAAAAGTCACACACAGCTGTCTCGCAATAAGAACACTGCGGTTTTTGTTCCAGGTCTGGTTTTCTAACCGGCGGGCAAAATGGCGGCGAGAGGAGAAATTACGTAATCAGCGACGGGACGTGTGCAACGGCAGCACGCGCCTTCCCATCAACCACTCGTTCACAAACGGCATGTATCCCTCCATCCACCAGCCCATCGCGTCCATGCCTGACAACTACAGGTGACTACGGTTTCTGATTACATCTGTTGGCTTGTCTGCCGCGATATTTTTCTGGTCATCCTTTTTTTGTCAATTTTTGGAAGGAACTGAGAATTGAAGAACCATTTTGTTGTCCTGAAATAATTCTCCTGTCGCTGTTATCTCTATCATAGTGACGGGATCTTGGAGTGCTGAAGAAATGACTGGATATTTCAAGTTTTATTATATTACAAAAATTACATGAGATTTACACATGACGCATGCTGTAGGTTCGCGGTGTCTTTACTGAACCGCAGTCCGATGCATTTAGTTGGGTCCAAGCTGTTTCGTGTGTTCGCACATTCGTCGAGCGCATCAGGCTGACAGAAAAGAGAAGTAACGAACAGCAGGCAAATAATCGGTCTGGCTGTCACTGGGTTTTGATGGAAGAAGGAGAGACAGAGTGAAAGGGTAGCGTAGAGACAGGACAATGCGTGTCTGCGCGTGCAGCTGTGTAACGACACGCACGAGGGACCTTTTTCCTCCAGTTTGAATAACGTGCTCTGTGTCCACGGTCTGTTGCAGCTCCATGCCCCCAATGCCGAGCAGCTACTCGCTGTCTAACAACATCGGCGCCAACTCCGCATGCTTGCAATCGTCGTCATCCTCATATTCGTGCATGTTGCCAGGTATTCACATCTTTCTTGGACGTCTTTCGTTGTTCTTGTTGTTTGTCGGTACAGCTGTCATTGTCGTCATCATCACTGTCATCGTTATCGTCATGATCATCGTCGCTGGTGGCTGTGGTGGGGATGATGCTGGTGATAGGGCTATCAACAGCACCGACGCAGCCTTTTAATACTTGAAATACATTCCTTGTCGAAGCTTTGAGTGCAAATTCTTCGTCTCATCAGCGAAAAGACTGTTGTTTCCATCGTCGTTACTCCTAAAAGTGAACACGTTTGCTCATATATTTTGCACAATTACATAACTGCATGAGTAGTGATTCAGAGAGCATGCGAAAGATAGCTGACTCAAAACTCTATGCTTCTGCAGCAGCAAACGTATCACTGCTAAGGGCCCATATGGAAAATCAAGACTAGATATATCCCAGGATAGTGGCGCAATGCGGACTAATTATACTTACGTTAAATGTAACCCTAAATATATGGTATTTCTGCTGACAGAATCTTTGAGAGGCTACATCAAATGATTGTGGCAAACGTTCGTCTCGGACAAGGGATGTATCTGTTCAAAACATTGATGACTGAATGAAGCCTCATGTTTATCTTTAAAAGTGACCTCGAGTAGTTTGTACAGGCTCAGAGTTGTCATTGAACGACCGATAAATTGGAACCTCTCTGTGCGCAGAATACACGCCTCGAAGCTACGACCCCTTGTCGCTTAGCAACTACTCGCGACCAGCTTGCAACGCCGGAAGTGGCATGCAAGGGATGAACCACGGTCCTGGCAACGGGGCGTCCACGGGTGAGCATGCGTGTTTGAGCAATTCCTGTAGTTATCCGCCCTTTTCGAAATAATACGATTTTTGGAATAGAAAAGTTGGTAGATCGGTCATTATTATAGTCAAATAAATAAATAGTGTCTATTTGAAGCTCTTATGCCCTGAAAATGACACGGTGGTGATAAGAACTGCGTTGACTTTTTGTGTCCAGGTTTGATCTCTCCGGGATTGTCAGTGCCCATCCAAGTGCCCGGAGGTCCGCAGGACATGGGCAGCCACATGGGCACGATGGCATCACAGTACTGGCCGCGCATCCAATGACAGTACACGCCCTGGCGTGCGTACGCAGTCTCGGCTAGCCCGCGTGTTCCGCCAGCTTCAGCGACAACGACGGCTACACGCACGACCCCCAACGCCGCCAGCGGCTTAGGATCCAACCACAGCAACTTCTATCGCATCGGCTACAACACTGGCTGCTAATCTCCAGCACTCGGCTAGTCTGCTCCTGAGGACGGGCGGGGACTCGCCCCGCTATCTCAAAGCGAAGCTGGAGATTTTGGAAGACTCTCGGACGACGAGAAACCTGGGATAGTCTGGCTAGCCACAGGTTTCGGAAACTCTGAGACAGACAGATGCGACGGTGATCACTGGTGAGCTACGCAATTTCCTCGTTAATTTTCTCGTTAAGCGACGACCGGAAGTCACCGAGACTGATCATGCAAGACTCGATGGAACTGCCGGACAGGAAAGCAAGGACCATTTCGCCAGTTGCACATTGTTCGGCCTTCAGAGCCATGGCAGAAATAAACTCGCTAAAGTGACGATGAATGCAGCGGAAATCTTTGCCGTTCTTCGCAAACCTTGCCGACAGAGTGCTTCGTTTTAAATTTTGTGAGAATTTCTGTCTGAGTCAGTCGACCTGACCCTGACTGATGAGCCAAGAGGATGAAATAAGTGTTGAAAGTTCAAGGTACCGGTTTTCACTGCAATATACGTCCAGTATTTGCTGGAACAAGAATTGCACTGACGCCATTTCTGCCCGAACAAACAGAGCCGCTTGAGACAGAAACGGAGAAATGTCAGATTTTGCGGCTGATTTGCTAGTAACGTCGTCATATTTTATAGCTCATTCCTGAACATCAGATTTTGTGGTCTGAGACTAACATTAGCTTGTACGGGTGCCTCCTGTATGGAATCATCTGATCGCAAGTAACGTCAGATTTCATGGCACTAAGCCGAAAGATGGAGAAAACAAACAAAACAGTCACAATGATGACAGACTACATGACTGCTCAAAACATTATCGTAATACCGGAACCAATGGCACATCTTTTATAAGAACACGTTTGGTTTTACATCTTTGGGTGACTGCTGTGGCGTCTGTGTTCTGAATCATGGCGAAGCCAACTGTTGGCAAAGTATTGAATCCGTTTGATGCCAATGCGTAGGTGTTAAAAGCCACTGGCATTAAAATCATTGCTGTAAGACTTTGAAAGAAGCGTACAGTTGAGGTTTGCTTGTTATTAGTGCCCACCCACCCTCCCACCCCAAATTAAAGGTTTCTACATACAGTTTCACTCAGGGAGTCGATTCTGGCTAACAAACATTTGACAGTTTATTTGAGATTACCATCGAATAACAGAAATTTGGAGTGGTAGAGTAGCGGAGCCGCATTATTACTTAATAAATCGCTCTCGATGTGGGATTCGAAAAGGAATCAAGGGGTGGAAGATCTGAGCCAGTTTATGTCAGACTCTCTTAGTAAAGCCTCTATAAGGAGAAACTGATATCGGGACTGGGTTGTGAGTTGTGCTCAACGCGTACGGTTTTTAGTACCGATGCGTTCTGGTACAGCAAACGGCTGCACAGTTGTGCTGGTTCCCAGAAGAGGATGATATAGAATGTCCCGAAAAGTGTAGTGTCTTTTATTTTTAAAAAATCTACCTGCACATGGGATCTCCTTTTGTCTCTTGGAGGGGTCTCATTCTGTTCGGCATAGGACTGTTGGGCGGATCAGCTAAGCACTCAATTTGGGTTTGGGACAAAGACAGTGGACACACATCGCTACAGACGGCTGTGTCAGACTGGGCAAGAGAATGGTATAAATCAGTTTCATAGGATCGGACGCGAGGTCGGGCGCGTAGACCCTGCACGTGCGGTGCGCATGTGCGCGGGCACGTGACTGGCGCGTGAGGTCACGAGGGAAGGTCGCCACTGGAAGAACTGCACATTCACAGCGCCACGCTCAACGCAGTCCCGCGGTCTGCTGGCAGGGCGTGTGGTCCAGCTGCTGAGAACTCATAGTACCACCACCACCACCACCACTACCACCACTACCACCATCATCAATAACAACAACAACAACCACACTACAACAACAACGATCTTTAACTATACTACATATCATACACCCGAGAAATACCCACCACCCACCCCCGTTGTTTTTTACAGTAGAGATATCACAGCAAAAGGTTCCCATCTTTATATCCAGGAAGCATGAATTATGAAAGTTTTCCTCACAGAGTGACCGACTCTGAGAGTCAATACTGATTCCCCCCGCACGGTCAACGGTCAGCAGCAATCAACAGAAGGGTCACGAGGTCGGGAAGGACACGCGGAGCGACAATATTAGCCTTTTACGGAGCCTCGGCAGCCGAGCGATGCTGTGCAGTGTGTGAACGAGGGCATTTGCTATCAAAATAATACACCTCGCCTCAACACACGCTTTCGGTCAGCAAAATGGACAAAATTTTCTGCATGTTAGACACAGAAGAGATTCTTTGACAGCAGAACGATTTGTTTGTTCTTCACTGATTATCTAAAGCAGAGAAGAAATCGTGAACATGCAGATAGAATAAAATCTTTTTTGTCTTAATATTAAAAAGATTTCGACGGTTTTTTTGGTATTTCAAACCGTATCAGCAGCTAACAAGCAAATACCGTCTAAGCTTGTGATGGGACAAGATCTGAATCCAGGATCCCAAACACATAACCATTCTGCCGCAAGACCGAATTCGAAATGCTTCGCCTTTGTATGTTCACGCGCGCGTTTAACTGTAGAATTGTGTATGTCTGCATGAATGTACAGTGTATGTATGCGTGTATGTAAGGTGTTGAGTATTTGAACAAAGCTATCTCCGCACACTAGTTGCTGACCAGCAGAGGGTTTCACTTCACCACAGAGTAGCTCAGCTTGCCTGAATCGCGCGTGCCATACAGTGTCCGACCTAAAAACAGGCAAATCCTGTGGGAGAGACGCTTCTCTCAGACTAAGACAGCCAGGAGTGTGCTGTGCGGATAGAACAATTGCCCAAAGCTTCTGCGTCTCCTTGGAGATATCCTGCAACCAGGCGAAGCTGGCCTCCCCCGCACGTGCAGCGTGGACATTGAAGGCCGCACAACGCCATTCAACTGCCCGCAGAGACGACATGTTTCAGGATATTAAAGGTGACTCGAGACTGGCAGCAGATCTCCCTTATGTCGCCTGTAGGCTTCTCTCTCCGACCTCCAGAATTTAATTTGGACCACTTTATCCTCTCCTTCGAAAAGAAAAAAAATCCGGAACCAGAACCAAGAGACATACGCATGTGCAGGCAAAAGCACTCATGCAAACAAGCCTCTACTCTCTTTGGTGGTGGTTAGGTGTGGGCTGGGAAAGCACTGCCCCTGAGCTACAGGAGACTGTAGTCCCTATGAAAATTAATCTGCGGGTCCGTTAACACACGTCGCTGATAGGTCATCACGTGTGCGTCATAGGTACACGAAACCAGTTCATAGTTACAACAGTTAACACGAAGACAGGTAACAGTTAACACGGAGAGGTAACAGTTAACACGAAGACTGAAAGTACATTGGTCCCTAGCGTATATAAACATTTTTTTGTAGGGGGAAACAGAAAGTTCCAGTCGTAAATAAACCACGAAAAGGGATGCTTAAAACTGTTATATGGAATAACCTGCTCCATCGTTCTCGCTCAAAGAAAAAGTATGAGTCTGTATAGGTAGATAATTGCTCCATGCCCCTTAGTTTCTTTTGACTAGAGCGCCTCAGCTAGCGGCTGCATGAAGTCGGTGTGTTTATGAACGCCTCTTGCTGAGAAAATAAATTAACCAAACGTCTTGCTTGGCATGACGTTCCTGTCAAATCAAAAGCCACAACAGTGCAAATTACAAATGAAGAAAGCATTTTCCTACGCAGATGAAGAGGCGAAAGGCCGTCAGAAGTGACAGTGCGAAAGAGTGAGGGACTAAACAGTGAACGCAGTATTCTTCCTCTCAAAGAATGACAAATATGGTCGAGAAACTGTCATCTCAGCTACTTCGCTTCGTTTTGCTTTCTAAGTAAACATCTCCAAATGCAATCCAAGTCACCAGCAGCGTTTTCTAACAGTGATCAGCCAGTGCGCATGACTAAGAAAAGACAATCTGTCGCTCTGATGGACCTGCTCTGGGAGTAGTCGGCAGTGACTCGCTGTACAAGCTTCGGGTGTATAAGGATCTGAATGAGACTACTGTTTGTGAAGCAGACTGATATCTTTCATTCAAGCACCCGGAACTATTCTTACAGAAAAAATTGGTGTTAGTGTTCCTTTGACTAGTATGTTTTGTGCATTATTATCATAATGATTCTTAGCATATCTATTATCATATCTGTGAGCATCTGACTGATGAAATTTGCATCAAATAAAAGACAGATGAACGAAAAACTGAAGCTCCTTGTCGGAAATAAAGAGCAGAGACCGGTAGCTGCCTGATGCTGTACAGTGATTATAAGAACAGAGATACATTTGTGAACTCTTCTATTAACTTGGTTACAAAATAAGCACCTGCTTCTAGCCCCCCCTCCCCATTACACCCCCTTGGACAGCCCCTCCCTAGTACACCTACCTTCCGAATTCTCTCTTACACATACGCGCAAGCAGGCACTCACATACAGAAACACACAGGAGTGCAAAACCCTCTCTAAGCATTTGTCACAGCAGACCCTGCCAATACCCTGTCTTCTAACGACATCCCATGTGTCATCTGGTGTTTCCTGTAATTCGGTGTAATGTGTGTGCGTAACATGCAGAACAACACATTTCGGACAGTACACATACTGAGCAGTCTGAATGCTCGATGGCGGGGTGGGGGGAGACCAGCTTTGGAAGGATCAGTATGTAACTCAGTTCAGAAAATCCTTCGCTGGAGATTCAAATCAAAGTGATGTGCTTCTGTTCAGGAATATGTGTGTTTATTGGTTGGTTGTTACTGTGTATGACTCAATTTAACTGCCCGATGCCTCTCCTTTCCCACCCCTGCCAGGCTCTCTTCCCGACATCCCTCCACCCACCAGCAAAAGGCATGACTGCCTGCTTGTTGCGATGGAGTATGTTCACACGTGTGGCAGTGCCGTGTACGAATATCATCTTTTTATTTTCAGACTAAACTTGTTCTAAAACATCTCTGCCGACTTGCTGTTGAAGCGATAATTATCCATCAGACAGATCTGGCTTTTATGGCACTTGAAAGTCTATCAGCCTTGCGAACCCTGTTTCAGACAATGAAGATAAATAAGTGTTTAGTTCAAATCAAAGAAACGAAACAAATGGACCGTTAACCTTTTGTGTCTTGTGATGTGTCACATCATTAATTGTTCCGGCTTTCTACCTTCGGAAAAAAATGTATTTCAGCCATTTTTCAGACAAGACTGAAAGCAGGACTTTTTAATCGCTGGACTCGGCTACGTGGCTTATGTCTTAGTTTGGTATGTGTTTTGTTATGGAAATTATTTGGACGGTGTACACTTTTATTTGTCGATCTAAAAACGTCAGTATTATTTACTGAAAATGACTTTGCATTATTTACTGGGGAAATACGTGCTTGTGAGTGCAATATGCTCAGATTACTGTACAGCTGTTTCGCTACCAGGTTGTTCCGAATAGCATTAAACAGGTAAAAAATAAAGTACGTGAGTGTGGGAAACGACATTTTATAAAGGACTTTTGTATATACTGCTCAAAAGAATAAAAGACCAGTTGCACTTTGGCAGGCAGGTCACGGAGGTGTGTAATTTGCAAGAACACAACATCCGACACCGTACATTAGGACGCATCTTGTTCATACTGCACCAGTGAACGTCAGTGTGCGTGAACAGTGTTGGAGCGTTCTTGCACACCACAGGAGGCAGCCAAACCTGCACCCAAGACGTCAATGTGTGCAAATCAAACGTGTGCAGATGACAATTCAGAAATGAACAGGCAAAAAAATTGCAGCACACGTGCAAACCATGTGTAATATGAACACAGTTCAGCTACTGTTGAAGGACAGTTAGGTATTTATAGGCGCGGTCGAAAAACTGTATCGATGTCTGCAAGAGGCCTGGGCCCTGCGTCGCCAGCACTGGACCAGAGTTCTCTTCACTGATGAGTCCTGCTTTGCCAGATCGCTTCACAATGCCAGAATCCGTGTCTGGAGACTACAGTGAGTGTTATGATTCTAGTGTGAGGGAACGTGAACTTTTTTGGCGCCATGTCCATTATGGTTAGTAGAGGGATGTGCATGACCTACAGAAAACCCTTGACCATGTGTAAGACAAACTCTCTGGCATGGTCTACAGGGATGATATTCTGTGGCCTCTCTTACTATCGGCGTTGCAGGCAATGGGACCAGGAACCAGTGTCCAAGAGGACGCTGTCAGACCACACAGGGCTCGGGTTGTCACGACCTTCTTGCAGGACTAGCGAGTGACTCTCATCGGCTGGCTTGCGAATTCACCGGACCTTAACACCAGTGGAATGCGATGAGCCGTCGCCGGCGGGGAATACATCCACAGCCACCTGGGCGTAACCAGCTGTTCTTTTTGTCTCGTCAAAAGTGGTATAGGATCCCACAAACGACTCTCGGGACATTGGCTCAGTCTATGCGGCGCTGGTGACTTGCATGCGTGCAGACCAATGGAGAGCACACACGTTTTTGACATGTATTATTCTGGGGTGGACCTGCTCTGACTTTTGTATACGTAGGTGTGTCCCTCATGTCAGAGTATCTTGGTGTTCCAGTGAAAATAGCCCATTAAATCTGTTGTTGGTCGTTACGTTTATGAAAGACGTACACTGCAGCTTCATTGTGACTACCGGTTTGTGTTTGGCATCACGTAGCGCGTGCAGTGTGCACTGGTCTTTCAGTTCTTTTGAGCAGCATATTTAAGTTAGAAATTAACCTCCAGGATTAAACTTTACGCTAAGATTATTAATTGCATGAGCGTGTCTTCTGCTACTAAACTTCGAACGTTTGTCTCGAGACACAGTAAAATGGGAGTAAAACAAGCAGGGCGTAATAAGAATTCACCTCTCACGCCTTGCACATATTTCTCGGAGAAGATAATTTAAAATTGCACATATGGTACAATGGGGTGAGTTGGTGCACATATTGTACGGTGCGATTAGTTGCATTTTGAGAAGTGTCCGCAGACGTAAATTCGATTGGGGACATTTTCAAACAAAAAAATCCAGCTTTCACTTTTTTGAAAAGTGGTATAAGCAAACAGATGTGAAGATCCTGATGTAGGAAAAACTTAAAAAAGAATGTTTTGAAGAACGCTCCATCAGACTTACGCCATCAATTAGGAATATTAGGGGATAATAAAGCATTATTCGGTGTCTGTGAGCGCACAGGATTGAAACGGATCATTTTTTCTGTTTGAGGAAACGCTATTGACATCGACTCAACACTACAAGAATATTTATAGGCAGCATATGTGAACGTAGCGGCGTAAATCATTAATTCTGTGTCTTCATCCTTTGGTAATTCATGCATGGCATTGTTACACATCTACTTACAAAGCAATCATATTAATTCAGCAGCGCAGGGTATATGTAGCTAGTTTTTCCTTCTTTTTTTAGTATCACTGCCTCTCTTCCACGTCCTGTCTTACTGTCCCCTTGTCCACCAATGGAGCCCTTTGTATTACCTCCCTTTGCTTCCAGTCTTGTGTTTTCTCCCTTTTCCCCTCTCTGGGCGCGCCTTTCATCTCTGGTTAGAAAGGAAATTTTATAAAAGGATGAAGCTTGGATCATTTGCTTCTGCATTTTGTTTTTAAAAAAGAAAACCAAGCAGTTCGCGCAAAGATAAGGATTAGAACAATCACCGGTGGATGTGGTACAACTGCGTCATTGCACTCCGCGAAAATGTGATTTTCCTCTTTCCATGTTCGCGCAATGTTGCCTACTGAAAAGCTGGACTCCAACTAAATTCTGCTTCTGGTTACTAATCTCCAGCTCAGCTGAGGAAAGTTCTTAAAAGATGGCTGTCTTCGTTACATAATATTAAAATATGATGTCTTTCGTTCTTTGCCATAATGTTTGTAGTTTGTTCGGTGCACGCTGTACCTACCATTTGTATAACCTAACGTTTTCCTTCTCTTGTTCCATTGCCCGTGAACTTATGTCGGTGTAAAACGCAACACTTCTGCTACTGACTGGAAACTACATGTTTGAGTCAAATAAATATCTCATGTGGAGAGTTCCAGAGTCTTCGACTTGTTCAAGTAATTTGTTTCTTAGATTTTGACACGTTTGTCTTTAGTGTCGTCTGCCTGGAAGTCAAACATTCTCGGCATGAGTGTGAGTGTTTGCAGCTTTAGACGGGGAGTTATTTGTGAGTATTTGCGTTGTCAAAGAACTTAACCTCAACACAAGATCTTTAGATTACTAAAATAACAATTAGGGGGCCTACACAAGAACAAAAAAAAAACAAGACAAACATTACAGAAATGTGAGCTCCCTAAACATTAAACTATAGAAACACTTCTGATACCAGATTCCCCATTGTGTTTCTACACGCATTTAACACATTTGGACGTAACTACTGCTCTACATCTGCATTGACAGTTTGCCCATTCAATGCCCAGTCAATGTTATTTGATCGCGAGGCATAGAAAATTAAGATGCAAACATTAATGGTCTTTTCTAGTTAAATATTGTTGAGAAGTGTACGTTTAATTACAACACAGGTTTAATTACCTGTATAGGTTGTTAGTGTGGACTTGTGGACAGTGTGTGTGTGTGTGCGCGCACGTATGTGCGTGCGTATGTGTGTTGTTTGTTGTGTTGATAGCTGCAGTAAGATAGTGCGAAGAGGCGGCTTAATGTTCCGGTCGAAAGGCCAAATGGAGTCTGCACAATGTTTAACTACAGGGAATAATTTCTGATCTCTCCTGGATTCAAACCAGTAACATCCATTTGCTAGTCCTCAGCTCCACCTGCACAGCCATCCAGGCCTCCAAAGAGATTGGTTCAGGCTTAACACTTTTCTGATATATCCTCTACAAGTCATTGTAGCGAGAGTACCTCCCCAAACCTCTTGAAATTTCCTTTAAGTGTCGAAAGCGCCTTTTCAAGTGCGCGAAAACTCCTCAACAGTGGACATCAAGCCATCGTAAAAGATTATTTCAAGGATAGTAAGCATCCCTTACCCACAACAGATAGGGCA
>SMGT01003973.1:455700-486026 GCA_004794575.1 Lanistes nyassanus
TAAAATGGAAACCAGTGCGTACTGCAGTTTAAAAATACATCTACACAGTGACCTGGCTAGTGTCAGGACACAAGGTGTAGACTTTTACCACATGCTTCTCACATCGCCTATTTTTATTCAGGAAAATAATTAAGATGTAAAAGTAATAGCTGCTTGGAAGTATTTATATCATAATCGTTTGTGGCTGCAAAATAACGCAAATGAAAAAAAAACCACTTACAAATATCAGAAGTAATCTACATAACACAAACAGGAAGCTGGAAGGATTTACGAATGCTTCTTTTTTTAATGCTTCGGGAAAGTAAGGGTGAGGCAGAGAACAAGAAAGGGGAGAAAGAAAGAAAGAAAGAAAGAAAGAAAGAAAGAAAGAAAGAAAGAAAGAAAGAAAGAAAGAAAGAAAGAAAGAAAGAAAGAAAGAAAGAAAGAAAGAAAGAAAGAAAGAAATGTCCAGGGCACAGTTTTGCCACAACACCGGTTCAGTCCAGAAAAGAGAGATGCCAGTTCCGCACCGCTCGCCATAGCCACGGCTGAGCACAAAGACTCAGCAGGATGCCTACTTTGAAGACTCTGATCCCCGACACAGAACGACGCCCAGGTAGGGTCCGTCTCTGTCTGATGTCACGGGGAGCGTTCTGTGTGAGCCCTTTCGGCGCAAAACTGCTTGCTGCGGATCAAAAATCATTACACCGCCCTCATAACTGCTGAGCCAAGCGACGATTTGTGGTGGGTATTTTCTGTATACCTTCCTTCTTTCTTTCATTTTTCCTTCCTTCCTTCCTTCGTTTGTTCGTTCGTTGGTTCAGAAGGAAAAAGGGAAAAGTGATTCAACCCGGCAATTTTGTTACTTTTTACCTGGCCTAACAGACCTTCGTTTTCTTTGGTGTCCACTACCAGCAACCAATCAGCTTCTAGTACTTTTCGCGCCATCGTGCAGCCCCCGGAACTACGGGGGACTGGGGGGCAGCATCTGCTTCCCGCGCCGAGTTGTACGAACTTACGCTGACTTACAGTTCCGTGTTCACTGAGCTTGTTACTCAAACGGGAAGGAGATTTTAATCTCAAAGAAATTAAAACTGGTCGAAATGCTAAAAATCATTTCACTGCAAGTGAAAGAAGCGAAATTTAAAGCACTTTAAAGCCTTTTTATAGTGCTGACGACGAAGTATAGGAAAAGAAAGTATCATCAGAATTGGAACACAACAAAGTAATAAAAGCCAGTAGTTTTTTTAATGATAGCCACCTACAGAAGTGTGTGTATGAACCATTGTTAGTAGCGATCGCTCGATATTAATAGAATCTCAGGTTGTTTCGTCACTGCAGTGTATCACACTGTTTACATTGAAGTTGGAAATACCGCGGTAGTGCATAATATCATACTGACGATCGAGGAGGAGCGCACACTTTTTCTCAACTGACCTTTATTTTTCCACGAACATCTTGAACTAGTAGCTATATTTTAGTCTTCGGTTTATGTTGAATCTTCTGCTTAAACTTCTGCCACGTATAGACCAGCAATATAGTTCGTTTAAGAATCCTTTTCTACGCCGTTATATATGAGTTTTATTATGCGAATATTTTTAAAGTGTATAGCAATGCTTTTTGTGTACATAGATACCTATGATGAAGTTTAGTTAACAAATTACTCATTAATTTTTTATGAGCGGTGTTGCAAAGACAATAGCAGAAAATAGCAAATAAAAGCTGCAGACAAATAGCAGAAGATTTTATGGGCTGTCTTCGCTCAGTCGATAAGCAAAGGTATGGCCACGCGATGTCCCGACTTCCTGTTTGGCCGATGGCAAGCAGACATTGCGCAGGCATGGAAACTAATACAAAACAGGTTCTTTGAAGTATGTTTGAAAGAAAGTTAGAGGACCGCGAGGGGGATCTTTATAGGTGTGTCTCGCTTGTTACAGTCAAACCATTGTCTCTAATGTCATGACGTAGTTTCACTCTCGCTTTGAGCTTCTCAAACGGCTCTAAGGTAAAGGCTGTCCTGCCACCTGCTTAGGTCATTGGTGAGTGGGGGTGGGGGGAGGGGAAATGAGACCCCCACTTTTCTGTGGGCCAGCACCGTAAGTGCGGCGCCCATCTCCTCTCCCTCGCTATACCTTACCTTCCCCGACCCATAAGTCAGGTATCTGTTGACAGGTTAGTGAACTGGAGACAGTGTGCTGAGGGCACATGACTTTCGAATAAGCTCCTTCGGGTTCGGAGGTCAGCGCTCTAAACACTCGGCCATCGCGTATGCAGCCGCTCCAAACCAAGCTTTCAGGATACACAAATTCCGGGCCGACGACGCTTCGTGGCGTGATGACAGCCCACAAAGTCGTGTTTGCTCCCAGAAAAGGCTGCCATGACATGTTTCGAATGTGTTCGCGTTTGTTTCTTTTAAATTCTACCGGCATATGGGAACTCTGTTGTCTCGGGGAGAAGTGTAACTCTGTTCTGTAAAACTCCTATGGCTAACTAGACACATTACTAGTGAGCCTTGATAGCTCAGTCGTTAGAGCTGAAGACTAACAGGTGGAAGGTTGCTGGTTCGAATCCTGCAGTAGCCAAGGATTATTTCCTGGAGTTATAAAGGGTTCAGGCCCCACTTGCATTAAACTACCTGTCCGCACTGGCCATCTTACTGCAGGCATCAGTCAGGTGGTTCTTTCAGCCCATACCTAATAATAGGATCCCATTCACCCACCTAACCCCACCCCACCCCACCCCGAGTGCGAAATCACCGCCAGGTGGAAACACTGTCCTTCTAAAATAATCAACCAATCAAGACACGTTGCTTACAAAGTACTGCAGCAACTACGTTATACTTTTTCAGCCAACATCCAGGGCTAAAGCCAGTTTCCAAGCGCAAAGTTTGTTACAAAATCACGCAGATCTTATATTGTTGGAGGATGTGAAGGAAGCAGCTGTCGTGCGGTTCAGATGTTTGCGACACTTTTTGTCCCCCCCCTTCCCGCCCTCCCTCTCTTTTCCCTCCCTTCCTCTAGCGAGTCTTTGATGGACCCATGCACCATCAGTTCTGCTGAGCCAATAGATGTCGCCAGTAGAAGCTCTCCTTTACACACTTCTCTCGATTTTTACCCTGCGTAACATCAACCTCGAACCTTAAAAGTTTTAGCTGAGCAACACGTCGAACTGAAAGTCGGGAATCGACAGCTTACGCGGTCTTGTTCGGGCCAAAAGTTCGTCTGGCAGAAGTCCAGTAGTCTGAAGAGTTATATCTGTTTGTCTGTCCGTCAGCCTGTCCATCTGTCCATGCATCCACCCACCCGTCCGATGTGGCGCCTCACTGAAGCTCGAACAGCTTCACCTTGATGTGTCATTAGTTGCTGATTCAGCGTAAAACACCAAGAAATCAAAAGGCGGAGCAGCCAGCAAAACGCTCTGGCTGTGTCTAGTCTCAGGGTGACGGGGAGTGAGGGGAAAGCTCCTATCAATCCTCGCCCCTCTAGCTACCTGTTCGGCCTAAACAGCGGCGAGCTTGAATGGGTGGTCTGTAGGTGTAGAAAGGTGCGATGCAGGTGACAAGGCTGGAAGGCGCGTCTCCGAGCATGCGTTAAGGCGACATTAAAAGTCCAGCACTGTCGAATAACGTCATCAATCTCGCTTAGGATAACGCGGGCCGCGAGATCTTTGAGCTATGAGCCCAGGGGGCGCCCCATGCCGCTTGTGTTAGCAGGAACTCGAGCGCCACAAATACATCCGCCTCACCTGTACACACTCCGGGAGCTACATGCAGCACGGGGTGTCGCTTCATCCCCTACCCCCTCAACACACACATACATAAATTTCCCACGATTTCCTCTTAGGACACCCGTGGAAAGCTGACTAGCGTCGCAAAGGTAAAAGGATGTTCCGTGACCTTAAGGTCATGGAGTAGTGGGATGTAAAAGACTCCCACTTTTCTGTGGGCTAGCATCGCGATGGCAATTTACATCTCCTTTCCCTCGCAGGCTTACGTTCCCTGACCCCTGGAGTCAGGTACCCACCCACAGCTGGGTCCACTGGGGGGAGTGTGGTGAGGCGCACAGTATCGAACCAGCACTTTCGGGTTCGGAGACCAGCGCTCTAGCCGCTTGGCCAGTCGCTTTCACGGTGTCGCAGCAGCCGTTACAAATGCTGTCAGATGAACAGCAACAGAATTTTGAGTAGGCCATAAGTCACTTGTTGACTGTGCACAGGTCCTGATCCGACCATTCGTTGTCGGTTCACTGTAAAGGTGAAGGTGACTGCAGACTTATCAATGAATAGTTCGGTTTTTAAAGTCAGTGTGGGGGCAGGAGCAGCACAACTGCCAGAAAATATCACGCAAATGTATGTTGATGATAACAGCTGGTTAAACAACAAACAAACAAACAAACACCAACTATTAAAAAAGTGGAATTTCTTCTTGTTTGTTTTTCCTTCTACACCGAGAGCCCAGTTCCAAGCCTCAAGCTATGCCGCCATGTCCCCCTTTTGCTGGTAGCTGTAAGTTATAGTCAAGAAATGGGGATCCAAGCAGGAGGAAGGAGTCAAAATAACACAGCTACCCCTCCCGCCAATGACCCTCCAGGTGAATACCAGCCATCCAGCCAGCCAGTGAATTCGAAACAACCAAGCAACCTACCCTCCCACCCACCAACCAATCCACCAACCCACCCACCCACCCACTAGGCACTAACCAATCCACCAATCCACCCCCCACCAACCAGTTAACCAACCATGGTGCACCCAATTGTTCTTAACAGTTTCACACATTGAAATTTCTCCGTACAAACCCTTTGGATAAAATCAGTATTAAACAAGTAGGAAAATAATTTTGTTACACTTCACTCTTCTTTCTTCGGATGTTTGTAATGACATTGTAAAATTTGTTGTTTATTTTTAAGTAGTGGTTTGTTTTATTTAACGGGGAAATTAGTACTGCTTAAGTGATTTATACTCAAAACCGTCATTCGTCAATAAATTGGTGTTCGTGACCTAGGACAACAAATTCTTACATTAATGTCAACCCCGATGTATCTGTAAAACGTTCATGTCGCATTGGTGGCCACACAGTGTCACAAGAGGTCAAAATCATCATATTATGAGGAGCTCGGAATGAGATTCCTCTCAAGTCATCTATAATCTCCATCGATTTCGCAACCAAAGTCTAGATTGTATCAGACACCCTAAACCCACAACACATCCTGTCGCTAACAACATTGGTTTTCTATTCTATAAAATTAACGCAAAACTTACTGTGTGGAGAAGCCAAATGAACTGCCACTGTCTCCCAGTAGACAGTATTTTAAATTCTACAAACACGTTACAATAAATGAACACGATGCCACCTCATTATGGTCTGTTGTGCTCGTTGCCTTTCCCTCATTATGGTCTGTTGTGGTCATAGCCAACTTGTATCTCTAGCCGCGGGCCTAGACTGTGAATGCAAGCGAAGGAGGCAGTGTTTTCTCCCTTTGAAAAGACTGTGTTGCCCAAGAAATAAAGTTCAAGTTTCAAAAGTAAAAATATAAGCCATAAAGCGTGATAAAACTAATTTAATTCCCATTCCTAAGAAATATGTTTTGTCAATGAAGAATGTAAATGGACAGTTGGTAACTAAGAATAGATTGCCGTCCTTAGTTTTAAAAAAAATGTGTTCATATTTTATTTTATTTTTTCAGTTACATACCCATATCGACTTGCGCTGTACTTACATGTTGTTTCCCCTTTGTGGGCAGTCTTTACAAGGAAAATAATTACACGGCTGCACCTACACCCACCCAGCCACTCATCCACCATCCAGCCCCCTGACACAAACGCGTTCGTCAACATCTATGACGTGTTTGGGACGAGATGGCAATGCCCACTAGAGAGACATAAACTGCTCGACTTTCCGCACTGCTCAAACGACACGACTCGCAGGCTGGCGGAGTTTTCATGATGCCTGCTACCTGACAACGACAGAAGGCTTCATTAGGCACAGGCGTTAGGAGGAGCCACATTTGCTCCCCGAGTTACCTCCCCCTTGAATGCCAGCATCTGAAGAGATTTTACGAATACCTGGACGCTATGAATTCCTGGTAAACTGACAGCAAACACATCTTTTCGCCAGTCCGTTTCCCGCCTGGCTTTCTTTCACAGCCCTCCTTCGCTGAAATTCTAAACAAGACGGGGGTTAGATGAAAGGACTCTGGGTTACAAGATAAGGTACTTTCTCGTTTTGTTCAGGTGTCCATTGGAGGTGTATCTGGCGAGAGGAGCTCGCGAGCATGATGTGCTCATTTGAGTGTGTGGAGACGTAGCGAGCTTTACAATGCACTCTCTTTCAACGCCATATGACTTTCCAAGAGGCACGTGAGCATAGCCTTTTGCTTCTATTTCTTTTTATGAAAACACCTCTGGAGAAAGCACACAGGATTTCTTCCCTCTTGTATCTTGGAAGTGGCAATACAAGTAAGAAGCAAAAAAAAAATGAAAAACAGCAACTGGCTAGAATTTGGGAAATGGAATGTTTAAAGTTGCGTCTCTTTCCACTGCTTATTTACTCGTGTGTGAGGCGCTTACAAAACTGCTGCGAGCATCTGTACAGGACAGTCGTGTGTGTAACGTGACACTGGTCATGTGGGGCCTGCGATACAGACAAGGAACTACCATTATTTTAAATTTGCAGTAAGTTAGAATTTTTTAATTTTCATTCTTTCTTTCTTTCTTTGATTTAAATATGACTGTTTCTATCAAGTATCAACCATTATCAAAACTGACTTAAGCAGGTACCAACTCTTAGGGGGACCCCCACCCCAAGGAAACAGCGATAATGGCCGTAAACAATTCACATATCTGATTGACAGATGGTCGTAGACAAATTTAATCTCAACAATATAGTTGCTATGGAAAAACATTAGGGATCAGATACTGACAAAAGAAAAGAAAAAATGTAAGAAGCTACGGTAGGAGGGAAAAATAAAATTCACAAGTTTGAAGACTGAAAAAGACGATGTGGGGCTAATTTTCTGTTAATAGTTCTGTCGGCTTGCCTTAAGAAGGTGCGTAAGGATGAAAGATAGTGCCTGAAAAAGTTCTCACAAAGTCATTATAAACCAAGTGAATATTGTCTGAGTTTACGCGTCTACAACTGTTTGGAGGGAAAAACGTTTTAAACTTTAGTTACAACAGAACACTCAATGCACATGTAAACACTCCAGTCGAGACGTGAACACTGAATGCTCGGTACCTAAAGGGGTTTAGCACCTCTAAAGCAATTGCAGACACGCAAAGAACAGTGTGTGCAGTTTTCGTGACAGGTAAAAAAAATGTTCTTTTGACTTTCGAAGAAAAACTCTATTAACTAGTTACAGGACAGTGTGTACCTACATGGTTACAATTTTATTGAAAGAAAAATTCGCTCTGCATCTTGCACCTTTCCCTCGAAACAAAATTCCTTGTGAAAGTTTCGATGGTCATTGCCTGTTGGAGATTCAGTAGTGGGTCTTATTGTTTCGATACGGAGGTTTTTCGTTTGGACAGTATTTTAGGGGTCTATACTACCTCAAGTCCAAGTAACCAAGTTTGGATAACTCTAGTGACTTGCACACACGTTCGAGAGTCCGTTCACTCAAGCTAAAATATTATAGTTTTGTAAGACAGAAAATAGTATAGTTACTTCAATAGTTATTTTTCCGATGTGTTTATTTAAATATAAAACTGTTTTGTACAGTAACGCACGCCGCGGGGAGAGTCGCTTTTCGCATGACATATTGCTATTATTGTAGAACGGTTAATACAAAACCCCTTATCAAAGCATAGCAATATATTTCTTGTCAGCGTCATTTGATCGACAGATCAGTCAAAGTTATTTTTTAAAGATCAGATAAAATTGTAAGCTTTGCCGATTAACATTTGGATTATGTGACCGTGAGAGTTTATGCTGATAATATTGTCCGTGACCAGCGTTTAAAATGCGTGATTACATTAATTATTAAAAGTTATAAGCTGAAGTCATAGAAAGCTTAAAAAAGATAGGATCTAAGACTTGTAATGGATTATGAGTAACACAAATTTTCACCTTAAATATCTACAGGTTGCAGTGTGATAAGCATCTGTATATAAAAAAGCATTTTCTCCTAAAAAAATTCCGGTGGTTTTCAGTTTCAGCAACAAGATCTTTGTTCAAAACTCTGTTGAATGCTGTAAAAATGATTAGAAAAGCACTAGCTATGTATTAATTTATCTTTATACGAAATTAATTCGTTTTAAGTGTTGTAAGTGAAATATGTTGACTGGAGTCCCCGTTAAAAAAAGACCCGAACTGGTGAAATGCAGACATTATGTATTTAACAAAGAAAATGTATTCGAGTGTAAAAATGCATTTTCAAAAAGTTACTTCTCTTGTTAAGTGGAAAAAGCGGTGTGCAGCTGGACCAAACATTTCTTTCCATCCCTTTCTACCTTCTTTCCTTCTTTCTTTCCCTCTTGTCTTTCCTCCATTCCTTTGGTCCTTTCCTTTCCCTTCACTTTTTTTGTTTGTTTTTTCTTTATCTGTCTTCATTGTTTCTTTTACTTCTAGATTCCTTCTGTTATCTTTAATTCCATTGTTCTTCCTTTCTCATTTCGTTCCCTCTTTGTTTCCTTCCTTTATTTGTTTTACTCTCTGAGCCGCACTTTAGCTTCTGCCAGTTTCTATTTAGTCGGTCGTAAACTAACACTTTTGAAAGCTTATTTTTTTAAAAGAAAAAGTGGGTGATAAAATGCCAGCGATGAGTGATTTTAATGGTAGACCAGTGGAGATCGTTTGAAACTACTGTTAAATTTAGCGTATACAGAAAAATAAGGGTAACAATAGAAAGTAAAATCGCTTCAGTATCTCATACCCGAGAGGGAGTGACACAGCCGAGGTGAAGGTTTCTCTGCCCTGTGCTTGGACGAAGGGGGCCTGGGTGTGACGTCACACCACAGACTCCAGCCTCTGGAACAACACTTTGACAATCACTCATCGCTGGTATTTTATCACGAACACCCTCCCCCCCGAAAAAAGAACCCAGCTTGTAGTGTGTATTACACATTCCTTCTATATTTACGATAACACACGTAATATGTGCAGATACAAACACATAGCAGCTGTTTTCGAAAAGGTACACATCGGAACATTTTTTATAATACAAAATCTCTATCAAGAGGCGAACTAAAGACATTCAACACAAAAGTTTGCAGTGTTAGTCTGGCCATGCCAACCACGCCACATCTGAGCATTGTTTACACGAATGTCAAACCTATTTACAATTCAAGTGTCTAACTAGCCCATAATGTAGGCCTATTCTATTATATCAAATGTATAACAAAAGATTCTTTAGAAAGGCCTGAATTCTTATGTTTTTATTTACTTCAGGTTTGGGAATGTTGACAGGTTTCATTAGCATGCATTCCCTTAGTTTATATATATATATACGAAAGTAACCCAGAGGATGCCGTGGATTATGCTTGTCAATCATTTCCAGAATTGTGCTTGCGAGTCGTAAGGTCAAGGGCTGGCTTGCATGAGCGTTCGTAGCTGCTTTTCTGGTCATAAGCGTGGTTGTAAGGTCCATTCGCCCGGTGTATTACGTCCAACGTTACGTACGAACAGGGCGTAAAAAAAGCAGGGCTGGCTTGCATGAACGCTCGAATTCGTATTTGCGGTTTCGGTCACAAGAGTGGTCGTATTCGCCTTGTGTATTTTATGTGCGCCTTTACGCACGAACAGGAGATACAAACTCTCACGCAAGCCACCCCAGGCTCCCACAACATCTTTAGGTTTGGATGAAGACGATTCATTTCAAACACCCATTATTGAAGGTCCGGAAAGAAGGGATTTTTAAAACACAAAATATATTACATTCGACTGTGGGTTTTGAAATTCTGGACAGCGACGCACCCCACTAGCATTTGTCTGCCACTCTTGTCAGCACGTGGTAGCCACGACCATTTTCCATGTACACACGTCGTTCGTTCGTGATAATTCGAGAAGTCAAAGCAGCAGACGACATGCTTCAAGCAAGCAAATGTTTGGATAGAGAAAACACAGTTATTTTCCTCTTATTAAAATCTTATTAACATGTTTAACATCACGCCGATACTTTAATCTGACCATCATACAAGCGATTTTGAGGTTTAAATCAGGCTTTACTTTCCCTTGTTAAACCGAAGATAAATTAAAAGAGAGCTTGCAGGCTTGCCTTAGACGGCAAGAAATTCACCTGCTACCTATCTGCCCACCTTTTCATGGCATATCAAAAAGAGAAGTTCGGATAGCGAGCCGTACCCCCTGCTGAGGTCGCACTGCTTGTCTCCCCTTAGCACCGTCGCCGCCATGTTTTGATCTCACCGTGTCGACAGAGGGGATGTTGTACGTTGTCTCAAAGCAAGCTTCTCCCCTCATTGGGGATCATTTGCGTCCCCTGTGTGATTAGCCGACGGTAGAGAACTCTGCGCACAAAAGTGAAGTAGGGATCGGATTACCCGCTCTTTGCTTTCCAGAATGATAGATGTCTGCTGGCGGAACTAAACAGGCCCTGAGGTTCTCCCGGGCCCTTCTAACGATTTGAAAAAATCTTTCAAAGATTATTTTCTTATTCGGCGTCTATTGCTTTTTTAGTGCTTGTATAGAGGCAGTTCCGTTGCAACCATCAAAAGCTGGAGTGGGGAGGTAAGGTGCCCACTGGAGGGGTGCGGGGTGGAGCGGAAAGGGTGGATGGAAAAAAGTTTGCTGAGCCGAAACGCCCGCTCAGCAGGGGCAGGTGGGAGGGGGTATAGGACAGCAGAAGGCGTCAACAGGTTAGAAGGAGGGGCCTATCCCCACATACCTTTTCGTCTGCAGACAGGGCTGGTGTTATAGCACGAAGCTTGCCTGTTTCGCATTGTTTGCATTCGCGGGTCTAAGCGAAAAAGGTGGAGTGTTTGTAGGCAGTGTTTTTAAAAGCGGAGCGATCTATTGATTACTTCATAAGTTCAGGCCTAAGCCTGAAACGGGAACTAGACGTGCAATTTATTGGTTCCCTATAATTTTATAGCGCCTGTGAAAGAAGGTCAGCTCTCGAAATTCTGTGTCCATGACATGTACTGGACTTCACATAAGCCTGTATATAATAAGTGTGCCTTCTCGCCCAAGCAAGAACGTGGAACCATCACTGATTGTGTTTGGTGTGATAGTTTTCGTGCAAATGTCGTACAAAGGACATGAGCTCCGTGTGGTTAAACCCTTCCAGTGAAAGTTTCATTTCATTCCAGATGCTGTTCGCAGCAACTCTACCTGTCCGCGGTAACGCATGTTATCTTAGCACCTGTCAGGACCACGCCTCTAAATGCGAAAGGCTAGCTAGGTGGCAAACATTTCTTAACCTGGCTGTCCGACAGCTCGGTGGTCTTGACCAAAATACATTCGGGTTTTGAACCCCATGCCAGCTGCTTGCTTCTAGTGAAAAAAAAGAAGAGTAAATCTTGTTCTGACAGTTACGTGAGAGAAATGGATCCATTGTGCAGTTTGGCTAGATGATTACACACATACGACGAGGGAAGTTGACGTCAGACAATGGGATGCCAGGGTGACTGAAGTCGCTGAATTTTTGGACTGTGTGTCATGGGGTTTATATCGTCTTTCCGTAAATAAAGTGCTCATAAATTTCAGAGACTTAACATGCCATGTACCCACTTTTACGTATGAAGAAGAAGAAGACATTATAAAGACGAGTTGGGTTAGTGTTCCAGCACTTCCGGCCATAAGGCGTGTGAGAAGACAGCTGTGTCCTTACAACGTATCTTGGGATGTGTTCTCTCTCGTTCTAGCCTTGGTCTACAGCAAAGAAGAGCCTTGCATACTTTTTCCTCATCTTGACACGTAGCCCCGCCACTGGGCGGCTTGGCCGTCGCTAAATACAAAACCCCGACAGGAGCTATCGTTCATATCTCATGAACGCCTACTTTCCTGCATTTTTGGAAGAGCATAACAAACACATTAAGTAAACAGCCATCACGGCAGTTTTCAGTTTATGATCGGTTTGTGGCTAAGGCGTTAAGCTTCCTGCCAAGTGGCGATAAGGGTTGAAGCCATAATTGTACAAGGTCGAATCAGTCTGCTTTTTCCTTTATCCTTTCTCGCCTGATCTTCTATCCGATGACACCCCTACCCACCCACATTTGCAGGAATGCAGGCAAACGCGCGAGAGCGCGCACACACACACGCACGCACGCACGCGCGCGCGCACACACACACGCCATTTCTATCACTATTTCTTTGAAAATTTTTATTTTAGCAAACGAGACCGTCTCCGTGTTCACACGGTCCACGAGATGTTAATATCAGGCTACGCAGTCTTGGCAGAAGAAAACGCTTACAGGCATGAACACTGAAACAGTTGGTTTAACTTAAAGAAAATTTGGCTGATCGCATGATATTGTGTCAGAAAGCCTAACATCAAAGGGTTAGGTAAATGCTTAAAGGTGTTAACGGCGCCGATCGGGGGCGCTGTAACACAGCGTGAAGACAGTTACGGGCAAAGCGAGGCCTTAAAACCGCGCTGTAAACAGACGAAAGCTTGGCTTTACGGCCGTTTCACAATGCGTTCCGCAGACCGTCTCGCCGGCAACATTATGACATATCTTATGAAACAAACCGCTGATTATCTTTGTTGCCAATTCATAGTAAAACAAGGAATAGCGGGAATACGTCTGCTTTCTTTCTCTTGAATGGATTTGTGCATCTGCGCATGCGTGTGCGTCTGTCTCTGTGTGTCTGTAAGCGTCTGTAAGTGTGCGAATTTTCTTGTGCGTCTGTTTGCGTGCGTGCCTCTGTGTAAGTGTGCGTGCATGTCTGTGTGTGAGTATGTGTGTGTGTGTGTGCGTGCGTGCTTGCGTTCGTGCGTGCGCGCGCTCGTGTGCACCTGTCACTCCCAATGCGAAATGTGTAACCTGCTCCATCTCATACTTTTACGCGCATCACATCTTTCTTATGCCAATGTTTTTCAACCCAGTCCGGATTCCGTGCTGAAGACTGTTCTTCATTTGGCGTGTATGTCATTTTATTATATTTTCTTCTAAAGTAACCATCATATTAACGTAGATTTAAGACAAATCATAATTGTAACACTATGGTACAATCTAAAAAAATCTTATCAAAGTTGAGATCTTGCTGTTCAGTATGCAAGACTTCTCCTGAGATCCCTATTGTGACTGTTGTTATCATTATTTTGCATCGTTTTTCAGTTATTGCCATGCTACTGGCAGGGTGATTGTTTCAAAAGAAAGCGATTATATACACATTTTTCTTCCGCATTTTATGGATCTTTATCCCTCCCTCATCTCATCGTTTTAACATATAGCAGTCTTTTCAACGTGTCTTTTAAGTTTATCTGAATTTGAGAATTATTTTATTTTCAAGTTTAATCGCTTTTCGTTTGGTGCACATCTGTTCCTTTGGGGGCTAGTTATAATCGCTTGGCTCTCGACAGACGGACGGACGGACGGACGGACGGACGGACGGACGGACGGACGGACAGACAGATCCGCTGTCAGTTATGACCTGATCCTATATTTCCCTTCACCCTAAGCTGTTGGAAACTTTCTGTTTCATCTTTAGAATATGGAGAAATATTAAGTGTAACAGAAACTGCAACTGCGACCTTTTAGTATTGAGGGTGAAATGGGTCTTTAAAACAAAAAGGGGAAGGTAAAAAAAAAGTTGCTTAACACCATGAAAAGACCAAAGCACTGGATTGGCTATAAATGACATTGTGCTCTCAGCTTTCCGAAAAGCTCTAAAACTTTTCACTAACTGCATTTCTACAGCTAGCGAGCACAGCAGCTGAAAATACATGGGTGGCTATCTTGGAGCGAAAGACCTTCCACCTTGCGGGGATTTCACACTGGGATCCCTTTACTAAGCTTTCCACTGAAACATCAATCAAATGATATAGCTGCAGCTTAGGTAGATATGCAATTTTAGAGGAACAGTGCTTTCACCCTGCGGTGCTTTTGCAAAGGGGGCGCGATGGGTGGGTGGGTTTCTCTATTACTGCAGCTCGTCTGAAAAGAGACGCAGTTTATTGTTCGATGTAGAT
The DNA here is from genome assembly GCA_004794575.1 of Lanistes nyassanus. NCBI lineage: Eukaryota > Metazoa > Mollusca > Gastropoda > Architaenioglossa > Ampullariidae > Lanistes > Lanistes nyassanus. The sequence continues at coordinate 469,764 of SMGT01003973.1, forward strand.
CGCGTGTACTAAAGGATTCAAACCTGCAAACTTCGGCACACGTGTCCGACTGTCTGAAGAGCTGTCAGCCTTCATCATCTGACATTTTCAAAACGTTTCACTGGGTGAACCTACTTGGGCTCAGACAGCCACTCTGAATACGATGTCACACAGCCCAAGTTGTTGCTCCGGCCCAGTTTGACATCTACACTGCGAACACAGCTCTCACAGATCCCATGTGAGCCCGGACTGCACAGTGTGGTCTGCCTTCTACACGTGGAGCTGCACGGTCAGTGGGTCTTTCGAACACTTTTAGAAACCGACGTGCCGCTACAAAGGCTCGTGCAACCCGGGGCAAAACGTCACCACCACCTGTCTCCTTCTGTCAGTCGTTACGACGACACAACGAGGATCATAGTTATAAGCAGGGCTACTGACTGCAGTCGTTTTGGTTGTCATGGCAACAGCTGTCATTATGACTGGCCAATCCCCTCCCTCCTCCTCCGCCCCCCTCTCTTTCCCATGAGGCTGTCTTTACCAGACACGAATCTCTGCGCCATTCAGAGAACAGGTAAAAATGATAGGTACCGCTAAGCTATCGTGGATACAGGTTGGAAGCCTGTAGTTGCTCGTAAATATAAGTTTACGCCAAGAGGAGAGACGCCTTTATCTGTAATTGAGACTGTTGAGATCGATGCACGTGCGTATAAACCCTGCTTGTTAAAATGGAACGGTTCCAACAGATCTAAAACAATACAACACATTTCCAATAAAATTTAAATGGCTGCATTTAATGGCAATGCCATGGTCGAAATGTAGCGTGGTTCTATGAACATATACAGCGTGGTCTTAGATGGAAAGCGGTCGGTTTGTATTAGAAACTGTTTTATTGCCAACGCGCCGCTTGATCAGTTTGCATGTTACGTGAAATGTTATTTAGGTAATTTATTATATCAGTTTCCTAACACGTTTTAAGATCAGTCCTAGAGAAAAGATCCGGCCCAGCAACAATGCCTGCGGAGAAAAAAGAAGGCAGCCGATCACAAAAGTGCTATAGAACGAGTCGAGGACAATAGGCGGTCCAGTTCTGTGAAAGTGCTCCTTTCGCAAAGTACCTTATACTCTAATAGCGTTGGCTTCCAATTTCGGGCCCAGCCCAAGCGAGCTTGCATTAAAGGGAGGAAAGAAGCCATTACGATACACACGGACGAAAGCCGGCTGTGAATTGAAAGCATTCGCCTCGCTTAGGAAAGCGCGCACCCCCTGCAGCTCCGGACTTGGACGCTTCGCAGCAGGGATGCTGGCCGAACAGCGGCAGCCGAATTTTATTTCGTTTGATTGCGCAGCCCCCCGTTTTTCACTGCGCACGGCCGCGGACGGTCAAAACTCAGCGGTGACGATCGATTCTATTGAAATGAGTCGCGTCTCCGTGCGCGCGGGCGGCGAGATCAAAGAAATTCCTATCTTGCTCTTGCCTCCACGCAAGACGAGTTTTGCTCTATAATGTGGACTTGGGGGATCATCTCTCACTCTTCTCCCCTGTCCTCTCTCTCGGTCTACCCCCCATCCCAACCAATCATTTCTCTCCTGTCTATCTCCCTCTTTCCCGTTTCTCTCTCCCCCCTTTCCATCTTTTCGTCCCTTCTAATGATTCTGTGAATGTTATGTTAAACACGCTCGCTCGCGTGGGCAGACACAGAAGCCTATTTTAAAACACGCTTGCGCAGGGATGCACACAGATATATATATATACACAAACATATACGTATACGTGTAAATACGTATAACACCCATATATGCGTACAAAACCTCCATTTTATCTCCACCCAGCTGCCCTCGCTCACCCACCCACACACCCACACACTCACTCACCCGCCTACCAAACCCACCCACCCACTCCTTGCATCTTTATTTGCTCTTTCCTCTCTTCTGCTGCTACGATCCCTCAATTTCCCTCCTTCCAGCGGCCACCACCTCCCCATCCACCTCCTAAGCTCGAGCTAAACCTGTCTTCACGCGATGATCACTAATACACTAAAACCTCGTTCGAAAGCTCGGACAAAGGGTCAAGTCTCACACGAGAACATGCTCAGGTTCGTGTCTACAGTTCATAAGGCAGCAGCGCTGGTTTCGCCAGATGAAATTGACCATACCGAGATCACATGCCCCCGCGCCATTGTCAGCTTCTCCCCCCAACACAGAGAAACGGGCGATAAAGCCAAAAGGTAACAAAAGCGTTAGTGAATGCGCGAGAGAAAGACTGAAAGAAAAACAGGAAATGAAATAAAACGGCAGAGAAGGCGATAAGCCGACCCAGCCGGCTTTTATAGCCGAAGAATTTCTGTTATCTGTCAAAGATTATTTTTTTATTGTGGAAAAAATCTTTTATCCGGAGAATATGTCCCCATTCAAAGGGCAGTTCTCTTTTCATGATTCCAAGATCGGGAGGAAAAGAGAGAGAGATCGCTTTGCCGTTTTTTTCCCCCTCCCCCTCCCTCCTTGTCGAACTCGGTTTCATGTCTGTGACGAATCCAGTCGTCAATAGAAGATCATTTTGCCACCATCTTTGATGTTCGGGCTCGTCCTCTATGAGATGTGGAGATGAATTTTGTCGCATTTCACCCCAAAGAAAAACGGAAGAAGAAGTAATTCTTAAAGCGACAAAAGAAAACGGGCAGGATTTTAAAAAAAACGTACACGATGCTAATAATTAGAAATAGCTATTCTTTCGCAGTGTAGGGTGAAAGATACTTTTTGGGGTTTAATATAGAACTCGTGTTGCTTTTTAATTTAGCCCGTCTTTCAGAAGAAGATAGGAATTGTAAAATAAATACTTGGACAGAATAAGCGTACATACAGTAAAAGTGGTCTTCCTATGACTGTTTTTTTTAAAGCACTTTGCAAAATGCAACTCTAAAACTCAAAATAAGAAACCGCGTCGTGTTTTCAGATGCTCTCCCGTGGAAAGAACGTTTCTGCTGTAGCCGCGTTGTTTGCAACATGCATAATCTCAATACTCTTTATATTTACCTTCGTTAACATCAAAGAATATCTCCTGTGCTTTTTCTGAAATCTGACTACCTGCTCTCTTGTTTAAGATTTTTTTCTCCTTTCCGTTCTATCTCTACTTCATTTTTATACTGAATATGTGCTGTGTGCGACAAAGGATTAGACGAATTGGTTTTCAAATAATTATGGAAGTTGGAGTGGGAAGGGTAGGGTTAATTTTTTGCATTTCAAGCTCTTTCCAGTTGGCAGTTAGCTCTTGACATATCCGCGTACAATAATAAATCCTCTAGGAACGACAAATATAGCTTTCCATCTTGATTCTTAATTTTCTTTTGCCGATCCGTACAAAACAAATATTTTCCAAGGACTTGGATTGTTATCCCAGAAGGAAAGGAACCAGAGTTTGGCGAAGAGATAAACGAGCTGTGAAGTGCGGTTCAAAAAATGATTGTTTTCTGTGGGTGCGGTGGAGGTTGTGTGTGTGTGTGTGTGTAGGGAGGGGGGGTAAGAACGTGCAAAAGACAAAGGAGAAATGTCAATATATATATATATTTCCAAGTAACAGTAAAAGTAAATAAATTCGTTGAAGAAAAGATTTTTTAAAAATAACGGGCTAAGAAAGTACACGAAAAGAGAATGAATTCACAATCCCACTGCACATTCTTTACTAAATATTCTCTATAGAGTAATCCTTTCGAATAGCTTCTATATTAAACTGTCGCGCAAAGTTCATTTATTGCTGTGAAAGCTGTGAAGGAAACTTAGGTCTCAGTGTTGCAGAACTGTGTCACTGGCCGTTGGCTGTCAGTGGATGAACCCCGCAAAATCAAAGATGTCCGTCAGAGCGATGTGGTCGCCTTATTTCGGAATACTATTCAATGCGACTAGACTCATCTCCACCAAACCACTTCGACCGCCCTACAGAATTGCGTCGACCCCTCCACTCACGTCAGTTGACTTGACCGTTCAGTGATGAGCAATATTTTTTTTAAAGCATCCTTTAGTTGCATGGGGTTTCCGGAAATGTTTCTGGGCTGAAAAAATCTAATCTTCACTCTTGCACTACACGCGATGTCTTCTATAGTAAAAACAGTAATCGAGGTACTTCTCAAAGTCCCAAAAATGCTGTTGTGACACAGCACTTCTACCATCTGTAACGGGGCCGGGAGCAGGTCACATCGAAAATAGGTCAAAAAAGGAACAACTTTGTTCCCTCTGAAACAGACCTAAACCATCTGCAGCTTGGATCTTTTTGTGTGTGTGTGTGTGCTCCATTCCCTGGTGTCTGCGTGCACTGGACGCATTTCGAGCAATATATTTAAAGACATTAGGTACTAACGAAAGCTGGATACCACAGACAAACACCAAAGATTAAAGGCCAAACGTGCGCTCGGTCGTGTTATATGCTGCGGAGACATGGGGGGCCGACAAGAAACTCGACAGTCGGCTCAGAGAGTTTGGAAGACGACCGTATCAACGCATCCTGAGAGTGTACTGGGAAGATCGTGTCGGCAGCAAGGAAATTAACGGACGCGCAGGTGTAAACTACTCAGTGGATGAATTACAGACAGTGGAGACGGCTAGGCCATGTTCTTTCTACGGACACACCCAGACATCCACATACAGCCCTCAGATGGACTCCACCCGGGAAACGAAAGAGGGCCAGATCGCTGGGTGGCTGGAGGAGGACTGTGAAAGAGGAATTGACGACTGTTGGGAATACCTGGAGCGAGGTCATCTTGCTCGCGCAGGGACGAGAGGGCCGGAGAGACTTATTCGTACCTTATGCTCCACCAGGGAATGAAGGAATCAACTCACTAAACATGGCACCAAACAGGCGTTAGGGGGCGTAATATATAGCAGGCTCTCGAAAATGGCCAGGGAAGGTAACAGTGATTGAGTCTCTGTAACTTAAGAACCGGCGAGTTCTATATACAGTTCTCATGTGATCAGGCATGTGATTCATGCAGGCATTTAGCCAGTCGACGCTCTTTTCTCTGCCGGAAATTCCCAGTTTCTAGCCCGACTAGGGCAGGATAACTGTGCCGCGCCTAATTATGGGAACCTGCTAAAGAGACAAGACAGTTCATGGGAAATACAGCTTGCTTGTTGGTGTACGAAGTAATGCTGCGCTCGCCATGCCCCACAGTGTACGTACCGATTCAGCCGTAGTACACCTCAACTCCCCTTAAAAACGAATCAGTCGTCAAATCTGACTAGTATAATCCGGGAAGATACAGAACTTCACAGCAGTCGCTACGTGTAGAAGACATTCACGAATTACGTCGATTGAAATGCGATGGAAACTTTTTAAACAGTTTTTAAACATCCCTGTGAGACCTTTTTTTCTATAAAACAATTGGACTGATGTGTTACAAATGTTTTCTCTGGGTGTCCTAGAACCTCAAGAGGTTTGCTCAAGCGATCTGAGTTGGCTGGTTGATTATTAAACGCCAAATCAGCAACAAATACTTTATCATGGAAGTGGAGAGGATATATGGAAGAAAATTTTAATGTTTAGTAACACGGAATTGCGGGGGAAACCGCAGTACCCAAAGAGAACTCCAAACACCCAGTCCAGTTAACAGGTAATACATCAATAAAGCACCCGTTTCAGACACGAAATCTGAACCCGCTTCTCCATTGTCTTGAGGACAAGCACGCTGTAGTACGGCTAGGCAATAGGCCACTCCTAGACAGGCGATCACGAAAAGAAAATATGCAAGAGAAGGTCAGCAAGTGTGGACCAGCTTGCGTGCCAAACAGTTATGATGATCCCAGAATAGAATACCACAGCGCGCTTAGGCAATAATAATTTTCGGAATTGACGCACCATATGAACGCGAGTCTCCTCAATTACGTGTGTACGCTTGATACCCATTATGATTTTTGATTGCGTAGATGTAGGCCCTACACGTACAGTCAGTGCACACAGTCAGGGAATAAAACTGCGTCGTGAAATGCAGTCACTGCGCTCAGAGAAATGTACGGGTGTGCCTCACGTTGTCTTTGCCAGACATCACAATACCATCAGTCACAACGTCTCCCTGTTGATGAATGAAATGATTTATTTTCTAAATCTTTCAGGGTAGAGAAGTTTCGCTCGGAAAAATTCAAACTCTCGTAGCACGACAAGAACTTTTTCTGATATAAAATATTCATGAATGAAAGAGCGACAACTCATAAATTTCGCTGGAAAGATGGCCAGCAAGCAATGTCCGGATAACTCAGATGTTTCGTATTCTCCTTGGCTACTCGAAACTTGAGCAAACTGTGACCGCATACCCGAGTCCCTGGCAACAAGAAGTATTCTACTGTGCATTTAGCGTGACTTAACGGGTTTCTCGTTTAAAATTATTAATTCACCAGATTGTCGGTCGGTGGGTCGGTTGGTGCGGCGCTGGGTCGGTCAGTCGGTCGGTTCGTTCGCTCGCTCGTTCGTTCGTTCGTTCGTTCGTTCGTTCGTTCGTTCGTTCGTTCGTTCGTTCGTTCGTTCGTTCGTTCGTTCGTTCGTTCGTTCGTTCGTTCGTTCGTTCGTTCGTTCGTTATTAAAAGCTTTTGAGGGTTAGGGAGGCTTGCAAGTATCACTTAGAATTAATTAAACAAGTCGATTGTCTAGCCGCAGTGTGATCAAGGAAGGTGTTCAACCCTCAGCCCGTGACAGTTCTGTTTCGCGCACGCTCATGTCTGAGAGTTTTTTCCCCTTTCTTTTGTGCCGAGGTGGCCAGGTCCTGTACCAATTACATCAGCGAGGTCTCTGGTTCCCAGATGGCAGCAAGCCCCGCGGGACGGCGTGAGAGAACGAGAGGAAACTTGGTGGTCAATACGATGGCCGAAGTCAACATGTCGGCTCCCGACTCAACGCGCTTACGAGCCCTCTACGGGGCAACGCGAGTTGGGTGGGAGGATGAGAGACGGGGGTTACAAAAAACCATATTAGATGATAGTCTGAAGAGTAATGTCCCCTGAGCAAACACCGACTACCCCGTCAGAGGACCGCGAGAAAGATTGCCGGATCTGTCTCCCCCACCCCCCACCCAAACAACGCTCAGTCCGCGATGCTCGGGTCTGGTAGCGGAACCAAATGTGCCGACACGCTTGGCTGACTCGCTGTGGACGTCATCAAAACAGATTGCTATTTGAGTTTTATTTGAGTGGTGCGCAGATTTACCTTTTACCAAGCAGCGCCCTATTTGGACAGATATCGAGGAAATGAACAGAAGGTGACGATGAAAGACATTCCTCTTTATCAGAATAACAGCTAGCTGGTTTAAACCAAGTTGTCAGACTCCGTCACATCGGACAACCTAGGGTAATAGGGTGACAAACTCAGAAAACATGCATGCCTCCGACAGAGGGACTGAAACAAAAGGTTAAAACATCCAACTTCGCCAAGACAAAGGGTTCAAGAAAATGACCGACACAAACGACAGTAGCAAACTAATTACTAACACGCACGCACGCGCACGCGCACGCACACGCACACACACACACACACTAACCCAAGGAATGGAACAAATAACTAACACAAAAGAATGAAGACGTTAAACCAAAGAGTACAAACAAATGACTGAAACAAAAGACCTAAGTATACCGCAGAGACAACGTAGTGAAACACTAGACTCATTCTTCAAGATAAATTGAAACAATGATAACAGCCAAACAGGTTATTTGTGGGATAAACTTATGCTGTGTGTGCTGTCTGGGTAGTTCATCATTTATGCCTTTGTTGTGGAAAGTGCGGGGCTTGTGTGTACACAAAATATTATGACTATGGAGGTGACGGTGAAAGATGAACAAACAAACAAAAATTGTAACACAGCTAAAGGAGAAAAAGAAGTTACACTTGAAAAAAAATCTGGTTCGATTACATTTCAGTATACATTTATTTTCATTGGCTCCAGTAACGTGCGCGTGGTTTGCATTTGCCGTGTGCGAACACAAAAATACGCATTTTCTAGCCAGCGGACGGCAGAGGGGTCTTTTACCCTAAAAAAACATACACAGTACACGCTGATTTCTGTTAGGGAAAGGGTGTTCCCTAGACCTTCCTACTGCATCCCTTTTTTGGGGTGGGTGGGTGCTCTAAAGGTACTTTTCAAACTATTTTGACCCCTGTGCGAGTGCATTCCGCACATATACATAAATAAATAATGGGTAGAACTTGGTAGGGGATATTTGTTTGTGTGTGTATTTGTGTGTCTGTTTGTGTTGTTATTTGGGTGTGCGTGCATGCATATAGTGTGTGTGCGAGTGCGTGCATGTGGATGTACGTACGTTCATGTATGTGCGTGCGTGCGTGCGTGCATGTGCTCATGTGTGGATGTGTGGAAGTGGAATGGAAAGATTATGTCTGGTTACGCAGGCTACAATCGCCACAGCTCTGCCTCTCGGATAACGGACAGGAGGAACAACCATCAAAAAATGAAGACAATGTAAGATCCTCACTCACTCGCTTTCCCTCTTTCTTTCCCTCCTCCATTTTCCCTCCCTCCCGCTTCCTGTCTCCCCAAATCCATCCTCTGTCTTCTAGCCCTTTGCATGGTTCCCCCGACCGCTCATCCCATTAGAGCGGCCACACTGCCAGACAAAGTCGGGCGCAGAAATGCGAGACTATCCGTTGAAGAAGACTTGAGAAACTTTACAAACTGTTCGACGTTTTCCACACGACCGCCCATCCGTCCGGCCACACAAGATTGTAATGGCGTGCAACGCGGCGACTAATTAGTGTCGCAGCATAGTCACTCTCCTTACTTCCAAGTTGGTAAATTCTCTCATTGGCAGCAGTGCCTCTGGAATCTCCAAAACGCCTAATAAATCTTTCAATCGGCTCGACAGAAACCGCTGATGTTCCCGTTACTGACCATCGGACCAGAAGCTCTCTCTACATAAAACAGAGCTTTTCACTTGCTCTATTAGTCCTCCTCTTCCTTTCCGCGTTTTTCGGACAGGATGCTGCATTTCACGCACGTGCAATGAGGTCTACAGCAGTGTGAAAATACCCTTAGTGCCAAACCACCGAAAGGAAAGTTAATCTCGCTTCTAAAATGAAAAACCATACAAAGTTCTAACAAACAGGTCTCGCCTCGACTAGAGCTTGCTTCTACCCCTCCATCAAAGAAAGAAAGAAAGAAAGAAAGAAAGAAAGAAAGAAAGAAAGAAAGAAAGAAAGAAAGAAAGAAAGAAAGAAAGAAAGAAAGAAAGAAAGAAAGAAAGAAAGAAAGAAAAGAAAGAAAGAAATAAAGAAACTAATTAACTGACTGACAAACAAGGCGAAAAGAAAGAAAGCAATTGTGGGAATGAATCACCCAACTTTCATCACACAATAGTGACATAAAATCGTAAATTAAAGTGTCATTAAACTGTACATGAACATGCTTTAACAGCGAAGTGAATGAACTCTTGGGAGCTGAGAGAACGAGAAGACTTATTACTGAAGAAACACCTCAAGCACCTGAGCGTTTTGCTTACGAAACTGGCGGCCCTTTAAAAAATTTCTTAAATATTTTTACTCTCGTTGAAAGTTGACATGGAAACGAGAAAAAAGTAAATTGTCCTTGCTTGGATTTCTTTCCATGTTCATAAACTTGTTTCCTGCCTGCCAGTTTCCACAGTGTGGTATTTTATTGCTGTCATTACTTAAAATTTGGGAACAGTCGTAACCTGTTTCAGCGTACAAAAGGTCAAACAGCGTCTAAGACAATCTGAGATTCTTTACATCCAAACCTGCCTAGACTGATAAATACCGCGTAGAAGACTTTAACCCTCTCACTGCAAAATTGGTAAACTGGTCAACTGCTGTGTAAGAAAGCTTCTGACTAGACCATAGAATATACCCTGTATTACATAATAATAGAATACGAGTCCTAAACAAAAGGATAGGTGTAAAAGGTGACTGTGTAATCGTCAGATAGAAATGTATTGGTGGAAGCAAATAGGATTCGTGACAGCAATAAAGATAAAGGTACATAGTACAAAGGCTGAAGGGGCCTTTCGACCACTTTAATGACCGGCAGCGCAGGTACACCTAATCAGGTAGCTAAACCTAGGTAGAGGTATGCACAGCTTCAAGAGCTTTATACGACTGCATAAAAAAAATTCTTGTGAAATATAGCGAAAGCAAAAAGAAAGTAAGTCTACAGTGCGATCCCGATGTGCGTGATACTCGAAGGGCAACAGTAATTTATACAAAACCAGGACAGCCACAACGGCCAAGAAAGCAGGGACACAAGCAACAGAAAATACGCGTTTCGGAACCCATGCTCTCATTATTTCCTCTGAAATGCAGGATATTTGTTTCCTTCGGCAATGACAAATCTCTGGAAAAGCTTGTTTTCCTTGTCAAAAGAAATCTTGTCCGCCTTTGCAGTGTTCGTTTTTTTTTCCCTCACACTTTTCTGCTGACCTGGAAGGGGTTAACAGCGCGTCTGTTATGGTGCATCTGTATTTCAGCCTGCTTCTAAATGAGTCAGCAGCACAACCCTCTTTAATCACTGCCAACATCTCACTGAGAACGTTACACGGGACGTCCCCATAAACCCCAAAATATGAACGTGGCGCCGGAGTTTACACGTCGGGGTCCCCACACAGCTATAATTAGTGGCCTTCAGACTACGCAGGTCACTGGACGCCTGCCAAGGACGAGAGCACAGCAAAAGGCGTGACAGCCCAAGACCTGTTTGTGTCTCCTCGCTAGCTGTCGTCAAGGTGGTTGTAAGGGAGGATGGTGCTGTTTCGATATATATTCTTGATCAACACCAAATTCAAAATCGTGAACAGGGGTAATTTTTTTCCTCAGTTTTTTTTTAATTTGTTTGTTTTGTTTGCCTGTTTGTTGATTTTCCTTACGGGTTACATGTTTTTATTTAGGACCTTTATTTGGTTTCCTGTGTTGCTCTTTCTCAGCACGTCGACTGCCTGTTTGTTTGTTTGTCTGTTTTAGGGGTGGGTTGTATTACGTTTTTCTACAACTTTTATAAGTTTATTTCCCTGTGGTTGGTTGGTTATTTAGAGGGGATGGGGTCCAATTACTAAGCTATGATCTGAAAGAACCACCAGATTGATAGCTGCAGTAAGATGGCCAGTGCGGACAGGCAGTTTATGTTCGGGTAGATGGCTGAATGGAGTTTGCACAATGTTTAACTCCAGGAAATAATTCTTGGGCACACCTGGATTCGAACCAACAACCTTCCACCAGCTAGTCCGCAGCTCTATCAACTGAGCTATCCAGGCCCCTCCTCATTTCCCTCAGTGTTTTATCTCTCAGCAAGTTGACAAATCCGATATTGTAATTTAATGAGCCTATTTCGAACGGCAGCTTAAAGTACTCTATCTATCAAGAGCTAATTTGTGAAATAGAATCTACGGAGATATGTTTTACCTTTCATTTTACAAACACATAAATGTAGCGATAAAACATTATGTAGTGCGTAGTACGTATATTATTCTGTCTAGAAACATGAAAAAAAGAAAAAAAATCTTGAGCGTATGCAATGTGCATAAAAATAGCTAACTACCAATACTATACTCGACTCTCGTTCAACATCTCGCATCACACTTTGGTAAATATCGGTCCACTCTTTTATAACGTATATGTGAACGCGTGAATGTCCGTGAGTGTTCATTATACTTGTAATACTTTATATTTATTATCAAAATAAACTAACGTTTTTGAATAATAAACCATGCACGGGGACGTACACTCTTATATACATTCGCACATTTGCTCACATTAGCCCACACGCATGGGTCCCTGCGTACACACACACACACATACATACGCACGCACGCACGCATGTAGAAACCACACACACGCGCGAGCGTGTAAAGAAGTGTGATATGATAAGTTTACGAACTACTCTAGTAGTAGTAATGCTATTTTAGTAAATTATACTGAAATCATAAGAGCACATAAGAGCAGAGCGGTTCTTTAGCCGAGGAAGTTTTAGAGCCAGTGAGGCGTCATAGCGAAGATTAAACATTCAGCGAGTGGTCAAAACGATAGCTTGCTTTCAAGAGTATAGGGTATACGGAGACATTCAAAACGTATAGTATATAGACTCTATACAGCTTTAACATATGACAAACGATGAATAAAATATGTAATAGACTAAATCTTATGCAAGCTACCAAACGGGTTTATGATGTAAAAAGACGCAGGCACGTAGCATGAACATGTGTTATATATAGAAACTTCCCACCGGCCCACCTACCCTGCCCCATTCAGCTATTTCATTCCCCTCCTCCCCCGGCACACACACGCATAGAGAGAGAGAGAAAGAGAGAGAGAGAGAGAAAGAGAGGGAGAGAGAATCTGATTGGAAGAAGAGACACAGAGAGTAAGTGAAGACAGTGAACATTGAAATCACGTGGGAGAAAAAGAAAAAAGTATACAAGAAAAGAAACTGACGCAACTGTACCTGGAGTCGGGCTCCACTCTGTGGTACACAGTGCAGCTGTGGCACCGAGCCGGAGAACGTCCCTGCTTGTACAGAAGGAATTGGAACAGGTTCTAAAGAATCAGCTGCACCCAATATTTGTCCGAACACACCTTTGTTCACAAACCGAGAGTCAAGAAAAAGTAGAATTTACCTTGCCAGCGTCATCACCGAACGACATCTGAGGTAAAGGGGACAAACAAAGCGTATGGTTGACGCCAGGGTGGGATGTGGGAAAAATGGGAAAGTCACAAATGTAGCGGAAACAAATAGGTTGACCTAATTTTTTGGAAAGATTGTTGTAATTAAGCGCAGGAAATGGTATATCTAGGTGTCAAGGACTAGCTTTTTTTTTCCTCAAACGTAGAGAATGTATATTGTGTACTGTGTATGTTTGTCTGTTTGTGCTGTGTTGTAAGGTTGATCACGAGGACATGCCTTTTCTCTAGTCCTTGGCGGGAACACTAAGAAAGAAAAAAAGAAATAGACAGACAGACATAAAGGAAGGAAGAAAAGAAGAAAGGAAGGAGGTGAAGTCGAGGTCAGGTCCAAAGAATGGCTGGAACTAGAAACCCCCTCGTCACGTCCGTAAAACGCATCTCATATGCCAATGCGTTTGCTGTCTTCTGACAGGAGGACAAGTGTAAAGTGTGAGGTATTCACATGAAAGAGTCTGATAGGCTTTTGTCTTTTATTATGCGTCATCTGGCATGTATACCACGAAAGAGGAATATAAGAGCGTTATAATTTAATCCTTCCTTTTCTTCCCACACGGACTGAAACTGTCATCTTTTTTCTCATTCATTCATTCATTCATTCATTCATTCATTCATTCATTCATTCATTCATTCATTCATTCATTCATTCATTCATTCATTCATTCATTCAGTCCTAATGTTTGAAGTCACATGTTATCCTCGGTACCGCCTCGAGTCCTTGTGAGGTGGGTAGTTTAAAGTGAGGCTTGAGGACAGTTCCTGCCCCGGGGATTGCCGAAGACTAGTAGGAAGCACAACAGCGGAAATTACGTCATCTCGAGAAGGAGCAAGCTGTGCGTACTGTTTGGATCAGAGTGTAGCTTTTTACAATGGGTTTATGAGGACCATCATTATTGGATTGTTCAGATTACGAGGAAACAGAAGACCGAAGAAAAGATTGAAGTTGATTATATGTTTGAGGGAATAGCTTCTTGGAAGGTTGACAAGAAACGTGTTTTCTAGCTCAACGGCACCGATCACGATAAAGAGAACACAATGCACTGATATGCTCGTATTTTTCGTTTGACACAAAACCAATCAATCAATCGGAATCTGTGAAATATTTTGCTTAATGGTGCAGGCTGTACTATCATCGTGTATGCAGTTGTGGTTTTGATTTGGCTTTGTCCTTCAAATAGAGCGTAAATTTTAACCACACCCTTACCCCTTCTCCTTAGCTTTTCTACCCTCTTGACTAACGCTAGCCTGAATTTTTTAAAAAATGTAGTGAGGAAAAAAACCACCCAACCTTCCATGGCTAAATCCACCTCTTTAACCACTCGACTACGAACTACCTTGGTAACAGCTAGTTCTAGCAATTCTAGCTGCCTCTAACTGTCGTAAAACTAATCTGGGTACTGCCAATGCAAAATCTTAAACAAAATGAACAAATAATCTTCCCATTATAACACAGTCTATCAGACAATTACAGATGAAAAAACTGCTAGTCGTGCACACCGATAGCCAACGCCCAGTTGTTAGGTCAGACACTATGTTCCTTCTTTTTTTAAAAAAAAAAAATTCGTGTAATTCGATTATAGTCGTAGGCAGAATAAAAAGGAAACCGAATCTTTACAGGAATTTCTATCACGTGATTGGAAATCAGCGCACAATAAGCGCACAATGAATCTTGGGTAATTTACAATTTTGCAGGGTAAGTTACTTGGGTAATGTAGACTCAGAACAGTTGTGCATGCAAACGACACCAAACACCAAACACTTGTTTTAACTAACTTCATCTCCTTGACTTTTTTCCATACCACATTTTCTTCTCATGGTCTGTGCCCTGAATAGGATATTTGAAATTAGAACTCGTTATCATTTATGCATCTTCCCGTTCCTAGAAGATTTTGCTATCAAATAGGACTCGGAATATACAGTGTATGCATGCATACATTGAGGACGCTGCGCTTGCAAAGATTGTACACAGAGTATAAAGTCATCACAAACAATGCGCTTTACACATTGTGGATTAAAAAATCAAAAATAAAAACACTATACAGTCAAAAACCTTTACAAAACACACATCAGAATGATGAAAAAGCAATAAGTATAACCATGAAACGCTAAGAATGAGACAACAATAAAATCATGGAGATAAAAGTAATCAAGAGTGAAACCTTTTAGAAATACTATAAGCACAAATACCAATGCCAAAAATAAAACGGTGCAAACTGAAGTAGTAAAGGCATAACAAATGTAAGAACATTAACAAATAAATTTAACTGATCAGATAGATACTGATCAAGTGCGACCTTTTCACTGCAACACACGGACGTACCATCGTCTATAAATAGCTCGACTTGAGCTCATTCTCCAGGCTAAGTCATGCTCCGGTTTTCAACATTTACAGATTTTATGTACCTATCTAGGCAACCATTTCGAATTTTACCTGAAAATGCAATATCTGCTTATTTATTGTTTTTTATGTAAGTGCTGACAGATTTGACCTCCGTCATATCATTGTAGAGGGTCTGTACCATAATTGTTTATAAAATATTTGAATATGTGTGATTTTGTGAATGAGAATTTCGTATCCACAAGCTACACTTTAAAGCGGTGGTAAAATAACCGGGATAGAGACTTTACTTTAAAATAGTGCAATGCAGACATCATCAACTAAATCACATATGGCTACTAAAGTCCAAACGTGATCATTAGACACTATGGCCAAATTATGGCGATATGTATACCGCTACTGTGTCTCAAAGCACGAATTTAAAGCTTTAATAAAGTAAAAAAATAACTCCAGTGAAAAAAATGCTTTGCATCTGCATGTTTGATTTAGGACCGTGGGCTCTGGACACGAGAAAAACGTTGTGCAGCTGACACGTGGTTCCTGAATCATCCCATAAAATATCCAGACACTCGCAGATGAAAGTAAGTCGGACACGCTGATGGGTGGCTTCTGTCTGGATGAATGTGGAGCGCTTATTTACACCTCCGCTTAGGGTACTGTAAATCTTTACAAACCACCCTTACCTTTGTTTGTGCTTTGCAGTCACCCTGAAGTGTATAAGGAAAATTATACAGCAGTTTAGTGAATTTATTGTATTTTGTGTTAAACATACTTTGGAAGTTATCTGCAAATAAAATTGTCTCAAAAATATATCAACAAAGCATATGGGAAAAATAACTATTTTGCTATTTAATTTATATTTTGAGATTTGAGATTTCTTGCACTTACTTGAAAATCCGTTCACAACTTTTCTAAACCAATTCAGTCTGGCAACACCTATGTCTGTCATAGAGGAAGATGTGCAGAACTCGACCATTGAAATATATTAATATTATCATGCTGCAGCCTGTAATTCTTCGTTAGTTCATATCAGAGATCGCTTTATTTTGTAAACATATGTATATTTATGTGTGTGTGTGTGTGTGTGTGTGTGTGTGTGAGATAGAGAGAGAGAGAGACTGACGAAGGTTCGGAAAGGCGAGAGAAAGATCTGTGCATGCTTGTATGTGGGCTCGTGTGTAACGCAGGCAATATGTTAGTTCGACCACAACAATCCTTAAATCCTAAATTTGTTTGAAAATAAACGAAACTTTGTAATGCAAGGTTAGAAATAAAAAGGAAA
>SMGT01003973.1:488270-502556 GCA_004794575.1 Lanistes nyassanus
AAGGGGACCATGGTTCCCCCATCCGGCAGAACAGAGCAAAAAAAAAAAAATAAATAAATAAAACAACGCAGCAAAAACAGAAGAGAAATTTATTTGGGGAGTTTGGGTCCAGTATTCTTTGAGCAAGACGCTGTATTTTGGCTTCTTGTCGGGAATTACAAATGGCCAGGTTACAATCGACCAGTCCTTACTGCTGCTCAGGTGCATACTGATTTTAAGAGACTACAAAGACTTCCCTCACTTCTTTAAAAACACCGATTTTTTAAATAAACCTGATCAAACCTTTGTTGGGTACAGAACAGACTGTGAGACAGAACGCTGCAAGTTTTATTTGTAAAACATTCACACAGGAAGCAATGAGCGCAGGCAAACATGCTCACATGCATGCGCGCTTGCTCACACACACTCCTTCATTTCTGAGAATCAACTTTCGAAGCATATGACTTTTCCCTGTCACATGTGTCCTTGCATAATCTTGCAAAGATTGCTTAGTATAGCATACGTATCGTACCGGCACAAATGGCAGTCCAAGACAATTATTCTTTGTCAGTCTTGAAAAGCAAATAATACAGACGAACTGTCCGGCTGGCAAGAGTCAGCGGTGAGGCGTCACAAGAGGCTGAGATGATCAGCGATCAGGATCGTGATTAAAGCAGCGAGCGTGTCAGCTGGTGTCCGAACCTTTTGATCCTAAACAGATTCTGATTGGTCGGTTGTTAATTGTTAAGCGTCGTCGGCAACGAAAGTTGTCTCATGACAGGGGAGGATAGAAGAGGGTTATGGGTATGGAGGAAAAGGGGAGGAACTGATAGCTTCGTGGAGGAGGGGGGGGGTGACTGCGGTCAGTCTTATAAAAATTTCTTACGTCTTGTCTATTTGCTTTGTTAAATTACGTTTAGAAGTCGACATATCGCACGTACTTCTCACCCTCACTCAACATCCTGCACTAACCCCTCCCAAACTAATTCTGTCCCTGTTTTAACCTGTTATCTTTAAAAGGAATAATTATGAAATATTTTTTCTAAACGGGATCTCCAAAACGCGGCTAAGAATTCTCATTTGAAGAATAGGGGTAAAGTGGAGTTGCTATCATGCGTGTAAACTGTAGTAAATTTATACCCGAATAGCCACTATTCGGTAACATCTATGGTAGCATCTATTCCTTTCTTAGAATAACTAATAAATGAGGATAACTATTCAATGAGTTATTTTAAGACGGGGAGAATTCACCCTTAATGCGCATGCGTTGTGGTCACCACTTCACTTCTTCTCTGTAATGACCGCGCTGGCAGAAAGGAATCCGCAAACCAGACTGGTCCAGCACAAGCAGTAGTGAGGTTGAAATTCTGCTTGAAGAACAGGCAGGCGAGGGACCTGCATTTTCAGTAGAGAAAGATTCTACCACTCTCTAGAAAAGTCATTTTAAAGACGAAAGCACACTCACTCTGACACATTTATTTCGCAAGTCATTTTCAAATGGCGGTTTATGGGACGCGTCATCTTCGTCCTCGAGCCACAAAGCGGCGAGGAGTGACCAAACGGGCAACTGAAGACATGCCAGGTTGATACTCGTCTGTGAAAACGGTGTGCCACTAATGACACTCAGCTGTACGTTCACTACAAATCCAATATTTGCCGTATAACTTACGCTCTCCAGAACCAAGACCGCCTCAGTGGTCTAGTGGTTAAGGCGACCGCTTCCGAGGCGGGAGGTCGGTGATTCGCATCCCGGCCGAGTCATACCTCAGATCTCAGCCGAGTCATACCTCAGACTTTAAAAAATTGGCAATCTAGTAGCTGCCTTGCCAGACGCCTGGCACTACAGGGAACAGTACTAGGACTGGTTGGCCCGGTGTCAGTATAACGTGACTGGGTGGGACTTGCGCCATCAGTCCCACGTGTGGCAACACGTAAACTTTGTCTAAGCAACACCGTCCTGACATGCACCTAGTTTGCGGCTGGACGTTAAGCAGCAAATACCCCCCCCCCCTTCCAGAATCCAACCACGTCGCCTCAGTTTGGTTGATGACAGCGAAGAGAAGACTCACGTTACAAATAATAAGATGTTTTATTTCACTAATATAACAATAAGCATGGAAAGAAAGGTTCTCGGCCCAGCTGAGCTAAGTTGTCTAACGTAAGTGACTTTAAGACAACAGGATTTTCCCTTAACAACATTCCCATTCCTTTACACCCAGCCATACACACCCCTCAAAATAGCCAATGCCACGAAATAGCGTTAAGGCTAATGCTTGATAGACAGCCGTGGTTAAGACTTTAGTTAGTTACTACCCTTCCTTCGGACCACGTACGTCAAAAATATATGACAAAACATATCCGACAGGCTGCGGCATGCGCGTTGAGGCGGAAGTACAAAAGCGTGAGCTGTCAATATGCAAATTAATGCGATCAGCACCGAGGCGCGATGGAGAGTCTGCTTTGAATAATGAAGCAAAAACCTTCCCCTCTCTTCCCCTACCCCTCTCCCGCGCGGGACTGGAAAAGTTTCACGACCTCAAATTGCCATTGTCTGACCTTTATCTTATCAAGGTCGTTTTTTTCGCCGCTTCCCTGGCATTAGGTGGCGAAAATAAGCAAGTGCATCCGATTTCCTGACAGAAAATTATGGCAGGAGTCTGGCTGATACTTTTGTGGTTCAGCTGGTCCGAGGATTTGAGCCGGCTCGGAATGCCACCAAGTGTGAAGAATGCGATTTGGGAAGTGGACAGAGTGATGGGGCTACTGTCGCACAGAGTCAGCTAACCAAGACAAATAGTTTCGTCGCCACCTTATGGAGCAAAGGATGTGGCGGGAATAATCACCTGACAAATTGTGTTACAAGGGCAGTCATGAGGGCACTGCTGGCCACATCGGTCTGTAGACACAGCATCATAAATCTGTACTCGGATTAGAAGTGAATGGCATCAAAACGCTGTACACACGCTTGCGAAAACTTTCCTACATGTTTAACTTTGCTTTGTCGGCCCGTGTGTAGATTCGTCTTCAGCAGTTAGGATGTCTTGCCATTTTACAGAAGCACCTCTCTTCTTCTAAGTTCTCCAAACTCATTCCATAAATACAGGTGATGGTGCCGGCGAGCTTGCAAAAGCTCCAATTCACTGGAGCCAATCAAATAGAGTCTTACATAAAATACGCTAATCTCTTAAGGTCACCACTCAGAAAGGTTACAATTTCCTGGAAGATCATACTGCATATAACCCCCTCCCCCACCCCTTACCCTTCTCCTATCCCCCTCCTCCCGAAACATCCCCCTTTTCCTCACTCCTCCAGCCCCAGAAAAACCTCAGAAATAGAGCTCGCCCTTTGATTGGTTCCTATTTTAACACATCGGAAATAGAGCTCCGCATTTGATTGACTCCAGTGAATTGGAGGTTTTCCATGCTAAGCCTTCTTGTGTCCAAAGTTGCGTTGCGTCTAGATATTTCAGCTAAAAATTTCTCTTACTTTTCAAGAGTTCAGATTCACAGCAGATATTTTTGCGATGTATGGCAAAGCACCAAAGTTTGTAGCAAATCCTTATATTCAAGAATTGTTCCCGAAAGGACCAGTATCAATTAAAAGTTTTCGCCCAAACCTTGTTTGTGGTGAAGCCCAATAGTTAACAAAAAAAATGTCTTGTAGTCCAAAATTTTCATCGTTTACATCTAAAGAAACACGTCAATATTGCAAATATATATATGTTCCCCTAAAATAAATGAAATTATATGCCGAAAAATCTGTTTAACATATTCTCTCGTCTTTATAAGGTAGCATTCAAGAAAACAGAATTTTGATAGCAAAGAAAATAATGAGGCATTACGTTTACAAGCTGAACAAAGACGAAGGGACGGCAAGAAACAGAATAAAAAGCAAGCGAGGATAGAGAGAACATCCCGAAAATACTGTCTTTAATATTTGATAAGGCAGTTTCTTAAAGAGTACAGAAGATCATTTTAAAAAAAGCTGACATTATATGTTGGGAGTTCCTGAACTTCTTGAAAAAATCATTTAACACGCACTTTGTAATTGCTCAGCATGGTTGTCGCTTAGATATACACCTTTGATCTTGAAGGTAAAAAGATTACTTAATGAAGAAAAGCATCTCGAAATGGTTTTTGAAGAAATATCTTTACAAAACTCAGCAGATGAACAGACTCGGCATGACACGGAGAGAGAACACTGAACTATGCTCATTTGGAATAAAAAGAAAACCAAGGGAGTTAAATTAAAGGACACTGGAGATGGTTGAAATGTTTTTTTTTAAGGAGATGGCAACAGACCAAGACACTGTTAACTAATTTTTCGCTAAATATTGTCATATATTAGCACAAATAAACGTTTGAACTTTCAACTTTGGTCTGCGTCTCACACCGTTTCTCTGCAAGTAAACGCCGTCGTTAATATACGATCGTCCCTGATTACGTAACAGCGATTTTCCCTAAGAATGTTTTTTTTCAGATATGAAAAGTTTGTGTCATTGGCAAGACGTAATGGATGCGGTACTAGAATCCACGAGAGGACTCTGACGTCTACCGTTTTATCGTAATCTACACAGTATACGTCTCAGACCTTTATCAGATATTCAGGTTTATGATAGATAGATAGATAGATAGATAGATAGATAGATAGATAGATAGATAGATAGATAGATAGATAGATAGATAGATAGATAGATAGATAGATAGATAGACGCAGGGTCTATGCGTTGATAGAGGGTTTTATATACGTTATATTTAATATACAATAATAGTAAACAATAATAACAGTGCCTGTCTGATTGTTTGCGTCCACCACGCTCAGCAAATTACAAGTGTCGTGCCCGAAGAATTTGTTTATCGAAATTCTCTCATTTCAAGGTATAATATAGATGTATTACATATGATGTACACAATGTACAAAACAACAGTTTTGGATATAATGTCAGTTTTGAATGTATAATAATCTGCAACAGCATGGTACTGAAAGTGAGAATGTCCAGTGATTTTCACCATAAATTTACTCGCACCATTAAATGTCAGCAAACATATCATGCAGACTGTGCAGGCCACCTGCTCGTTTGCGCGAATCATTGGCTACAGAATGGCTTACTACCGTTTGAAAGAAGGCAGTCTGCATGTGAAAAGGACTGGGTTATAAATACAAACCCTTTTGTTTGCACAGAAGAATGGCTTAAAAGTGCAATTGTTTTCTTTCACCCTTGATATAAAATCTTATACTTCATTGTAGTAATCTCGGATTTAAGCCAATAACACAAATTTTCAAAGACAAAGTGTTGCTTATATGAAGACCACTATGGCTAACCAGGATTTTTTTGTTGTTGAAAAAAGACCATTTGTAATTAATGATGTCTTAACTTTCCTGACCTTACAACGTTTTCGTGTAAAGCGGTTTTAACAGTACAGTGTATTTTTAGCGCATTATGTGCAACCCTTAATTTTCAGTGTCATTTCATTTTTTTCTGAAAAATTAGCGTCATGAGAAATCTATTTTGGTGTAAAGAGATTAACGACGATGGGTTTTTTTTTTCATTCGAAGATTTTTAAAAGGAAATTCTGTTTTTCTTTCTTTGCTTTGCTTCTTTCCTTAAAGTTGGTGCATGACTCTCTCTCTTCCTTTCATCGCCTCTAGTCTTATCTATCAATGCCTTTTCTTGGTCATCTGCGTCGCATTACTCTCTCCCCTACACCCCACACCCTACACTCCACACCCCACACCCACCACCATCATCGATCTGTTCTCCTCATGTGTGCTCTTTTTCAGTATCTTTCTAATTACTAAAGTAACACATGGCCTCATTTCACACTTGATACCTAAAGATCAACAGCGCGTTACCCCCAGCGTGCTTCTCCTGAAAGTATTTGTCGAAATTATCTTAGTTTTGTCTTTTATCATCATAAAACCGAACGGTCTGCGAGGAACGAGTCACATAGAATTCTCATCTCATCGGAAACTACATTTTTCCCTACACGGCAGATTTAACTTCGACCCGCTTAACTAGGCGTCCTGGGTGGAAGATCACGCCGGGTACAGAAATTCTAGGCGCAATGTCGCTTCATTTTGCAAAAGTCCGAACATTTCTCTCGTTTAGTTGTCCCCAAGGGACCCGGCTTTCTTGACCTTTCTCGCAAACAAAAAGTTATACCCCTCTGCCGCCTGTATTGTAGAGACTCGTGGTGGTGAGGGAGCCACCTCCCAAGCGAAATGAACGGAATGGATCTGTCGCTGCCTGGGGGATCCTACAGCTCTCTCAGGATCTTCCGTTGTCAGGGGACACCAACCATGGTGAAGCTTAACTCATTCGCTACGTGTATGGGAAATAAACGATACAGCATAGGTCACGCTTACTAGCGAATACGGGAAATAAACGATGCAACTTTGAAAATTTATTTACGGGGAATCGCTAATCGTCTAAGGTAAAGAACTCCTACATTAGAAAGCTGATTCATTTCTTCACGAGTTGCTTCCCTTTTCTGTGTTTAAACTGCCGCGACTGGTTTCTGGTAATAACTTGAAAGATGTGTCCCTACATGTGGTCTGTCACTTGAGAAATGCTAGATTTACTCTTCAAATTACACGCTGAAGAACAAAATGACATTGTTTCGCAAATTTACTATGATAAAGTGGATGAAGACAAGAGTATTTGTGCCTTAAAGACCCAAGAAAGTTATTACGAAGAGAAAAACGTGCCGGCACGTGTAGAAAAACAATGTCGTGACACTGTGTACAAGGAATGGCGAGGACTTATTAAAAGACACTCATGTCCCCTAGGAACAAGAGGCGTAAACGTTGCCAAAGATACAGAGCGAAAAGGTTAGAAACGTAAACATTTATTTTCTAAAGAAAAATTACCTCCCAATTAAGTTTATGGGCTTAAATTTCTTCAGCTCTTTTTTCATTTGCGAAGAATGAAGAACTTTTAAGAACATTTGGGGTCTTTTTAAGTAAGAACTTTTTTCAGATCTATGACTCCAGATTACGCAGGCCTGGCGCAGGTTTGGTGAAGGGCTTACACACTTTTGATAGAAGTTCGATGCACGTTTCACAAACCTTTGACGCAAGTTTGACACTGGTTTGAGGCAGGTTGGGTAAGTTTGACACGTAAGATGTTACCAGCCTATCAACACAAGTATATTGACAAGGCATCCATATATGTGTATCGATTCTAATTCTTCCGCTGAACTGCTGTTGCAAGGCACCAAAACTTTTAATGTCCAATCAAAATGCGAATGTAGATCAATGCTCAGCATGTAACAGTGTCTCTACGCTTCAGTCGAGGTTACCTCTTTCCAGGAAATAAAGTTGTGAGCTGTATAGCAAAGGTGTTTTAGACCGACAAATCCTGCAGCAAGGTTGAAACTAACAAGCACCCGTAGCTGTTCAATCATTTGGTCAGCATGGACACAGAATAATTATTTAGGAATAAAAATGATCTGTTGTTGACTTGTTTACCCCGGCATAAATCTAGCCTCAACTTTCACGAACTGGCCAAGGGCTAGGTTACATGAACTTTTATATTTGCTTTAACTTTCATAACAGAGGTCGCAAGACCAGGTCCTTCTGCGTATTTTATGACTGCTTTCGCGTATGTAAATTAGATACGATCCCATACAGCCCAGCCCTCAGCATTTGCGTGAATGGCGTCAGATCGCTACAAGCAAAAGCTGATAACAAAATGGGCTTAATGATCTTGTTTTCTGGCTGGATCTGATGATAGCTAGCACGACAAACTTCAAAAGCTGTCAAGCTGACAAGCCCCCTGCAGACAGTATTTACAGGTGCCCTCAGGCATCCTACAGTTAGCTCCTGCCCCTCCCCTCCCCCCAGGAAAAAACCCTCCTGAAACATGGTGCTACCTTCCTTGCAGCCTGCAAACCCCACCCACAGCACCCGGTTTCCATCCGTTCCATGTCTGCCGGCTCCAGCCTGTACCCGTAATTAGCCCTGCCTCATCTGTCATCTGCAGCATCGTTTCCAAATTCCTTGTTCCTCGTCTCGCCTGCTTCCCCAAACACGGGCGTCGCCAGCAGACACGCACACGTACCCTCGCCGCAACGCTGTCCTCTTTCGTACAAACGAGTGAAACTGACCCCTCGCCAGGTAATTGACAGCTTCAGAGGCAACAGCCACAATGGGGCGACTGCCGCCCCGCGCACCCAGATCGCGCACGTCCTTCAAGCTGCAAGCCGCGCCCCCGTGACAAACAGTGAGACGCTTTGAGCAGTTTGGCATTAAACGAGGACGAGTCGAGGGTTTATATGCCGGTGAGTATAGGGGGAAGGGGGTACCCGATTACGGGGAACTAATTAAGGGGGAAAGGGGGTGCGGAAAGAGGCGGTTAGTATGAAGAAAATTGGGGCCAGGTATTAATAGTGAACCGAAAGCAAGCGTCGAGCAAGTCGCTCATTGTCATCCCAAAAAAAAAAAAAAAAAGAGGGGGGGCGTTTAATGACAGAACCTCTCCAGTACCCTTTCCCGTGTCCATGGCTTCGTCAGCACAAAAGCGGGCAATAGGCGGGGGTCCCTGCAGTCCTGTGGGAGGGCAGAGATGAAGATGAGAGACATCAAAGCGAAGGATGAGCGCTAATGAGAGAGGAAACTCGCCTCTACAAACTCTGTCCGTGTAGACCATTGGCTAATGAGCCCCTTTTTCACACACACGCGCGCGCGCGCGCGCACACACGCACACACGTGTATCCAACGTTTAAGTGAAGTTCTTAGCGGAGTACACATCACTCTTAACCCCTTGCAGGCTGATTGGTCTGGCAAGTATTCAATTATCTATTAAACGAATGTCTATATTAGTAGCTGTACGTTCACTGGCAGTCCGACCACTCAGAGTAGGTTGGTATTCGCACGTATGCCCGCATCGTCATCGTCATCGTCCTCGTCGTCGTCACGTTTATTCGGAATAATTCCGTTTAAAAATGTTTCTGACGGTGTGTACAGCGCCGCAGCTGGCAGAAGGCGACAGAAAACAGGGAATACTGTTATACTTTCTGTCTGGCGCTGAAGGCGGGATGTCTTCGCGCTCTCAAAGAACGAATGTCGTTGCTCAGGTAACTTCATGTCCATGCCGTGTCACAAGATCAGATTGGAAGCCGTCTTCCGACTGCTAATGTTTCCTAGGAACGGAAAGGGAAACAATTTCAAACCCATCCCGGCGGGACCCTAACGACCACAGCTTATAAAGGGAAGTAACCCGTGCACCTCCCCAGTCCTCTTCCACCTGCCTATCTTCTGGCTCGAAAGGTGGATGAAACTGACAGACATGTGGAGGACTGAGGGAGCTCTATTCTTGGCGTAAGCCGCGGGACTCGGCCCTCTACAGAAGGCAATGGATGGGGTGGAGGTAAAAGCAATCCCATTTCCTTTCAGTGGCATGCTGTCTAGAACCAAGCAGAACTCCTGCTTGCCGTCCAAACAGAGGGCTGTGGGTTTGGATCCTGTGTCCTGCACACGTCTTTTCTCGACTGGCGGTCGGGATTTTTCTCTGTGTACCCATCTTCATCCCGTTTCCTTTTTTATCACATCCAAGTCCTTTCCCCCCTTCCTACCCTTGTCACGAGACAAGCTTCGTTGTCGACCTCATAAAAATAATAATTAACAACAAGCAACTAAACAACTGAATTCGAAACAACCAGGTCGAGACGTCGGGTCCTGGGCTATAGAATTTAAGTGTAATTTCTTATTCCACTAGGCAAAGAAAACTCTCCCCTGGTTCAGAGGACACAAGCAGTGCGACAAAACATTGTCGTCGGCGATAGTAAGAATAAAAATGGCTTGCACCTGACGTGGGACTGTGTGCTTTTTTCCCAGTTTCTATACCAGGAAACTCAGTTTGTGCGGTCGGCCTTTGTCTCCTAAACCACAATTAACCAGACCGAAGACGATGAGAGTGAGCTGTAGCTCAGCCCTCACGCGACCTGAAGAAAACAAAAGTTTCATGCAAGAGACCAGATCAATGGCGGAGTAATTAGGATTCCATTTAGCCACCTGCACAAGCTCACGTGCAGCGGACTGGCACTCTGCGTGCAGAACAAGCCCACGTGATCACGGGTTGCACCACCGCCATGCCACTCTCCGGAAGGCCCGGACGCTGATCGGGAATGATGTGTATGGAGGGATAGGGGCAGTTAGGGGTAGGGGGATGAAGCAGCTTTCCGTCTTGCAGGCAATGGCGACAGCTAGTCCTCAACGGCGTTGACCATGAACGACTGGGAGAAGTGCACTGACTGCCGAACCCTGGAGCGACGAAAAACTTGGAATAAACGTCGGCTGAGCAGACTTGCGGGTTTTGTTTGTCTGTTGTGCTTGGCGTCGCCTTTCTTCGCTTCCTTTGTCTCGCTTGTCTCGCTTTGTTTGCTTGGCTGTTTCTCTCGCCCTAAACTAACACTTCGTTTCATAATGCGAGTGAAAGCTGTCGTGTTGTCTGTATATGGTAGAGAAGGCTCAGATTTGATTACGTTGTTGGTTAAGGATGCTTCGAAATATGGACAAACCCGAGGTCTGAATGGTGTAAATTCAATTTCCAAACAAAGCGTATCTTTGGATGCATTAGTCGCAATGACGTTGATAATGTACTCGGAAACATCTACTTGTCTTTCAAGTATTAATTCTGGAAAACCATATTTATTTATTTATTTGGGGAGTACAGAACACACTCTTCATTAGACAGGGTTTCAAGGATGCTGCTAAACATCAGATTCTTTGAGTAAGTGGATGTGTCTGTTGTTGTTCCCACACAAACCACAGCTTTATCCCGAATAACACAGGCACAAATGAATCTTAAAAGAAATGTGTAGGCCGTTATCTCAGCACATCACTGACCGAACAATACGAGTTTACGCCATGTTACCCCAGCACGAAAGTTTGTGTTTGTGGAATGAAACAAGGCTCGGAGATGGTATGGAAGAGCTGTTTGAGTAAAGGGACTTTCTCAGGAAACACTCTCATTGCTTTCAAGGTCGTTAGCTCCTCTTTTTGATTATCGTCGATGTCGTCTACATCATTGTCCTCCCCGCCAGACACTGGGCTGACTTTACAGGCATTTCTCTTCACGTCTGTACACAGGTCCTTACAAACGGTCCAGCCTTCGTCTATAAGTTGAACAAGAAGAGGAAAATGAAACAGAAAAAGTGAAACGAAAAAAAAAAGTTGGTTCTGGCCACTTTATCCACATGGCTGCCTGCGCCCTACCCCTTACCTTTCTCCGTCGGCTCATGTATTTTACATCACAATTGATCATTGCATGAATTGCGTCACGTCCACGTGACATGCATCACACACACACAGTCACACACCCCTAAGCACCGCCCACTTCCGGAAGTTGACGTGCCAGTCAAGGTCGCGTGGCGGCCGCGTGATCGATGAGCTCCTGTCTTCCCAAGTCCCGCCTCCCAACATCTTGCCGATCCATGTAGCCACACCACCACCACCACCACCACCACTATTAACGCCGCAGTCGCCGCTGCCACTACCACCACCGCCACAGTGCACAGCCGGCGTCGTCGGAGCTAACAGCGTCACTGGAATCATATTTTGCTGCACGTCTCCTTCCTTCTCTTCCTGCTCTGTTTAGTTTGTCTGTTTGTCTGTTGTTTGTTCTGTTCTGTCTGTCTGTCTGTCTGTCTGCCTGCCTGCCTGCCTGCCTGTCTGTCTGTCTGTCTGTCTGCCTGTCTGTCTGTCTGTCTGTCTGTCTGTCTGTCTGTCTGTCTGTCTGTCTGTCTGTGATCTTCCTAGTTTTCACTTTTCCCACACTTCCCCTGACAGCAAGGTGAGTTAAGAATCTACGCCAGAAAACGCAAAGGGATCTCAGTGTTTATGTCACGTGCAAACGGAGGAAAAAGGGTTTTAACCGCCAGAGTAAATGCTTGAAGACGACAAGGGCAAGGAAAGTTAGTTAAGGCTAGGCGAGGCAATGCGTGGCATGGAGAGTCGAGGTTAGCAGGGCAAGATGAGTGCGAGGTTTAAATAAAGCCAGCGCATAGGCCTACCGAGGCTAGGCTTGGCGAGACAATGCAAGGTGAGGTGAAGAGAGAAAGAGAAAAAAAGAAGAAAAGGCGAGACAATAGTTGAGTAAAATTATTGCCAATAATCAAAGCGAGGCAGCAAAAGTCAAAATCTACTAATTTGTTGGGGTTTTTTTAAAATAAAATTATCATACATCATATGAGAAATGTAAACCACATTATCTTTAACACACTAGTATCCTGGCTTGATACGTTGTCCATTATATATTAGCACTGTGGTAAGATGTTTGAAAAGCTTACTTTCGATTATATGATCTAGACTTTGCTTTCTGAAACTCTGAATCTGAACACAATCCAAGATGTATCTTTCACCACAGCCCCCTCCAGTTTCCCAAACCTCTCCACGCTCTCAATCAATCACACACGCGCGTTCATGCTTGCACGCACACATAACGGCGCACACACGCACGCGGGGGCTCCCTATAACTTGGAAGGAAAGCATGGAAAGAAAAGCTGGAGGAAATGAAGAAGAAATACTTTTTCTTAACAAAGCTTTTGAGGACACCGCGCAAACTTAATCTTCCACATTAGAAACGCATCCTAGGTTCTGAAAGGAAGAGAATATATGAATCCAACCAACTGGCCTTGTTTGCCAATGTTTGGCACCATCTTTGCATTTCTCAGAAACCGCATTGAGATTTTAGCGCCTAGAGAAGGAAAAAACTTTCAAAACGTCCGCACAGGGCTTGTATCTCGCTCTTTGACAATCGCCTTGGTTTTGTTGCAGTTTTCCAAATACGAGGTGGCTTTTTCTAACGGCAATCTGCCGTTTTCTTTCGTGTCGATTGTACTGTTGTATTATTGGGGCAGACACAAAATGGCCTTTATTGTTTAAGCCCAAAAGGTTTGCGTGTTTGCGTAATGGAGAGAAAGAGATTTGACCATCTGACTGTTGCTCAGTTTCCTTGCGGTTTTCTCACATTCTGCCAAATCAGATTGCAACAGGGAGAATTTCTTTCTTTCAAAGCAGCGGAAATTGACAACGCCTTCAAAAAAGTCGCGTCCAAATGAGCATGCAACTTTGTAATCTGACCACAGGTCTTTTGCAAGCATCTTTGGCTTCCCCGAGGAAAGTAAACTTTCTCTTCGTTAGCAATGAAAAGAAACCGAGCAGGCAAAGACAAAATCTGACTTTCAAAGCAGTTGGTGGGAGGAAGGGGGCGAGAAGCTGTTGCTTGGTCTCATTGATGTGTGTTTGCTTTTGTGTGCTTGTTGGTTATGTTGTGTTTTTTCAAGATTTCCGTTCGCTCTTTTTTGACAGGAAATTGCGAAAAGTTAGCACAGCTAGGTTCTCTAAGACTAATAAGATTTGTCCTGTTGTATCCAGGTTGACAATGATCTGTTCCGACAAGACATGTATATTATAAGCTGTCACTGATGCCCGTTTCTCGTTTTAATCACCGTGGGTGACAGAGTTCGCGTCATCCAGAACGAATTCTATTGCAGAACGTCAGAACGACCGTCTCCGAGTCACCACAAGACCCTGCAACAAGAGAAAAGTTTTACAGTCAGACGGGACATCTGTTGTCTTCTGGAAAAGCAGAGAGCATACATAAAGAGATCTGGTGAAACGACGAAAGGAAACAAATTTTCTATGAAAAATAAGTTACTCCTCTCTCTCCTCCTGTGGGAGGGTGCGTTTGAGAATATGTCTTAGAGTGTATGAGAGCGTGCGCGCGCATGCGTTATGCGTTCGAGTGTGTGTTAGGGGAGGGGGAGAGAGAGACAAACACTAGTCTTTGTGTGTGCGTGCGTGCGTTTGCAGAAGGATGTTTTCATACACATTTTCTCTCTCTCTCTCTCTCTCTCTCTCTCTCTCTCTCGTTATGTATACAGATATCTGCTCAACGGAAGTTGATTCTCTTGTCGGTACTTACTGTTCAACAATCGTCTACACTGTAAACGAGAAATGTTCAAGAACACTTATTTTGTTACCGAAACAGGACGCATTTTAAATCGATGTTGAACGCTTTAATGTAAAAATTCTTCTGGTCTGTGTTCTCGAAAGTGTTTAAATAGCCGGAAAATGTGTAAATGGTGTTCTGATAATGTTCCAAATGTGTACCAGCAGTAAGTGTGCAGTCAAGTAGGGACATGCTCAGGACACTTACATGAAGTACACATCTTACATACTATCTGCATACGCAGCACATATTTAGCACTTACTTCAACACCTTTTACATGTAATTAGTGTCAAAAATATTTAGAGGTAAGTACAGTGTACGTGATGGTTTAGTTTGGTTTGTTGCTTAACCCC
>SMGT01003973.1:511210-546862 GCA_004794575.1 Lanistes nyassanus
CCCCCCCAAAAAAAAACGCCGCGGGCATTATTTTTCCCGTAGGTGTTTCGAGGAACAAACGCCAAACACACACAAAAAGAATGACCGTTTCCGTCGAAGTTAGTAATTTCATGTATTTTTTCCTGTGACTGGCAACGCGTTATGGCACATATTCCACCATGCAAAACCCGTTCTTATTTCATAATTTGACAGCGACCAGATTTAACGAAGCAGAGAGGTACACCTGTGCATCCAGTATCACCAAGATTTTTAGGAAGCTGTGATACTGGAAATTTAGCACATTTTTTTTAAAAAAACGGAACTCCAAAACATCGGATGGCGGGAAGCTTTTAGGGACTGATAGTAACATATCCTCAGATTCGCAAAAGCGATCTCTGCCAAGTCTCACAGTTCCCTTCAAGTCCACTTCAGTGTACTTTGCCACAGCGTATGGCTCCAAGCTTTACAGCAAAAACAAGGATGAACGGGAACACAAAGCACTCATTAAACAGATGTTCTAGTTTAACAAGGCCATCTTCGGCACACGTCACCCACGGTACACTTCTTTACAAACTGGAAGGCCGGTATGGTATACCTTCATCCCCCTCCCCACCCATCCGGAAAAAAAATCATCTCAGCGATTATGTAACCTACTCTCCGACTAGCGTGAATAAAACCATGTTTCACATTTACGTCCTCATCAGCCATATTCATCAAGAGGAAGACGTGACTATATACAGGAAATGACGTCTAATAGTTAAACATGCACACATGCTTCAAGCACCGAATGACGAATCTTGTGTATAACAAAACAGAAGCAACACAAAAAAGGAATGGATGAAAACTAGGAATGTAGCAAAACCAAAGAGACGGGCCTTATTTAAAACAAACAGTAACTTAAAAGAGAAGCGTCAAATGAACCTAGTGCGGGTTAAAACAACAGAGAACAACCCAGTGTCTGCCGGAACCTACCAAGACCATTGTGTTCCGAATGTGCCCCGTCAGACAAATAATGCTTAGACGTTCACGAGAGATTGGAATATTACAAGACTGTGGGCTCTCTATGTCAAAGACAGCATCCTTTTTTCTGCAAGCTTTTCTGTGCATCTTTACGCATCCGTCTAATAATGTTCACAAATGCGCAATGGTCAAGCGACAGCAGGAGACGTGGGCTTGATACTGGTACCACAGTACAGCCTTCGTCACTTTCATCGGAAACCGGCCAACGGCTTCGATACTTTCCCTCCACCCACCACGAAATCGATCAACATGACATCTTACTAAAGTTTAAGACAAAAAGGCAGAACAGACGTGCTCAGGTTTAATGCCGAACGGCCGTTCTAACCCTAGAAAGCTGTTTGTCTTGTGTTCACACTGGCAAGATTAAGTTGTTCTGTAAACAGCCGGAAAGGCAATAAGTCAGTTTTGGTCTCCCATTACCCAAGTCACGCTCTTACCGGTTGCATACCGACATGCACTCCAGCGACTTCTGTACGACCAATGAAATCATCTTGAAACCGAACGCAACGCGCAGAAATATGGCTAGGTGACAACTATCTGCACCCCATTGTTCACCCAATCTTCAGAAGACCCGTTAACTCTGTCACAGCTATGGCCACTGAAAGATATGCATATGGATAAAGAAAGAAAAAGAAAAAACAAATTCACATTTGACATAGACGTCTGCCGCTGATACAAGAAAAAAAGGGACTCAAAACCTTCTAAGGTTTTTCGTTGCAACTCGATCAAACCATGCCGCGATTTAACCTGCGCCATCTGTGCAATTTAAGGTCGCCATTAAAGAAACCAAAGACAAGAGGCTGGCTATGAACATGGTACAGCTGTTTTGATGCCCTCAAGCACCGACGTGCTCTAGCCAACGTGGGTCTCTACAGCTTCCAACATAACTGCTTCAAATTCACATGCAGTTAAACTGTCCTTCCATGTTAGTAGAGTCAAGATATGTGAACTCATTAATAACACCACCATGAAATAAGTGCTCTGAACAGCACACGATCCGATTTGTTCTAAAGGTCGCCAAGACGTGTACCCTTTACTCTAAACAGCGCTATAAACAGTGGCAAGAAATGTGCGATCTACAAAGCGTTACAAATGTGAACTCTACATCAAACTGTAGGAAGTCCAACTTGTCCAAGTTTGGCCGGTTAGCGTTATCACCTAACCAAATAAATCGTGGGATATTTTTTAATGAAAGGGATAAAGAAGGCGCTGTTCTGCTTCTTTCCCACGCTAACGTCTTGCAATAAAAAGAGAGAAACACCTTTCTCTCCATGCTCCTCTCCTCCGCCCTCTCTCTCCTGCTGGCTGTGTATCGACTCTGATGCGCAATCTTTGTCTATACTTTAGGTTCTGGAGGCCTGTTTTACGAGCGCTAAGAACACAAGTCGCTTGGAGCAAATCGCTTAATAAGAATGTCCTACAAGACGATTTTAAGCGCAAAGCAAACCACGGTAATATTTTCCTCAACCTGCCACCCGACGCGTCTTTATGCGATTTGAGCCACAGTCGACAGGCTGGCGGCAAACGACTGTTCATTCTACAGAACGTTACCATGACACACTTCAGAGGCCTGTTTAGCCTCCGCCAGATTCTCAGGTGATGCTAGATCGCGATGTCACAGGCTGCACAGAACCAAAACTTTCAAAAGGGAAAGACACGAAGTATTTTAACTGGACTGCAGAAGCTCTAACGTCACGACCTGCGTCCACTTACTTATTTTGAGTGCATTAAAAATTGCCTTGTTTGCATTTCCTCACTGTCTGTTGAGATAATGCTGTGGGTCTGCTAAAAATATACATCAGCAAGTGCCTGGCTATTTACATGCAAGTAAAAACAAATAAAAATACGAAGTCGGTTTTCCTGTTCTATACAAAATGCTCTCGTGCCTGGTCAACAGTGCCTGTGAAGTATAATAATCAAACACACTTAAAGACTCGATGTTAAGATATGCACTCACGCTCAGGAAACATGCATTGCGGTCAGGTGAAAAGTGTTCCCCACTCCTATTCCCGCTCCCACCCCATTAACAGCTAGTTGTCAAAACTTCAGAAGATAAAGTTTCAAAAATTGTCTACTGTATACAATTTTCTAAGTTGATTACTACACAGCTAATCAATACCATGTATCATTAAGAATGTACATAATTTATGATAGCTACAGTCTAAGCATCATATAAAAAGCGCATTCCTTACATGTAATTATTGTTTGCGACGATCTAATCTTCTCTCGTTTTATTTGTTTAAAAGACTTCAAATCTGATAGCAAGTACATGTCATACACTTCATGCTAACAAACGGGGGTCAGTTATATCGACCGCTCACCTTAACAGAAAATGTTTTCTCACAATGGAAACTGTCCAGAAACTGCATTATTCGTAACACTTTAAAAAAAATACTGTAAAACTGAAAACGATTGTGCAGTCAAATGTCCCCGGTGGTTATCTGTAATGGAAGTCGGGAGGCGCCAACTACTGTATCACACAAACTGCTCAAGTGTGGAGCTGAATGAAGGTGATAATCGTGTACTAGGTCCAGGTATTCCTCTTGCCAGTGTTTGACTACATGTTACTTCCGACGTCCATGACATCAGTTCCGGTGGCCTTGCGCAGATGTCGGGGCCAGCACCAAGGGGTCTAGTGGGGTTAGTTTTCTGAAAAAAAGTAACAGACAGAATTAAGTGTTGCGTTCCACGAACAGCAGTTCTAATGCGATCCAAGACAAACGCCTTGTATCTCGAGTGACTGACGTATAAATTGTCCGAGTGTGTCAGACTCGGAAAGTTAAGACAAATTCAAATCCAAGAAGAGTTTTTGTTTGTTTTGCTTCTGGATAACTTATTAAAATGACAGAAATCCTGCGCCAAGCAAAGAACCCATATAACGGTAACGTTGGCTTAGAGACAAGGCAGCGCCTGATCTACATGACGACCTTTGACCCCATGTCTTCACACCATATCTTAAATCACGATGATCCTGCCTTGTGCGTGCGTGGTGATGTCAGGACCAATTTGGTGGGCATTATTCACGACTTGACACTAACATTTTTCACTTGTTGTGCCGAGCAAGTTAACGTTAGTTTTACATGCCCGAAGGTCACCCGTACCTGTACAACAAAACAGTATATAATTTTCACAAAGTTTGACTGATCGGACGAAATTTGGAAATGTGACTTATCTGACAGCTAAATTTGTTTTTCCTGGGGCGATTGGGCAAAGAGTTTTGCCAAGCCGTGATAGTCCAAAGCGTTTAGTCAGCACTTTAACCCCGAGACGCAGCTATGGCCAACTCAAGACGAAAGAAAATAAGAGTGAAACATGTTACGATGTATCTGCTCAAGTGCCACTGGTTACAACCAACGTAAAGAGGTAACATATCAAGCGGCCTCCACCCAGGGGGAAAAGCAGACAACCAAGACAACACGTCTGGAATTACGATCACGTGAAAACGAATATCGAGACGGTTGAGAAGACGAAACAATTCTGGCTAATAGTTCTTTTAGCGCACATGCAGGGTTTTTTTAAACGGGTCACAGCTTATCTATTTAGCAATGACAAGCGCCAGCTATGTGCGCTGTGATGTGAAGCTAACTTGGCCAAAGTCGGTATGACGCGCAGGTGGCTTGGCCAATTATTTAGTGCGAAGGATCACTGACGAGGCATTTCTAGGCACGTGTGGGATTGTATACATTGCACTCAACGCGTTCGTCGGAGCTGTGTACGTAGCAATACAGCCCACACCAACCGCTTACGGAGTACCTTCATACGGTATACTGACTATACTCTCTGTGCACACAGCGAATGGCCGCCGTGTATGCAACAAATTGCTGCACCCTAAATTATGCATACAAATCCAAGAAATTAATTAAAGCAATCAGACTGTAGTCTTTTTCAACGATTGTAATTGGAAACTAGACGCAAGATGGTCCCGGCGTGTCTACAGAAGGCCCCAATCTGCAGCGGACTTTAATTGCCAGCCGCACTGCTCTCCCAGGAAGCAGACCGTTGCCCCATAACTCCTCCGGCACAAACGCAGCATACGGGTCACGCACAGCGTCAAAAAGGGAGAACAAAACAAGAAAGCAATGGGGCATCGACTGTAAACAAAACGACATTTGAAGCCGGCATAATGCGGGCGCAACTCTGATGTCGGCCGGCACGACGAGGGAGCTGTCAAGAAGCTTGTAAATCATTCAGCCTTCTTGTGTCGGTAATTCTGGTCCAGTTAGTCCTGCGTTCAGAGTCCGGGCGCCTGCTCTTTCACCCCGTCGACTAGCGAACCCGTAAAGACGACTCACAACGGAGGTGTCCCCATGCACAAATTCCCGGTGGGTGACACATCGTGGGACAGTTAAGGGCTATACAGTCGTGACTGCTGTCAAAAAGGCCTGATACGATAAGAATGAGTACTTGTCTTGTTTCGCTTTCGAACTCTACAAGCACATGGAATCTATCGTCTCACCGTCTCAAACTTCCCCTAGTTCCGTGGGTGTGCACGCACACGCGTGCGAGTGTTTGCGCGTACATGTATGTTTATATGTATGCGTGCGCGCGCTTGCAAAATATATGTGGAGAGAGAGAGAGAGAGCCAGGAAGGGAAGGACACGAAAAAATGTTCCGCAGGGATGAACGCATGTCCTCATAAACGCGTGGTAATGGTAACTTTCAATCATGAACATAATTCCCCATGGCACACGATACTGATAATGATTTCTTACAATTTATGACCCTGCACCTTCGATTTCTACACAAGTTACTCAATATTTGTGATTAAAAAGCTTTAAAACAAAGAGTCTACTGCAGAAAAAATGCTTCCTTCTAGAAAACCGGTCGATCATTCCGGATCAAACCAAAAGACTCAATATACACAAAGGGTGCACAGTTCTGGAAGGAAAGGAGGAGGAAAGAAAGGAAGGAAGGAAGGAAGGCGGCACTGGACAGACGGCAAGCGCCGGGTGTTCAGAAAGGAAAAGCAAAACACCCGCATTTGAGTCACAACCTGCCCGGCGCCTGCGACAAGTTGCCCTGCAACGACCAGATGATGAGCCGGCCTCGTGCGGCACACAATCGAGCCTACACATGGACCCTCAGGGTAGCTCCCCCGCCTGCACAATGCAGCCCACTGGTCCACGCCAGTGACGTCACACTCACGACAAGCGTTAGCACGGCTCGCTACAAAGACTTCTGTGGACGCGACAGGATGATGAAACGGAATCACCACCAAATTATCGCTGAACAGACGCCAAATCGCTGGCTCCGGCTGTAGCAGGACTCCTGTCTTTAATAGCAGGGGTTCGAGCCAAATGATATATCAACTGTTATCTTCCCAGGCTAAAAATGCAACGAAAGATGTCGTTTTCCTCCCGATTCAAGCAATGGCACACCCCTTGACAAAGGAGCTAGGACATATCAAATTAACCAGTGAAAATAAGGCTGCAGGACTGAATTACACAGCAACAAAATATCATGATATACAGTGACAAACACCGGAATAAATTACCACATAAACATACAACAGACATAAACGCCGCTGTTGCCATTTCCAAACCAGGATGAAAAATGAGAAGTATTAGGAGAAGACTCATGCTGCAAGTCTATGAGTCCAAGGGTCCATGCGTCCATGCGCTAGAGGAACGGGAAGGCTTCACCTAACTTGGCTGCATCGTCGATAACAAAAGTGTGGGACAGATCCCGATGTCAAAGTCAGGACTGGCAAAAAGGTAAGGACACCCTGACTCCAGCCGAAGAACATAACGGCATCGAGAAACATGACGATCAACACCAAGGTGAGGTCAGTTGTTCAACACCAATGTTGTATCCATTCTGTTTTCTTTGGAGCCGAGACACGGAGGCCCGCCCTCACCACCACCAAGAAGATCCAGACATTCATCAACTCGTGTCTGAGAAAGATCCTACAGATCCTCTGGCCCGATACCATCAACAACAAGGACTGTGGCAGCGAACAATTAAGACAACAGCCTGCAGGAGATGAAGTCCTTCAAAGACGTTGAAAATGGATCGGCAAACCCTCCCAAACCAGTTTCCAGCAGCACAAGACATGCCCTCACATGGAACCCCATGGGAAAGAGGAAAAGAAATCCTCAAGAAATACTTGTCACCGTTACCTTGAGGCGGATAGCACCTCAGGACAACTAGAGAGATTCGCAAAGACAAAGACACCTGGAGGTCTCTCGATCGTTGGCAGACAGGAAGGATACAAGATTTGATTGGATGATGATGATGATGATTATTGATGATTGATGATGATGATGATGATGAAACATATCTGGTTGAGTTGCACGAGCGTTTCTTATTTTCCCGTCTGGTTATAAAGACAATCGTAAGGCCCGTCTGCCCCGCATATTTTATAAGCACCTTTACGAATGGACAGGGGTTAAGAATGTCCAGCCAACCCGACCTCTATCCCCAAACTTGCCCCTGTAACAATGAGGATATATGTATATATGTATATAGAACTCTCTGAGGATATAAATACGAGCTCTGCTTGTACTCAGTGTCAATGCCAATGCCCGCCAGTGTACATTCTTGAACCTCTAGTTTCGGCGCCGCAGTTTTAACACTGACCCAAGCGTACAGCACGTGACACCAGAGCCAACTGCGAACATTTGAGACCCTGAGTGAAAAAAAGGTCGAAAATTCATGGCTTTCCTCTCTCCCAGCATGATGCCGGTCGCTTGTGCACAAGCACGGAGAGGGAAGCAAGTGAAAATAGACACGCGAGATGTCCCCCACCAGCCATGGGACTCCGGTCATTTCTATGCGTAGCGTCTCCCGAGGGTTGCGAGATCAAAGGACCTGCAGCAGGCGCTAACCGCTGCACAAGCGGCACCTCGGACTTGATGAATGTGCCGCACCACATGTTCCTGGCCGTGCGGCTGGGCCGCTGGAAGACCCGTTCGTACCTGCAGTCTCGCTAACGGCTATTACAAGCGGTCGGAAGGTCCGCTCAGCCTGTGCGTTGTAAGTGGCTGTAACATCGGTCTTTGTCGGCAACAAACTGGAGCCTGTAGCTCTGCTGCGTCAGTTCCGTCACTCTTGTCTCCGCGGAGTACAGACAAACGCAGTTCTTCCGTTCGTAGGAACCTGGGGTTGGTGGCAAGAACGTTCCCATACGCAAAGATGCAAATACTCAAGATAAACGGGCCTTGCGACGCTAGTGCGCACATCCTATAGAGAAACACTGTGCCATTTAACTATGCATTTTTTTTTCGTGCAGGCATTACCTGCTGGATGTTTTCAATCTTATGCGAAGGATGTAGGAATGCTTACTGACCGATAATTCAGAACGTCTGTCAAATTCCGTCGGTTCGATGTTTATACAAGAAGCAGCATAACAGATTAAACAGCATATAGGTAGCATTATTAAACAACGGAATACACAGGTTCTTTTTCTTTCTGTAGGTTTTTTTTTAAAATCAAAAGGGCTTTTCGGAACGTGAAAGCGTTGCAGAAGGATTGGAACATGCAGACCAACAACAGAAAAAGGGGTATAGTTGTGGGGTGTGGGTGGGGTAGTAAGATGCAACTTTTCAGGGAAGTTTAGTCACTGCGCGCACCCGACAGCTTGGCAGCCACAGCAACAACTGCTAAGCATTCGTAGCGTACGTGGAAGTACGCGCACGCATGCGCGCACGCACGTAACCCACGCACGCACGTAGGCAAGCCGCTTGTCGGAGCCTGACGACCCTCTCTCTGGTTCTCTGATGGATGCGTCTGTTCGCGCGCCTTTATTTCAGCCAAAATATCAATTACAAGCCGCAATCGGTGACAGGCGCAATGTTTTGGCCATCAGCTGGGCGCAGTGGGCAGGCCGGCGAACGTGATTTACGAGCCTCGGGACAGCGTTGGGAGGCCCAGCGGGTCCTCGGCTAAGACAATGGCCACGCTAAGACAATGCACAGTACACCAAAACCCCCAGCCCTCGTTAGCGCCTCGGCCCCATCTGCTTCCACCCTTCCGTCATCGAACGGCAAATTGCCGTGCTCATCGACGGACTGACGAACACGCTTCCACTCTGCACTCCTCCCTCTCTTTCTGCTTCTGGATGACATATACATGATCTGCTAATTCCATTCGACATGTGCTCCTTCCAGATATATTTTAAATCAGGAAAAAAATTCCTGGAAACCGTTCGAAGTCGTCTGCAATGGGTATCACTGACTGCTGAGATCCTTGTCCTCGTGCTCGTCATTATAGCTCTCGTCGCCATCGTCGTCAGGGAT
Source organism: Lanistes nyassanus (assembly GCA_004794575.1). Classification (NCBI taxonomy): domain Eukaryota; kingdom Metazoa; phylum Mollusca; class Gastropoda; order Architaenioglossa; family Ampullariidae; genus Lanistes; species Lanistes nyassanus. The sequence goes on from SMGT01003973.1 coordinate 520,447, forward strand.
CTCATCACAGCTCACAGCTGTCAACAGCGGGTAAATGCATAGTTTGTGCAATGCCAGAACCCCCATATCAATGTCACTCCATCAAGCACCAATCCTGTCGGATCTACTACATCGAAGAGCACGTGCACTAAAAGCAAGAGCTGGGGAATATTCCTACAAACCCAAAGCCATATTTTACTAGTAGAAAGTTTATGGCCAAACAAATCCACGCAAACAACATAAGAGATTACTGCTAATCAACCAATACTTTACCTTATTTTCACATATAGCGCCAACCTCAGGCCATATTAACACTAGGTTTTGTTAGCATCACATTAGTACTACGTTATGAACAGCTGCTACAGGCAGCACATGCAAGGTGATGTGCCGAGTCGTGATCATGGCCCAAAGGAATCGGGCAGTCGAATCTGTCGGTCACAGGCTAATGAAATGATCGTTGCCAAGCGGATCCCAAAGGCGCGATAGTCTTTACGCCAGCTAATCTGACGGCACAGATACAGGCGTACTAGAACGATGCCTGTTAGAATCTCATTTGCCGGCTTTGATGTCGTTCTCCAACTCTCCAGCCATATTTATGGGGGTCACCTTTCTCTAGGCCGCCTAATGGAAGGTCACAAGCCATAAACATTAAGACAGACCACTCCCTAGGGCAGATGCCGTATCTGGATTGAAATGAGCAAAACGGATCAGCTTTCAAAAAAAAACCTGACTGGTGTGCTTGGATAAACTACTAGTTTTATACCCTCCACGGCAGGCCTGGAAAATGTCCCCACTCAAACCGAAAACGGCCCTTATTTTTGTTTTTCCAAAATACTTGACATTCATTTAAATTCGTGTGGTTTGCTCCTTTCCATGAAGAATTAAGCAAACGTGGTTGACAATACACAGGACAATACTTAAACATATGCTAGACAAACCGACGCATTCAAGCCATCTCACCCTCTGTGCGCGTACGCCCGTGCGTGTATGCGTGTATTAGTTTGAGCGGGTAATCTCAGATACTATTCCGCATTAACGAGTGCTGAAAAGCTCACAGTTGGTGGTTCGTTGGCAACCCACTGAACACTGCAGATTTTGGTGAGAAATCGCAGGTACTGCTATTCAGGGAAGAGAGAGAGAGAAAGAAAAGAGAAAAGAAAAAGCAGACTGAGGGTGGAGAGAGAGAGACTTTGAGACGATAGAGACACTCTCATTAAGAAAGGGGTGGGAAGAAGGGGTCGCAAGAGGGAGGGGCTCGTGGGTCAGAGGACAGGAAGGGGGAGGCCATCAAGAGCATGACAATGGCCAAGCGTCGGAGTTGTCTCACGCATGAGCGGATGAGCCGCGCGCTCATTTGAGCAGATCACCCCAAACCCTTTTGCTCATAAGTCACCACCTGTCAACTCGCACAGCACCAGTGAAAAGGCCCTCAGTTGGTCTCGATAGATTTCAAAAATTGAGACCTCGACCACGGGGAGAGGGGAAAAAGAGGGATAGGGGCACACGTTCTTCTTTGCGCGATGCAAAACCCTCTTGTAATGCATTACAGCGTACCTCCGCAAGCGATGAATATTTTTGTATACTTTGCAATTTATTCATCTAAATCCTTCCAGATCTTTGTAAAGCTTTAAGCTTTTATCTGATGAAGTAAGGATGAAGAAGCAACAAGGCTTTCTCTAAAGAAATTTGCATTATTGGGTTCTGTTCCCCGTAACTTTTAGACCGTTCTTGTGGTAAAAATCCAGCCCGATTTGCACCAATCCAGCCTGGGACTTTGCAAACGGGTCTTGTTTTCTTCAAGCGCTTCTTTCAGGAGCATGAGGTTCTCACTTGAAAACTGAAATGAAAGCGACTCTAAGCCAGATATGAAAATGAAGTTAAATCCACTGGAAGGTTCTAATATCGCCAAACTGTTTCTTAAAGCTGGAAAGGAGGGAATGAATTGATCAAATGGCCTGCACAGAGCACAGTTTAAAAACAAATTAATCTCTGGTGCTTTTTATCCAAAAAAATTATAATAAAGCTCCAAAGCAAATTCATCTTGAGCTGCGCTCATGAAAGTCAATTATTTGTTCACTGATGTTTTTGAGGCGCTGTAGATCTCCTGGGACTTCAAGACATCTATTGGCTGACCCGTTTGCTAACAAGATTTCTCGAGGGGAAACAGGAACCGAAACATCACAAACAATGTCACTTACACCTCCTGCCACACTCTGCAAGGCTTCCAACTGCTCATCTAGACGGCCCAGGAACACGGCGCAAAACCCTTGCCGCCAAGACGAAGGGAGAATTGGACAGGTCCAGAGACCTGCTAACAAACAGCGACAGGAGGAGTTGAACAGCGGCGCCCGAGGCTAGGCAAGCTGCCAGAGCTGGGAAGGGACAAACACGGCGGTCGGTAGCAGCTCATTACCTGGCCCGCATAACAGGTGTCCCGCTTCCCAAACGCCGCCGCCGACCCGAACACCATCCCCCGAAGCGGTCAAGTCGGCGTGGGTCCTGCGACAGCATCGACTTACCAGTGGTCAGGGTGAGCTCAGGGTCTAGTGGCCAACTGTAATACATTCACTCAGAGATGCAGCCAGAGAATTGTGATTACCCCCATCCTAAGATTTTTTTTAAACTGAGTATTTTTACTGCTCCTCTCCCCGGTCCTTGCTAAAAACTGCACGTGACACCTGCCGATATACTAAAAGTATGTTTTGGGCTAAAATCAAGTGAGGGTTAAAGCCCTGCAGGCTACATTACATAGGCAACGTTAAACGGTTGTGTTTCGAAAACAATCGTTTTGAGCAAACCGTTCGGAAAACTTCTGTACAACTGTTTTTGAGTTCGCATGTCACTGCCAAACAGCTCTCTTTATTAAAGCTCTCTTCAAGTCCCTTCTAATCCAGTGTGTAACGACAGACTCCACTGATGCCAAAGCATCTCGACATGTTCATATTTGCAGTCTCACTCCATTTTATGAGAAATAGAAAAAAGAAATCAGAATCCAAAAACTAAATTTTGAAAAAGTCAAATGAATGTAACAGAAATAAAGACAACTAAAGAGACATACCGGGTATCGTACCGATAACCATAATAAAAGTCGTCACTTAGACCACAAGCTCAGGCCACCTAAATTCTTAAGCCAGGGCCTGAACTGAAACTATTAAATTTTCATAAATATGAATGCCCTTTTAAAACAAAAAGAAGTGTTTATGCTTGGGGAATTTTGAAATTCTATTTACAAAAAACAAAACAAACATTAAATTATGTGTTTCAGGGGGACAAGCATGGGCGATAGAAAAATTAAACGCAAAATTCTCCCAAAAGTTGTGATGACAAGCACAGATTTTGAACTGCTGCAGGTCTCTGGTTAGTGCTAACATAAACACGTACAGTATAGCGGGTTCAGTAGAAAAGTCACAATACAAAAATATATTAGAATCCATCAATACTCCACAGCAGTTTGCTACTGAAAATTTAAGCCACAAGTACGTTCTCAGTCAGTACCAAAGTCCCAATGCAGGTCGCTTGTCTGCACACTATTTTCCCAAACTGTCAGGCAGAAATAAAGCATGCCCTAAAACAAAATACAAGAAGCAAAGTGTTTGTGAAACCCATTTTGGAATTGTCTGGATCAAAGCCGTGTGTGTCAAACTCCGTGTGGTATCGCCTTTACACAAGCCGTACAGCAACGACTGCTGGGGTACACAGTGCGAGGCCACGCCCATTTCACTGAGCTCGGCTCACATCCGTTATACTCACATGCGCCTTCTACTTCAGTCTCGTCCCTCGCTTTGTGACGACAAGTCATTTCAAGTTAATTTTGGTGACGGTCGTCTAGTTTTGTCCATAAAGTGTGCTAAAGAACCTAGCAAACCTGAAAACCTGCATGCCTTCTTATAATACTACAAGAAAACGAAAATCATTTAACAGCGAACGCACGGACACCGAACATCAGCCGCATGCGCACTAGAGAAGGTGACAAGGATGATTTCTGCCCACAGAATGTGGGTGGGTGGAGGACGATGGATGATGGATGATGACACGTATTGTTATGAAATTAGCAGACGTGGTGCCGTCATTAGACAAACCATACTGACAAACCCTAAACAAGCGCCGTCTCCCCCGTCAGCCATGCAGCGAGTCTGTCGACTCTGTCTTCGCAAAGGCCTCTGCGAAGTGATGAAATCGCAGTTCACTAGAGGCATTTGCGAAGACTAAATCCCCTCCCCCCCCTGTCGCGCCTACCTGCTGCTATACTGTGTTGACGGAGGCTTTGGAAGAAACAGACGCGCTGTCGTCGGCATCGCTCTGGCTCAGCTGCTGCTCGAACTGAAAGGCGTCCTCCTCCGCTCGCTCCTTCAGCGCCATCTGGTAGGCGATCTCGAATGCCTCCCCCAGAGTCAGAATGATCTCCCCTGCGAGTTCCTGCGAAACAGAAGGAACGCCATTAAATAAACAGTAGCCACTGAAACAGAAGGAACGCCATGACAAACAGTAGCCACTGCCGCTGGAGAGTCTGTCTGCATGCCAGTGGGCCTGGACTGCTCATTCGGAACAGGATGAGATTCGGTATTAATAGTTCTGGATTCGAATCCAACAGTGTCCACGGATTATATTCTGGAGTTAAAAGTTGTGCAAACTCTATTAAGCTCTCCCGCAACTCCCCAACGTTAAACTGATGCTCCGCACTGACCATCTTACCGAATCTAACAGTTTGGCGGAAGCTACAGTGTATAGCTTAGTGATACGAGACACAGAAAAGGAGGAGGGGGGGGGGGAGAGAGAGAGAGAGACAGAAGAGTCACTTCCAAATACGACTTATCACCTCAACATCAGATTCTACGTCATTAAGAATATCTAACAAGCACGATTTTTAACTCTTAAAAACATTATAATGTTTTTATAAGATCAAACTTGTTGCAGCACTTGGAAGAAGGTAAAAACCCTTCGGGCGCAGAGTCGAGTAGCTTTGGTCCCCTCCCCAGGTGGAAGCAAACAGTTAATGGGCCTCGCTGGTAAAGATTCCATATCATATCTCGCTACCAGGTGCAAGGGGAGGGAGGAGGAAAGAGCGCGGCCGAGGGAACGGACCTGGCCAGGAGAGGAGAAACATAAGCCAGATGCCTGGGCACGGGAGGTCTGCGGTTTCGGATAGGACAAAAAATCCTGCCGGTCTGCCAGCATTGGACATGTGCAGGAATTGAGCTTTATGATTAGGCCAGGATACTGCGCAGGGCAGTCGGAGCTGCGAGCAGCACAATGGGGCTGATTAGTGGGTAAATTGAGAGAATCGAACTTGAAAAGGCACATGATGCGCCCGGCAGCCTGGCAGTAGGCAGAAACAAGAGGCCGCGACTGCTAGCACGGGCTCCCAATTTCTAATTCCCAGCCTGGGCCCGCCTGCACAATAAAATTTCATTAGTAATTAACAGACGGTTGTGTGTGGAAAAGCCAAGTCGGGTGGGAAGGAGGAGACGGGTGTCCTAGGGAAGGGGAGGAGGGGGCGGGTGAAGGGGAGAACGCGGGGTGAAGAAATTTTCCGCCACACTGACCATGCCAATTTCTGCCGGTCGGTCGGGGAGACCCGATGTTCCGCTTGAGTGAACGCTCCCCGCGTTCCCGTCGGCGTGCCGTGGATGCACCTATTGTGCAGTGGGCACCCTCCTAAAACAGCTGAGGGCCAGCTCTTGATTAATTCTGTCGCGCTAATACAAAGCCCGGCGTTTTCAAAACCTTCGCCCAGGTCATCATTCAAACCGAGGGGGCAGACGGACAAGGGTTAGCCGAGGGACCAATTCTACCAGATCCCTGACGATTGTCTTCCACAACAAGACCTTGGCCTCCGATTTCAAGGTCCAACACGACCCGACTGCCCAGGCGCTGCGCTTCCAGGTGGTCTTGGAAGGCCTTGCAGCACCAAAATCGCCATACGTCGTCAAAGAAACTGGACAGCAGAGCTACAGCAAGCTACGACGGCCGAACCTCGAAGTATGAGCCCCTCCGGCCATCAACGAGAACTTTGCGCGCCCTCTCAGCCTTGAGTGTGGCCCCGGCCCCTGGGGGTGTCGCTCGGGCGACCCCATCAGTTGACGGTCTGGGGCTGAACAAAGGATATGACGATGGCTCTCCCCTATACATTGTCCAGCGATGAGGATGGCTCTCCCCTATACATTGTCCAGCGATGAGGACCGGCACTCCTGGCCCGCACGCCCTCAGTGTTCCCCAAAGAAACTGGACACACGGGAAAAAGTATCTCCGGAAAGCAGTCAATAGAGTCAATAGAAGGCGAATTGCGTTGCACGTGAAACTAATGTCTGGGACAAAACAAGATGATGTCGCCAAGACCGCAATATAAGATGAGAACACGAAAAAGTCGAAATGGAGGCGAAATTAGCGTTATTAGCGAAATTAGCGTCCATGACGACGAATTTTGCTCACAGAAATATCAAAATATTAAAGACAGGAACAAATGGCATCCACAATGTTTTCTTTTAGGGATAAAAGGCATCATTGATCTTCTCAGACATAAAAATAAACAGCAACCCCCCTCTACTTTTCCAAACCACCTCGCTGCACAAAGTATCTTTGGCAAATATCGCTGGACGTCATAAATTAATCCGACATGCGGAAACATTACGTTCTTGCGACAACTAGCGTACTTGCCATTCCGCAACGGGTCTCGGTTACTGACAATCCAAATGAGGATAAACCAGGTAGAGATAAAATTATTCTCACACAGTACAGCAGACAGTTTGCTACCACACACAACTACACTCTTCATACGCTTATATATGACCACACGCTTTTCTTATTCGGGTTTACAATCTCAAAAATGACCTAGAAACGGCGGAAATTTTCATCTCTTTGTGCTGTGGAATGACAAAGGGGTCTGGGAATGGGCCCTGAACTGTGGTGTGATAACGTAACAACAGAGGCGGTCGTTGGGGGATGAGAGGTGTCAGAGGAGAACTAGTCGGGGCAAAAACGTGCGGGAAAAAGAAGTAGTAAATTAACAATATTGTCCGCATACAACGGCATCTTGCAACGTATTTCCCCAAACAACCAGGAACTTGGCCCCGTATGCATGTAAACGGTACTAAATGTATTCCCAAATAAACTGGAATAAGTGAGCTATTCGGGTTTCTTGCACACGGGGCCTGTACATTTGACAAATCTTCACGCATGCAGCAACCTGGGCACTTCATCATTACACTGCCTCGTTTACTTTATTAATAGAAACACTTATTTTTTTAAGACTCATCATACACATAACCATCAACAGTACGAAAATACCGTGTACATTTTGTAGGCTGGCTGCTTGCTCACCCCCTTGTACAAGCATCGCTAGTGTATTAGAACTTGTACAGTGGGCAGTACCTCTGCTGGTCATACTCGACTTTGCCTGTCTCCGCCTTTCGTAAGCAAGTTCTAGTTAATACGTAGTCAGTCAGTCCTTGATTTGAAACCAAAGTGGCAATCACATGTATTACACCCTCGTTTCTGTGGTCGGAAACCAATCTCTCTTCGATCGTACGTCCATTCTTTGAGTGGCTTGCAACCCTAAGTTTCGTCTTCTCCAGGTCGATCTGTTAACTGGGACAGCTCAAAAATACTTTCTCTCCAGGGCGATATATCTAAAATATACATCTACAGTGGGATAATAACACGGCAAAGGATTTTACCAGTTACCTTGACTCGTTTGGTACGAAGACCCCTGACCGCGAAGTATAAGGGACTTCTTCGCCCAAGTCGAAAAAAGCTAATCTTGGACTCTCTCCTGTTGGGACAAACGATGGTAAGGCGACAGGCCATGCGTTACCTGTCCCAGCAACACAGACCAAGGGGTCCCGCCGCATAAAAAAAGTACAAAGATAATTAAGGTCATTAAGGTCATCTGCATATTAATGTCCAGGAGTTGTTTTCATGGACGATGGTTAAGCCTAAACCGATCGCAGTCACGTGACAAACTATTGGTTAGGGATCTTTGTTAAAGCAGATGGACGGAAGAAGCAATTAGGGAATGGCAAAAGACAGCCGGAGCTAGGAAGAAGACAGAGAAGAGGGTGGGAGGGGAGAAGACTCGAGACAAAAGGACCGCGTGGAAAATGTAAAGACGCAAACCTGGCACAACAAGGAGTGGCAGCCCACATAGCCAATAAGTTCGCAGACACAGCGTTAAAAATAATTGCTCTCCTTAAAACATACCTGATTTATTGCGTTGCACACATGTACGAAGCAGATGCCGAATGCTCGAAAAAACGCGAGGGCATCTGCACTAATTTCTCAAACTCCTAATCCGAAAAGTTTAAACTGTCATCTTGTCAAGAAGGTAACGCTACTTTATGACATTACAACAAGAACTATGCCGCCTTCCTGCCCGACCTTAGGAGGACGAGAGAAGGGGGAGGCAGCCTCTGAGTTATAGGTTTTAACCGCTAATATTGTTACCTTGCTCATATATATATATATAAACTCGCTACATTTGCATTTACCTACTAGCCTTGGATGAGTTATTTCATTTTTTTAGCAACGAGCAACGAAGGTCACAGCAAATACAGTCGGATTCATGAATAAGGACTCTTGTCTTTCCAGAAAAATACCCTATGTCCTTCAAACTTTAAAAAAAATCCTTCCCTCAGCGTCCCCACCCCCCACCCCCAATAAAAGGTATCTACAACCAGTATACATAAACATTCTAAAGGAATACACTTCCTTACCATCAAGATTTTTTTTTAAGAAAAAAAAAAGTTGGACAAAGGTGAACACAATACATGCAAATCTCGAACGTAAAAAATAAGACGGATTTTAAACAGCGACAAACAGGCATGTCAAGTAATCTGTTTTCACAAGGTCGCGCTTTCAGGCCGCGAAAGACCTCAGCTGTCCCCTCCTTGTCAGACCGAGCAGGCGGCCATGACCGCCATGTTTCAACTTTCTTGTGACTGCAACATCCGTTTCCGTTTTCACGCCGAAAACAAAACTCTCCGACCCAAGAGATTTGTACAATATCTAGATGTCAATCTTCTACCTAAAAAGACGAAAAGCTCAGAAACCAAGATCCTCCATCACGTGTTTCCGGCGGGTCTTTTCAGTGAAAAACAGCACACCAGGGTGGGGTGAGCGAAACTTTTTAGCTGTTTACACCACCTTGCTGCAACAGCTGAGGCCGATCTGATGGTTAGCCCCCCCCCCACCCCCACCCCGTTCCATCTCTCTACAAACACTGTTTTGACGGAGTCCAATATGAACGCTGGTATAGAACTAATCCAACAGTACTAGTCCTTGTGCAGGAGAACATGCGATTTATTTTTTTGAATAAACTGTACCAAATCTTGTCCAAAAGCCTGGTGCCCAAATGCGACTTATTCTGTCTAAGCTATATTAGATTTACTGCGACAGTGCAGCATAAAAAGTTATTTACGTTCGCCTAAACTTTATCAGTTCTTCGGGGAAGACAGACATTTTTCAAAGACAAAATCGATAAGCAACGAAATCTTTATACTGCTTCCAGTCAGTTCGTTACCAGGGTTCTCTTCTGATGCAGCAGAACAGCGTGGTCGGCACAGCAAGCACCGTTCCTCGAAAGTCATGGTCAAAATGTGCTTCCAACAGTACGCGTATTTCACTGGTAATTGCCCGAAATACAGCTCAGCAATATCCTTACAATGACAACAACAGCGGAGACGACGCTGACATCTTTTCTCGGTCCTTCGTCCAGCCACTCAGCATAGTGTCCTTTCATTATTCGCGTACGCATAGGCACACATAGGCTAACGCACTGCCCCTACATCGCAATTTCCAAACCAGATAGCCTATTCTAGACTATTTCTGAAGTTTCAAACTTGTCAGAGGTTATCTTGCAGCTCTACAGGCTATTCTACCCGATGCCACCCGAGTAATTTGGGGCCAAAACACCTCGGTACCACGGATACCCTAATATCTTCCCGGTCACGTTTCAGACCCCTGGCACGACCCAAACTCCCAGCATTCACTCCACTCACCCAGACAGTGTCGCCCCCTGTTGATGTATAAATGTTTGCGAATAATTTTCGTCATCTGGCGTTCTGAGTGGCAGGGCAAGTGGCTGGGAGGGTCATAATGAAAACGTCGAAGGTCTGTTCCCTTAAAGAGTTTCAATGAGACTCCCCCGAGTGAACGAGAAGTGAACAAAAACAAAGACGTTAGTCTTGATGCGCCACGATGCAGCAGTCCCTCAGGGTCAGCGTTTACGCTCTGCTGGAAACAGGACTCCGCCAGGTAGGCACGAGAGAAAATGACACCGTCTTTTCTCGGCAGCCGCACACAATTTCTTGACAGGCATGACAAAAAATGTCTTCTTTAGCCGGACAGGGGCATCCCATTACTGCGCCCAGACTAGGCAGGTATGCCGCGTCTCCGTAAACGCTTGCTTGATGTTAGTGCTGCCTTTCCCTTCTGTTCCCTTTGGTTCTTTTCTAATGTAGCTCGTAGGCTACCCCTCTGTGTAACACTACCTTCTCTCGTACTACACAAAACTCACACTCCCCTGTCCTCACATTCTCTCTTCCTCTCCGCCTCCCTCCTCTCCCTCCCCTCTCTGTCTCTCTGACACACGTCAGGACGCATGGACACGATCGGACATTGGGTGAAAAAAGTGGGAGGTGAAGGTCGGTTGGGGGAATACAACAGAAAATAAACACAGAAACGCCCATGTTTTATTTATACAACATTTTTTCTAAAGTTTACTTAGTAGAAAAGTTTTATCTACCAAACAATATTGAAAACTACAAATAAAAATGCACTAGAGAAACACCAAGGTGTCTGTATTTAACTGACTCCATACAACGAAAATAAATCTAAGGTTTATTTCTTTACAAAGAAATTTTTAAAAAAGCGGGAAATAAAGCAGCACAAGCACGAATCAGAGAACCAATACCCATGTCACTGTCAGGTGCTAGTGTATAACAAAAGGTAACAAAGGAACAGCTGGTAGGTCAGACGCAAAGATAAAAACAACGGAAAGGTGGAAGAGACCAGAGCAGAAAGTTGTGACGCCAACTCCGTGTTACACAGGAGTTGAGAGTGGGGAGGGCGACAAGACAATGACAGCGAAAGCTGGGCACGCGACAACGGCACCTACTCTGCTTCTAACACTGAAGACGTGGCAGTAGTGCTTGCAGCTTTCTTTGTCCTTGGTCACGTACGCGAAAAAGTTCATGTGGTCCCCATCTTGACATGCGCAGAAGATGTTGGCTATTTCGTGGTCGCAGATCACTTTCTGAAAGCAAAAATTATTTCTGAGATTACAAATCACAAGCCAAATAATAAAAGCTAAACTGCCTTGTCTGACTTACAAAACTGTTTTCTATTCATGTTGTCGCTTCCAGCAACGACCCAGCAACGACCCAACAACGACCCAATCTCCCCGGGTCTCCACAATGACAGTTACAATTCCACGCAAATGAACGACGTGGTCAAAATATGTAAAAGATTATACTTCGCACCAGGAACGCTGCTTAGCAAGAAGATGACTACCTCGTGATTACGAACTATCCCCTGACGCAAACATCTGTCGCTGATAACTTACATCCCATCTGAATTACTGACAACCGAGTTTAAGACGACCTTTTCATTATTTAACATGTGTGTGCACTGCGTTTTCTGTTTAGTTCTTGCAACTCATAAAACTGCATCACAAAGATAACAAACATTCGACTATATTCATGTCTCTTGCCTTTTTTCTGCAGGAGTTTAATATTTCCAGAAGCTGATCTTTTTTTAATCCAGGTGGTTTGACTCTGTGACGAAATAGGTCCCCAAACGAGGGGGAGAAAAAGACTAGAAAAAAGTTCCATTGCACAAAGTAACCTATGGTAAATCGTGCTTTAACGGCGGATTTGATTAACGATGGGTGTCTTGGAACGGATTACCATCATTAATCGAGGTACCACTGTATTGCTAACACTTTAGCACTCTCTACGTAAAATGTTCAGGTTTATGCCTATGTACAGTAGTGCTACACTAAAATAATAGGCTAATAAAAAGATAAAGATTAACCTTAGATCTAGCATCAATGAACTTGACACCTTTGTAGGAGATGGACAGCATGATGGTAGGGATCTTTCCAATGACATCTGCCGATTTCTGGAAAACAATCAATAATGATTACAAATAAAAAAACCAAGAATAGACTTGATGAACAATAGACAGCAACTAACATGCTAGCAAAGAAGAAAAAGCTAAATCTGATGCCCCTGCTGGCCTTCGTTCACGAGTGTTCACACATGACGTCAGATGCCACCTGAGCCAATCAGCTAGTCTACTAAACGTACAGAACTCTACTGTTAAACCATTTGCTTCGCTGGGATCTTGAAACCTTACGCAGACTGGTCTTCCGTACTGACGACTTCCCGCCACCTATTCGCTTCCCCCGAGTGGGGGAAAGGTGAGGGGAGCGGAGGTTCCCAAAATTTAAAATAATTTATCATCCTCTTCCCTGTCCCAATCACTCCCGCACACTACAGGTATTGAACACTTTTCGTGAAATCAAACGCTCTCGTCAGGGGTCCTTGTTTATTAAAAAAAACGCAAAACAAAATCAGACAAAATGAAACACTGGTCGCCTATACACATGCACAGCTGCAAAGCAGACTCGCGGAATAAACTGTTTTGATCATGCACCTGGCCTTCGGTTCCATAGGCAAACACAATGACATGTCAACGAACACAATGACACGCCAGTAAACACCTTGCGTTACTAAATAAACAAACAAATAAATAACGTGTTTCTGTTTCTACTTTTTTTTAAATACTGGTTCAAATATCTAATCAGCTGCTGCATGATAAAGCTTAAAGCACCGAACTACTTCAGCTAACTTAAATTTACTGAAAAGCCATTGTGCGTTCTCTTATTTAATCTATTTATTCCATTTTCATTCGAAATGGGAAAACACAAGAAAGCTTCCAAAACGGCGTTTGCCTCCACTGTGCTATCGCGATGCCCATTTAATTAACCACAAACAGCAAAGAGGGGCGCGAGAAGGGTTACAGGGGGGAGCTGTATCTGTATTTACGTGTGCAGTTGCCCACCCCTTTAATTTCCGATCCGGAAACTTCCTGAATAGGATTACTTTTCCTGAGCTCTCCTGTAGCCTGATAAATGACCAAAGAGAATTGCTAAATCGATTAAAAAGGAAAAAAGAGAGGGAGAAAAAGCCCCCAAACTGAAAACGCCGAGGCCGTCAGTGACTAAATTGCATCATATGCCTGCCTGCGATAATTCTGCGTTAATATTGGTTATCAGGGTGAAAAATGCAGCTCCGTGTTAATCAGGCGTACTCTTGCCTTCCCGTCAATCCCGGGATTCGAACCCTGATGGGCTGCCCCCAATTTACTACATACTTGGCATTTAGAAAAATCATCAGGCAGCGCTGATATTAGCTGCGATTATTTCCCCTTGGCTGCCATTATTTCCCCTTGGCCAGCCCGGGACAAAGTGGTGGGCAAACAGAGGAAATTCAGCCACAACGCACCGTCCAGCTGGCAGCAAAATGGTGCGACGAGTTATGGGAGACTTTTTTGCGCTTGGCTGGACAGCCCCGAAGCGCAGGGTTTCCCGGGGCCATTTTGGACTCAATCTAATTTTTCAGTCTCGCAGCCAAGGAAAATTGTTAGAAACTCTGTCATTTGCATTGCTAACACCTTTCCCTTGCCCGCAGGAAAATCTCTTTAACAATATTTCCGTAGTATTAGCTCCGCAGTCCGACTGCGTATGTGTGCCTGCATGTATAGGTGCGCATTTGGCTGGGGAGGGGCTTTCACACCGGAAGACGGAGCCACCGCGCGGTAGGCCGGCTGAGCCGTTACATCTCCTTCATTAACCTTCCCATTAATCCGTTTACCCGACCATCGGATCGTGCTTCGCGACCAGGCCTTTTCTTTCGTCAGTGCAGTCCCTTTAAAGAACAAAAACAATGGGAGGTAGAAGAATGGCGACAAAGAGCAAAGCGACCGCACAAAAACCTCAAAGACTGTTGCCCTTTCCGGACCGACCCTGCCCTTATTGTCCGGCGATTGCTAGGTGCAATTTCAGCTGGCCGCGCGGGTATGATGCCGTTTACCCCCGTATCAACTATCTTATCTTCCTTCCTCCGCTTCGGCATAAGCCCCGTCCTCTGAGAAAATAAAATCCGCTGGCAGTGGTTTTTCAGCAAAATTCTCGTGAAAACTCGTCACGAGTCTTCCTAGCCACGGTAAGTCCGGCGTCCAAGACACGAATCATTGATTTCTCTCTCACTGTTCCTGCCAGCCCTCTCTTTTAATTCTCCGCTTTAACTTTTCACAGATGACTGCTCTCTTAATTTCTGCTATAATTAAAATCTCCGTGCAAGATTATCTTGAAAAGGGTATGGTATTACTGAGCTCGATGGCAATCATATGGGCTGAGGAGCCGACACAATTATTTTGTTCATAGCAAAACGGAAGTGGCGGGGGTGCGCGGCGGGGAGTGGGGAGGAAGGGGGTGGTTTTTAGTTTTAGTCGCTTAACGTCCAGTCACAAATCGAGGTGGATATGTGGGCGGCGTTGTTCGAGACAAGTTAACAGGGTGCCACACTGGGACTGCTGTCGCGACACAGGCTTCGGTCCCACCCAGTCGCTTTAAAATAACTACGGGCCAACCAGTCCTAGTACTGTTCCCTATATCGCAAAGCAGCTACTAGATTAAGTCTTAGGTATGACTTGGCAGGGTGCAAACCCCCGACTTCCCTTCTCGGGGGCGGACACCTTAACCATTAGAACAACCAGGCGGTCCGGGGAGGAAGGAAAGGGAAAGGTCACAAGATCCTAAAACAAACAAGCACGAACGCGCGCGCCCGCGCATACAAACACAAACACACACGAGAACGCGGAAAACGAATGTATTGACAATGCGCCCGACAAAATGAACGAAAAACATAAATAAAAGAATAAAGATCACGAACAACTAGAGGCAGAGAAAGGCAAAAATTACTGAGTTGCCAAATGTAATGAGCAGAAGGCATGATCTATAGAAATGATCCAAAATCTATTACCTTTGACCCATTCTTTTTATGTCGTCTTATCGACCCATCCAGTGTGTATACATATACTGCTCAAAAGAACTGAAAGACTAGTGTAATCTGCACACGCTGCTTGATGCCAAACAAACTGGTAGTCATAATGAAGCTGGTGTACCTCATTTATTAATCTAACGACCAACAACAGTGGACTATTTTCATTGCAACAGCAAGATTCACTGCCAAGAAAGACAACCCACACACACAAAAGCCAGTTGAACTTGTACACGAAAACAGAAGCCCCGGCTAATATCAAACCCTAACCCTACCCCAACCAGCACCCCAACAAAAAAAATTACGCTAATATGGGTTTCGAACCTGCAACCGTGAAACCCTATGTCTTTACCACTCATCTGTCGATCACGGACAGGACTCTTTACTGTAACTATAAGAAGTAATGCTGTGTGGAGGTCACGGATTGACCTATAATTATCTGTTGTGGTTAGCAACCGACATGCCCATGCGCAGCGCAACGTACTTGGTACGCCGCGCATGCGTGCCCGGGTTTGGGAACTCAACTGGGAAAAAAATTTTCGCGAGCAGATGCAGCACAAAATAATGTCAAAAACGTGTGTGCCCTCCATTGGCCTGCACGCAAGCAAGGCGCTGTTGTTGCATGGAGTAAACCAATGTCCCCAGAGCAATTTGTGGGATCCCCTGCCACTGCTGCTGAAGCAACAGGGACAGCTGGTTAAGGACAGCTGGCGGTTGGTGGTCTGCCCGCAGCCGATGGCCCAGCACATGCCACAGGTGCTCGGTCGGGTTAAGGTCTGGTGAATTTGCTGGCCAGTCCATAAGAGTCCCTGCTGATGCTGCAGGAAGGTGGTGACGACCAGCCCTTTTTGGTCTGGCCTTGTCATCCTAGAGACTGGGGCCTGGTCCCATTGCCCGAAGCACTGGCAGTGTGTTGGACTGAAGAATGTCATCCCTGTAAACCACACAGCGCAGGGGTGTGGTTTAAGCCATGCCCTTTCCTTCACAAGCCATGATTGACCTGCCACCAAACGGTTCAAGTTCTCTCACAGTGGCATCACAATAACGCTCACTTTGCCGCGTACATACGGGAATCCTGGCAACATGAAAAGATCTGGCAAAGCGGGACTCGTTGGTGAAGAGAGCTCTGGCCCATGGCTGACGTGTCCAAGCCAGATGATGCTGGGCCCAGGCCCTCCCAGCAGCGCGATGAGCCGGCCCAGTCGATGATCGTGACACTGCTGCTCCCAGCTGCCCGAGTGTGTTGGCGCGTGCTGTTATGTCAAGCAAAGCCGACAGGACGACAAATGTCTCGTCCTGTCTGGACATTCATCATGGGCGTCTTGGTCGTCTGCCGTCGCTGCCACTTCCTGTCTAGTTAGATTGGTCTCGCAATGTCACAATGACTAAATGGGATATTTCCAATCGGCGACTAACTTTGCGGCCATGATGCCTTCTTGCAGCCACCCAATCGCCCTGCCGTGATGAGCATCACCGAGTCGTCGTCTTGAAAGTATTGTTACAAGCTGTCTTTCGAATATCTACATAAAAACACACCAGTCCCTCAATAGTGGTTGAACTGTGTTCGAATTACATATGCTTTGCACGTGTGCTGCGGTTTTTGACCCGTTCAGTTCTGTCACCTGCACACGTTTGATTTGCACATTCACTCCTTCAGTGTGCACGAACACGCCAATACTGATTTTCACCCAGTGAGATTCACTGTTGCAGCATGAAACAAGGTTCATCCAAATGTACAGTCAGGTGTTGTTTTTGCAAATTACACACAGCCATGACCTGCGTGCCAGGCCAGCTGGTCTTTCAATTCTTTTGAGCGGTATAGAAACATGCAGTGCTAAAAGTATGCCTGTAATCTTGCCAGCAAATGAAGCAACCATGCATCCGAGTGTTTGCCCAATCATGCATGTCGAAAGCACATACACAAACATGCCTGTGTACTGCAACATTTCCCCACGTATCCACTTTTACGCCGGCCCCACACTAACCCTTATTTTCTACTCGTCACCCAGCAAAGGAACCAAGTTCCTGTCTTCTAGAAAATGGGCCTCGTGGGCTCAACCACCCGTGCTCTTCTTCTCCCACCTCTCCCGATGCCTACCTGTCTATACACATATAAGAATTTAAAAAGAAACTTTCGAAATTATGTCCTGAGAACAACAACATATCGCACATTACCAATGAACCTCTAAGATGCAGTGATAAAGGAATTACTTGGTGCTGCCATGAAATAAATTCATAAATATGAAATTAACCCCCCACTCACCCCCACAAAGAACAAAAAAGTGAAGAAAATGCATGCAAACACTAAGGGGAATTGAGAGCAAAAAAGTGAAGATTACCCCCCACCCTCCCATACAAAATAAATAAACAATAATTAATACAGAACAAATGAGGACAGAGCGCTTAAATTATCACTCCAACAGGAAGTACTTGAAACCGTTTGCAGACGCATGCGACCAAGGAAGCAGGATCTGCCAAGTTCCTTTCTTTCGACCCTCTCTTTGCTACGTGTTTGGGTACGGTAAGCTCCCTTGGTCGCATGCGTCTGCATACGGTTATGTTGAGCGTTTCAAGTACTTCCTGTTGGAGTGATAAAATAAACAATAATAATTTATCAACCGAAACTGGACAACATCAACTTCTTACAGACCTGTAATTTCCGCCTCAATCTTTGCTGTCAGAGGGAAAAAAATCAGGAGGGAAACTTCTTAAGAAATCTGCTTCTTAAGGGAGCTAAGAATGCATTTTATATAAGCACTTGTACAGTGTATAGTTCTATGTCTAAAATTTCTCTGCAGACTACCTGAAAGAGCACTGATCTTACTGACCTTTTCCACAAATGAACTGCAACATTAACTAGTGCTTAAAACCAATACTTTGGTCATCTGAACCCCAAATCACAGCAGACTAGAACGCATCATTGCCAGTGTTTATTGTATGTCGTTAAAGCCCCCCAAAATCCATCTCTTAAAATAAAATGCCGCAAATGTCTAATATGGCAAACTTGTCCAGTATCAAGTTTCACGAGTCGAAGAAGGAGGGTGGGGAATTGAGGGTTAAGGATTGTGCCCAAAACTCTGGGCAAAATCTCCACTTATTTTTCCCTAAAGATATATTTGAGTCATCAAAGTTTTAAAGTAACCCAATCCTGCCCAGACACTGTGGTGTAACCCTCAAGTTAATGGCAAGAGCACTGCAAGCAAAAATGTCAGACAGTCAAAAATGCAAGCTCAGGCTACGGTGACAGAAGAACAACAGATTCTGTTGTGTCCATTTTCAACCAGAAACTGGTAAGAACACCAGCTTTCTTCACTCACCTTCAGCTTCCCTATGCTCTCTTGTGTCGTTTTTGTTCCTTTGAGCTCTTTTACAACTGTTGATCCAAGATACTGCCAACAACAAAACTGAAACTGTTAACAAGTTTTTTTAGACATTGCAAGGATGGCGCAGCATGGTGGTCTGGTGACCCACAGGTGCTAGAAATTAGAAATTTTGTGGGCCATTAAAAATTGTAACTGGTTTATTTGGTCAAAGACTTTATTCCCCGTCCACTGCTTGGTTGCTGTTGATTTGGGAAGGAAAGTGCTTCCATGATTTCGCGCTATGGGGGAGGGGACAGAGGATTTGGGGAAGGAAGAGAGGAGGGAAGGGGTTTTGTGCTGGTGCACAGAATGCATGGTTTTCATAAAAACAGTTGCTTCTATTTTATTTACCTACATGTTCCATATTTAGCCAATCACATATATCAGTTAAATATATTTTTTTCAATGGCATGGGGGATGGAAGGCGGGGGTGGTTGCAGGGGAAGAGTGGATGGCAAGGGAAGAGTTTACATCGACATCTGAATGTGTGTGTTGCAGGGGGTCAATATGAACATGTGCATGCACAATATCAAAAGAACACAGAGCTGCCCTATTTTGTTTAGCCATACTTTCTAGAGATTGCAGGCACCCACCCAAAATAAAGACTAATGCTGTATACCATATATGGCTAGAAATAAACATTACCAACCTGTCAAGGGAGGCTATTACAAATGCACTGACTACCAACACCAATAGTAGCAACCACGAATTGCCTCCCTTAAAATCAAGGGTGCATTTTGACTGTTGAGGGTTTGTCTCCTGTCAAAGTCTCACATTTGTTAGGGAAGGCTGGGGTTCCATGTGCACTGAATGTGTGCCAGACCTAGACCCACCCACCCCAAGTGCCAGTGGCAAGAATCCATTACCACTATTCCCCTTTCAATATCTAAGACTGCATGTTCAAACATGTAAGCGCATAATCTTCCTGCTAGATGGATGTCTTTCTTACAAGTTATATTTATAACCATGAGAACTAGCAAAAGAAATTTTTTTTTCAAAGCAGGCATTGGAATTGGATCACCTAAAAAATCTGAAATCTGGCAGAAATGATGGGAAAAGTCTGAATCAGTCTGAGTCTGTACAGCAACAAGTGCATAAGGAAAAGTTACAACAGGCGGTAACGGAACTGCACACGGCAAGAAAAACAGGAAATGAAAATGCAAAATTTAGTCGATGGCGGAACAAAAAGCATTTTCCTTATGCATATATAAAATCGCCTACCAAAGAAAAGCAGCACCTAATTTTTTTTTAGCAAAAAACCAACCACCAAAAAATCTGAATTCTGCCAAACCATGGCCAATTTCCACGCTTGCAAAAGGAAAAATTCTTTACATGAGCAGTATAGTTGCAGCATCCTTTGATGAGCACCTCTGGGCGATGTCGCCACTGTCGGATGGATCCTGTTGTGTGCATGAGATGTGGTGGCCGAATATGAATCTGACTGTCCCTTAGGCCCTGGAAGTTTGTGTGCAGAAAGAAAAAGACTGAGATGCAGTGATCAAACCCAGCACTACAGCACCATTTGCACGAACAACAGTGAGAACTGCTGAACACTGTGCAACGGGATATATATAAGTCAGTCACAAAAAAACAAAAAAGAAAGAAAACAGATGCAGTTCAAACTGCTTGTCATGAGTTGCCAGGTACAAAAGTTTAAATCTGGTTGTTCTTAACACAGAACACAAGATGATCATGGGAAAGAACTATCAATCAAATGACAGCTAATCAACGCACAGCGCACAAGGAGATCGTGGGAAAGAACCAATCAGCTGACAGAAAACAGAATCAAGTGCCTCCATTCCTGCAGGCATAACCGACGGTGTCAGTGTTTGGCGTGTGTACATAGAAATTCAATTCTGGTTGCTCTCACTTGTTGCTCATGGTAACCAGGTTAGCTTTAGAGCATTTCTGTTACCTGGGATGTGAAAATGATCTTATCATATCCACCTTCTAATCATATCCACACTTGCAGTAAAAATGAATATTTATTGACAAACAGAAGGGTGCTGGTTGGGAAATCAAACTGTCTCATGATAGGTTATTACTTATAACATCAGATCTTAACCTAAATGGTTTCCACTGTATAACAAGACTTACCTGAGGTGAGGAGAGGCCATTTTCACCGCCCTTCTCAAAAGTCATTATTGGTGTGTGCAGAGGTGATTCTTGGTCCCCAGTGCTGGGCCTGACCCCTGTGTAATCACGGTAAAGGTCTATATGCTCAAATGGTGACTTGGGTTCATCTTCACTGCTGCTTCTTCTTCGTACTCGTGCCTGTACAAATGTTTACAACAGTCAGTCATTTTGTACAACTGCTACTAAAATAGGCGAGGAACAAAAAATAAACTAAAACCAAAGTTTGTAAGCAAATGAAAGTCACCCTATAACACAGTTTCGTCGGTCAAACAAAATTTCATTTGTAACAAGCGCTTACTTCCCTTGAAAACACCCCATTCTCCCTAGCCATCCAGTAATGAAGATTATGGGCTTTAAACTAAAAATCCCTATCCAATACTGCCCATACATATAAATGAAGGTCGTGGACATTACAGACTTACAGGACTGATTGATGTGTCTTTCTCTTCAAATGCTCGTTCACCCAAGGATGCTAGAATCCTTTTTCTGTGGCCTATTGATGTAATGTCTAAAACCTGAAACAATAATCCTGTAGGTGAGATACTTAAAATCAGCACATGGAATTTTTAAAATGTCTACCCCCACCCATTTCTTTTAAAAAAATGAAGAAAAGTCTTCGGTCTTTCAGAATTGAAAAGTTTCAACTCTTCCCATGTTACAACAAAGCAGCACACAACCAGCAAGTTCCCAAACTAAGGATGACACACATAATGAGCTCATCAGAAAACAAACCTGTTGACACTTTTCAATGTAAACTTCTAAAAAGTCCACATTTAGAGGAGAAGTCATTTTTAACAGAGACCTGCTCCAACCATGCAAATGCTCCTTCACACACAGTCCTGTTAGTACTGGCATTTTTACTGAATCTCGTTTCATCCATCCATTTGATCTTTTCATACTAATTTTCTCGTTTATCAGGAAACAGCAGGTAAATTTCAACAAAATAAAAGCCGTATTTGTCATCAGATCTTCGGTCATTTTCACCCAGACTCACTGTATTTAATTCTAGCTCCCAGAGTTTGACCACTCTGGGCATGGTGTTGTATTTGTGTGAAAGAAATGTGTCCAGATACTGTCCCAGATGCAGAGATTCCAACCAGCTCTCCACTGACACAGGAAGAACAGACTGACCTGAAAGATGTCCAAATAAGAAGCAAAGATAAGCATCTGATGGCTTGAAACAATTGTAAACTACAGCTTCATGTGGTCTGATACAAGTTCATACAGGAAGTCTTCCAGAGACCAACATGTGAGTGCACGATTCAATGGAACCATCCAAACGATAAGAAAACTCTAAGTCTCGAAGACAATCATCACCTAAAGAACATAAAGTATTTTAACAACAAATAAAGACTCTTATATCCATAAGACATATCCAGTAGACCATCGCCTTCCCCAAGCCAAGTGTGTTGCCCACTATGATTATGAATGACTCAAATAACAGGCTTGTTTCAAGTTCTTTTTGCTGCACCTCACACTTGCAAATCTAATACAAAACATCTCACACAGATACCTAAGAAATGCATACCTCGTGTACCTCACAAATGCAGACCTCACACAAGCACATACATAAAAATCTCACACATGCATGCCCTTACCATACCCCCTCATGAAAAACTCACACAGCAAAAGGTGCAACTTACTGATAGGCTTCAAAGTTGGGAGCCTTCGTGCAGCCGATACAATTACTGCTCGATGATCCGCATTGGTGATACCAATAGTTGCCAAGTCCTGATCGTCAACTATTGTGCCGCTCTAATAGTGGAGGAAGAAATGACTTACAGCCTTCGTTATTGAAACTAAGAACTAGGTTACTTCATCAAAATTGAAATAAAGTGTTTATTACCTCCCTTTACAAGGAACTAAAGAAAAACTTTACTAAGCCTGATTTCAACTAACGCTTGTTCATTCTGCAGGAACTCTAAAAATTACCAAGGAAATGCAACTCTCTTCAACACACACACACACTCGCACGCATGCTCACACACACACACACACTTCACCTTTTGCTGAGGTCTTTAGATAGCATGATCCAACTGACTACATGACAATCTAAAATTATGGCCCTTCTGACTTATATCTAATTGCTGCTAGCACCAAAAAATTAATCAAGTGAAGATTACAATGAGATTTTTTTTAACTGGAAGGTGTGGTTGTCTTATGTCAGTAAATGGTGGAAGTCTGTCACCAGAGCAGGCCACAAGAATCACACTTTATTCACAACAACATTATTAGCATGCCAGCTTATTAAATAAAAGAAGCTGCCATTTCATGTCATCACCAAGTGACAAAGTCTATTATTTCAAAACAATCAGTGACCACTGTTACCAGGAAGTCTGTGTCATCGTATCCATTGGCTACAAGAGTGTTCTCATATTGCTCAAGCCCCAAGCTCTCCAGCCACTCTCCAACACCCTGGATCTTGTGAGGACCTGCTGAGGACAGTAACACACAAGCTACTATGTGTACAATCTGCAAAGCTATGGTATCATCCATCATCCAACATCATCATCATCATTGTCATCTAATTACTGTTGTTATTTTATCCTCCTAAATTTTCCTTCACACAGATTATACAGACATAAATCAGCAATCTGATATTAAAGCTCTTTAAGATTTTACTTTTTAAAAAAATTGAATTTAACTTCTGCATTTACATATACAGATCCATTTTGTATCTATCTCACTTCCTACTTCCAATGTCCATAGAAATGGCAATGCATTCAATTATTCAAGGTAAATTAATATTTGGTTCAAGTAGAATTCCTTTATTTTTATCAAACTGTCAGAAAGATCAATCCAAGCAGTCAGAAATTAAAACACAGGTGTGTGTTATAGTTCTGTCTTTCCATTTAATAACATGATAAAGCTTACACATGTACATAAATTGTTAACAGTAAAATGAACTGCCCAGCACACAATCAACACAATGTAATATCTGGAACCCAACATGTTCTATTCATATTCAATCAAGATTATTAGAAAAAAAATGTTAGGAAAGAAACATAACAGAGTTAGGTATCATGCACACATAGATAACTCATTTTGTTTCAAATGCACATCTAATGAGCACAATCGCTATCTACCTGCAAGCGCTTTGGCAAAACGTGGCTCATACTCTCGCACAAAGACTGATTCACGAGCGATGCCAGCTCCAAATGTCTCCAAAGTCGCTGCTATCTAGATGGGTTGAGAGACACCAGAAAAAAAAGAGGACATGCTTCAAATAGAAGTCATGCAAAACATCCAAAGCAGAATATTCAGGATGAGACATACGCTGTTTGGAATTTGAAAGGCAGCCTTACAATGTGAACCACCAGGCAGACAAGCTTGGAGGGAGGAAGCCTGGGAAAATGTGTGTGGGGAAGTGTCAAGAGAAGTAACTTCTGGCAATGATGTTATTTATGGAAAAAACTGTAACCACAGAAGAGGTTTAATATCTGTTGCAAATAAGAAAGAAAAACACCTGAAAAACACTCAACAGGGAAAATTTTACTTCTTATAAAAAAAAAAGTGTCATATGAATTCTGCCAAACATTCCAGCAGGTCAGATCTTGGCAGCAAAATGTTTACTGTGTGCTTTGCTCATCTTAAGGCAGCCTAAATGTTGGACAGTTATATGCACTTTAATACAGTGAATGCAGTCAACTTATCTGACAATCTGATAAAAAAAAATATGTATGTGCATGTGTGCTCTGTTTCAGTAGTCATAGAAGCTGAATATTAATTATTTTATCCAGCCAGAAACATGGGAGGGGGAGGAATGCTGGCATTAAAACACATTTCATCCCAATTATTAGCCAACATATTTTCTCCCAGAAAGTGGTATCTTTCCATCAAAAGAAACCTGCATTATATTTATCTATACTTGTATCACAATTTCTGTAAACTATCAACATTTTCCTCAACATGAAAAAAAGAGAAAAAAACAAGAAAAGAAAAAACCCAAGGAATTTTCACAAAAAGTTTTTCATAAATAAAAGCTAACCTTTCCTTGTCCCTAATTTTAAAGAGTTAAATAACTGGTTTTCATCATGCTGATAACAACAGAGTATAAATATCTGTCATGCACATACTGAAGAAGTTATACAGATATTATTAGTCCTAAACAGTCATTTTCAAAGGAAATATAACTACACAGGCTGCTTAGCAGTGAGATGAGAACAAGGAATAAGGCCTTCATATGCAGCCAATGTGATTTCTGTTTCTGAACCTTTTCTAGCATGTCTGTGATTAAATCTTCATTCATACTATCATGCAATAGTTTTCAATGTAACATGACAACAAAAGAAGAGCAAACTGTTTTGTCTTTTTCATTCTTCTTGCATCCTTTCTGGGTTTAACCCACAGTCGTTCAAACTCAAGTTTTGTCCACTAGCAGCTAGTGTGACAAGCGGGATCTAATGTGTTAGGTAATGATTATATACAACATGCAGTTCAAGATGCACCAGGTTTTCTGGCAGAACTATGGACAGGCTAAATCCATGCAAAGATAATCCAAGAGAAATCTAAGTTGCCAGAAGTGCATATCAGCCCCATCCTCTTCCCCAGAAATCTCTCGGCTAGTGCTGTTTCATGCAGACTTTACTCTTCTGTGTTCAGGCTTTGATCCAAGCTATATAAGAACAAACTGTAGATAAAATGCAAGGGGACTGCTAAACATATGGCTAGTCTATCTTCACATACAGGCTGTAGGAAAAAATGCACAGACACGATGCTTGATGCAGGAAGATATACTTGGAGTTGACTAAACTCACGGGCCTTACTGACAGCTATACCTCTTTCGGTCAGTATCTTATCCAGCTGATCAACGACGGGGATTTCCTCTGACGCGCTTATGCGCCCGCCAAAGCTTGAAACAATGTCTGCTATCTGCAGGAGGACCAACGGGAAACAGGCAATCATTTCAGGCTGAACATGGCATTCCTCTCTATCATTCTTCAAACTGGGCTTATCAATGGCATCGAATACAATCTGCTAGCTATTCTCGACCTTGTCCCAGACGCTGATTAACGGAGGAGGCTGTGATAATCGCTGAACATTATTCTAGTCTCTCTCTCTCATACGCGCACCCACGCACACACATACATAGAAGGAAGCGGGGGGTGGGGGGGAGAGATGCTGCACGACTCGCACGCTTATTGCCTCACTGAAAGCCCACTGCCAAAACCTTCCTTTCGTCCCCAACCCACTCGTTAAGGGCGCGGCTGATAAGACGACGTCTGTTATCTCCGGTACCGTAGTTAAAAGTGTTCCCAACCCATTCCAACAGACGATGACAACTGCTGGCTCAGCTGTCACTTTTCCTAAGCGAACGCTATTTACCTGGGCGTGCGTGCGTATGTGCGTCAGCGTTCGTCTGTATGTGGTGGAAGTTGTGTTGGTCAAAGCAGTTTGCTTCTGCAAAAAGCCAGTGGAATTCTGCAGCATTAGCCAGCTACATTATGTAAATACAAAACCCCAGAGAAACACGGAAAATGTCACGAAGCTTAGACTGACACGAAACGTAGCTAACAATGCCATCCCCCCCCCCCACACCGACACACACATACACCACCACCACACACACACACACACACACAAATTCCTGCCTTTTAAAACCCCACAGATGCTATCGGCCGTAATCTAGTGGAAGAAAACCAAGAGTCCTATTCCTGGTCTTCAATAAGGGAGTACAAGAGCTGGATATACAATAATAGATCGAAACTGTTTTTGTTATGATTTTCCCGGCGTCTAGTTGCCTACCCAATCAGGAGGTAGAGCAAATTGTTACGGGCGACCCGATTGGCTCGACAAAACAGCCAGGAGACAGTGCGCGGTGGAGTGAGGAAGGTGGTCAGGCTAAGAGCGAGGGGAACCCGCACTCCGTCCCCCGGTTGA
>SMGT01003973.1:547712-628243 GCA_004794575.1 Lanistes nyassanus
AGTAAAACACATAAGCGCCATACCCCTAGACACGACAGAGACAATACCACGACAGTTTTCTCTTCCACACATCATGCACACATCCGTTACGTTACAGCAAAGGCATGACTTGTAACTCCGTTTATCTCCCTCAGTCCCATCCCAAGTAAAACACGTGGTCGAACATATGCTTGAAAAAATATTATTACTTTTTAAAAAAATTCACAGCATGGCTTGCTCAGTGTTTGGTATCCCTTCGTATGCATGGCCGGGAAAGTGAAAAATCGTCAGGTGAGTTATGCGTTGGGACAGCGGGAGGGCACGGGTCCCTATGGCATGGCATGGCAATCCCGACAATCAAGATGGACAAGTGAAGGTGGCACCGATCTCCAAGTCTCTCTTCTTTAAGAAGCTCGAAATAATCATTAAATAATTCAGAAAGAGCTAGCACTCACATGATCCACCTCTCTAATTTTCCAGGGCGCATGGTTTCTGTCTGATTTGCTGGGAACTTTCACTACTTTCGGGTCACACCACAGGCGCGCGCTCAGGCACGCGCGCACGCACTCGTATACCTACCCTTTCAAGCTTAAACAGATCAGAGGTACTTTCAGTGCCAAATATCCCAACTGAGGAAATCGATAGCTATTCTTGATGTTTCAATACTTACATTGTACCCACAATTGACAGCCTAATGTCTCCCATCAAACACCGCCATATGAATGGGAACCTATATACCCACGACTAACAATTACAAAAGAACGAAGATTTTCTAATTAGAAATACGAACTAGCGAATGAACGAACTAAAGACAGACAGAAACGAAAGTAAAGGTGGATCTAGATTCCTTCGCCTGAAGCCTTAATTTGAAATCACAAACGGTAATGACAATGTAAACAACTGCCCTCGCCACTTGGACATAAGATGACAGCCAACACGGGACAGCCCTCACAGTCACGAAAAGCCCACTTACGTTGGCCCACTCCTCGGAGTCGTCAAACTCCTCAGACTTGTGGACGTCTCGATGTGAGGACCCCGACCTGGCGTCAGGTCCCGTCATCTTGTCGATCTCGTTGAAAATCCTCTCGGCGTCCACAATGTCCTTATCCTCCTCCTTCTCCATCAGTGGGTCAAAGGTCACGATGGTGGAGGGCGTGGAGCGGCGTTTGCTGCGCACCGTCTTGACGACTACATTCTCACAGATCTGCGACACCACTTTGCGTGAGCCGCCTGGAGTGGAACCTTTCAGTAGACCTGCTCACAAAGATACAACACGACATTTCACAAATCTGCGACACTACCTTGCACGGCCCACCAGAGGTAGAACCTCTCAGCAGACCAGCCCGCAAACAATTGGACATTCTCAGAAATCTACGAAACCACCTAGCGGGGGCGAGTATGAAATTCCCACCGACTTGGGACACGTATGTGCAGACCACCTTTTATCCCGCTGAACTTACGCTAGCAGACTTGTAACTTACGCTTTAACTTATACATGAAAACACAAAGTCCTACCTAATACCAAACCCTAATCTTACCACTAATCCCCATCCCCCACCAAAAAAAAATCGTAAGCTAATAACGGTATCGAACCTGCAGCTCTTAAACTGGTAAACCCAACGTCTTTACCACTCAGCTATCGACCACCACAGTTTCCTCTCTGTAACTGTATGAAGTGACACTGTAGAATCATGGCTTGACTTATAAATATCTTTTGTTGTGGTTAACAACCAGCACGCGTATGCGCAGCGCACTCGATACACCGCGCATGCGCGCCCCACGTCGGTGGGAATTGCAAACTCGCTACCAGCGGCAGTCCCTTTTAATAGACCTGCGAACACATAGCACAGGTTCATTTCTGTTTCTTGGAGAGAAGCCTTCGGGAGGAGGGGGGGGGGAAATCAGTTCCTACGAGGGATAGAAGCATTTTCTTCGTACTAAATGAATGTAACAATCTCCAACAATGTTATTTCCCATGAAACCCGCAGTTCACAGATAGGGTGTGTCGGCTAGTACCGTCAAAGACATTTCCTTTTCAGCGTGTCTGATACCTGTTAACTGCTCCTGAGGAAAAGCTCTAATAGCACGTATGCTCCCTATATTATTTTAGTTTCCTCACTACTCAAATGCAGTTGTATTTTTATCCCTACGCAGAACTCGGGCAGTCTCCTATACATCGCTATCTACAACCGTAAACTTCACTGTAAATTTTTAATTATCTCTATTCGTTTTCTGATAACATGACCTTACACCTATTCATTTATGCGCTTTTCTCCCCCCTCCCCCAACACACACACAACCTTGTGTGTGGGGGCGCACGTGTGTCCATGTCCGTCTGCGTGCGCCCGCGCGCGGGTGTGTATTCCGTCTCCCGGGTGCGCCGACACAAAAACACATCAGCTTGGCAACTCACGTTTTTTTCCTTTTACGTGGATTATGCAGCGAAGCAAACTTAATAAGTCAGGATGTAATACGAAATACAGTTAAAACGTCAGTGCCGCCCTAGTCACTTGACAAAGAAAATCCCCAGTAAATCAGATGCTGATGGAGACCGAAAGTTCTTCAACACCCCGAAGATGGAAGCACAGGACTGGAGACAAGGGAATCGGGGGAAGAAGCAAAGGAGAAAGAAAAGCGCGTAAAAGGCGTATGGAAACAGGGAGACAGGGAGACAGGGAGACGGGGAGACGGGGAGACAGGGAGAGGGATGGGGAAGCCGGAGTGCACAGGACGCCACAGACCGGCGACGAGCTTACGAACAAGGAAGTAGATTTTGCATTTTACTGTCGTCGTGCTGTACATATACGATTATACCACACGGAAGTAGATTTTGCGTTTTACTGTCGTCGTGCTGTACATATACGATTATACCACACGGAAGTAGATGCGTTTTACTGTCGTTGTACTGTACATATTCGAATATAACACACAGAAGTAGATGAGTTTTACTGTCGTTGCGACGTCCGTGCCTGCAAGGGTAGTATGACAGTTTGAGTGCCTGTAGATTTTCTGCTGCGCACTCCTCTGACAGGCGCAAGAAGTAGGTGTCGGTGTAATGGTTGAGAGTCAAGGAGGAACTGGAAGGAAACGAGCTACAAACAAGGGCTACAGAGATGAAGATGATGCCAACTAAGGGCTGTCTCGAGTGGACTGGGGCGCATCTGTGTCCCAGTTCGTCAAACCTGGTCATGTAAGCAAAGGGTCAGGCCTGGCGAAAAATGAGAGGTAGATTCTCCTAGCCAAAATGGAGAAAAAGTCCTTCAGGTTCCACGAACAAAGTACTGACGAAGAAATGTCATTACACAGAAACTTTAAGTAATTATTCTAAAACCTTGCACATGGACAAAAAGTTGGCCGCGAATTTCGTGCCTTACTTTATATTTTAAAAAAAGCGTTACCGAAAACACTGTACGCCTGGGAAGCACAGGTTGGAGGCGGGTTCGACACTCAGGGGTTTGTGCGATTCCACAGTGTAGCCCTCTGGAAAAGGCGAGGTCAGATGAGTCTAAAACCAGACTGCCTTATAATTACGTGTAGTCCGTTGCCGCCCACTCTGGTTCATGTTCAGCTTTTACTTAGAGACCACATCGTGTGCTTCTCCAAGCCTTCAGTAATGGACTACAGCGACGTTGCTTGACGTCTGCGGACAGCCTTTCTTAGAAGTACGTTTAAACTGTCAGGAGACGTGCGGCAAGCTTGGATGATACCGGAATCGCCTGTTACGGCGAATCGTCAGTAAGTCGCATTATAGATTGTACTGCCAGTTCAGAAAGCCCCTAAGTCCTCTCAGATACAAATCGAGAACATACAAACTTTAGATATTTTCCGGGCTCCACTTCGAAGACTCAGTTTCGAGACTATCACTGATGGGTTTTGTGATCGAAACGCTCGCGCGCACGCATCCGCCTCTTCTTCTTCTTCTACCGCTACAAAGAGCGAACGCAAGTCTGGTTATTTTAGTGACTGCGCCAGCCTGTGTTCGTGTGCGGACGATCAGAAAGCCAGACAGTGAATGTGGGTTAACATTCACAGCTCCGGGGTGATATTCTAGAGTGATCGCTCGTCTCAAACCAGTGCAGGTGCTGGAGTCCGATCCTCACTCAATTCCGAGAGTTGGGAGGGAAAATATTTACGTTTCTGTTGCTCAAACACTGACTAAACTAGACCCATGCTCAGAAGACGAACGAGGCGCAGGCTAGCTGAGGCACAAAACTGACTGCCAGGATCCAAGCATTACAAGAATGTTGGTCTCCAACACTAGCACCACAACAGTCACCCACCGCCACAGTTATCATTAACGACTTACAAAATCCGTGCACCACTGCCATTTCAGCCACACAGAAAAGTTTTTCAGATCCACACTACGGAAGATTGCCACGCTCTGACCACAACTCGAATATTGCCTTCTACGACTGAGGCGGACCACGAAACCAGAGTAACAGCGACAGCGATTAACCCTGCGACCGCTGAACGTGACGCCCAGTCACAAACACCAAAATGATCGAAGTAACACACTTGTTACTAGTACCATTTAAAACGCCAATCAGTTTTTAAATGACTTAGAAGAATACAAGTTAAAACATCACCAGATGATCATCCTCACAAACAGGATTACTCGAGAATCTCTTTGTGAGAGAAAGGACAGCGAAGAATTGAGATTCAACCTTCTCACGTACGAGTGAGCCAACGACACAGCCGTCAACAGGTTAAAGAGGAAGTCGGGGAATTGAAAGATGTACACAGTGGCTGGCAAGAGCATTCTCTACTAGCAGTGCCCCGGCCTGTAACGGCATGCCAGCTGGACAAATAGGACCTACCCTGGTCCCCAAACTCCCAGCCATCAACACGCCAAGAAAATTTGTTTGGAACACTTCTCCGTCCATTCTGCGCTTCGTCTGCACTCGCCTCGGTTTTGTTACTTATTCTGCACTCGACCTGTTGACACTGCTGAACGATACGAACACTTCTTCCTTTCACACATAAACCGAACTTCTTGCAAAACGGAAATAACGATAATAAATCAAGATATCCAATTTGCTGTGGGCCTCTTAAAGCAATGTTCTTCCCATGCCAGAACCTCTTTCACTTAAAAAAAGCATATAAGGATGGAAAACTTGAAATGGGTTGACGTGTAAAGAACTATAAAAGAGTCACAGCTGGCTGGAAATCAAACAGGAACTGAAGATGGATTCGAAGTCATTTAGTAAGAAAAACGTGTATGAGGATGGATAACATGAAGCGGGTTAGCGATATTTTTTTTTAAATCTATAAGAGTCGCATCTAGCTGAAAGTCAAATAGCAACTGAAGCTGGATTCGAAATTATTTAGTAAGCCATTCCGCAACTCAGCGATACCGACATGACGCAAATAAGATCACTACCTGCATCATCCTCCACCCAATTCCTCTGGTCTGTCCCATCATCTACCAATGGATCCCAAGACGATTTAAAACATCTAAAGCTCTCTAAGCCCCCTCCCCCTTTCTTTTTCTCTCTCTCGCGACTTCGAGTGTACAGGTTAGGGCGTAGTTCCGCTGTGCCAAGTCCATGTTGGCATAGAACTCAAAGATTCGAGACAGAGAGAGAGAAGGGGGGGGGGTTGAACATGTCAAACGAACAGCGACAGAGAAACATGCAGAGGTTTATCGTGAACTAGAAATAATACAAATTAAAAGAAAAACGGGTTCGAACGAGGAATTACTAGGGCTTTAAGCTGTGGACCGAATCTCAATTAACGTGTTTCCTTTGATGTCAGGAGGGGTTGGGAGAAAGGGTGCACTCCATCACACGGAGAGTGCACTTTGAAAACTACCAACCACGGTCAAACTCCCTGCGAAATAACACAGGGTGGCGTCAAAATAAGCAGCGCAGTATTAAAGAGTCACTTCCCAACCAACATGCAAGCCAGACACCGGCAACTTTAGAAGCCAGATTACACTCGGCATGCTGCGTTCGCCGCACGCCGTGTTTGAGCAAATAATAGTACGGCAGATGGCGCATGAAGAAAAGACAACGCTCAAATTCATTTCACGATGAGCATATCAAATACACAACACGTCTATGCAGAAAGTCAGACATGGATAACAACCAAGATATACAAGAAATGTATAATATACCTAAGCTTGAGCTATCAGTATCTCGAATGTTTAGCCACTAACTTGCACCGCGCCGCCGCAAAAAAGTGGGGTAAAGCAAAACACACACACACACACAGAGGCAGTTAAGTACAATGGCCAAATGACAAATTGGTGAAAATGAAAACACCGATTAACAAAAAATAAGGATGATGTTTTAAAGATGTAAGGGAAAAACTAGGGGAAGGAAAACAAAAAATTGAGCGGGGAGCAAAAGTTGGGGAACATAACAGTTACAGACTAGAATGGTCCATAGGTAATACAGGGAAACTGTAACAGTGCTTACTCCAGCAGAAAACTCCCTCCTGTCGACAACTACAATGTTCTCGTTACGGCTCTCAGGGAAGCACGGGCCTGGCGAGGGTGGGGTGAGAGTGTGCAGGTACACGAGCGGGGAAGGTGGGCAGGAGGGGGATAACTCCCGTCAGATTCTTGCTGTCCTTGTCCAGATTATCTTTCTACTCACCCGTTCCAGACACCACAGCAGGAGGGGAGGAAGGGGGGTGAAAGGTACCGAAGTGTGAGTGCCAAGATATTTTAAGGCCAAAAGGCAGGCGGTCTTAACCCAGTGTGTTTTCTGTGCCACCGTCTGCAGGTTCCGCAATTTAAAAAAAAAGACATACCGGGAATGCCACCAAAAGGCGAGGTGTCTAAAAGGGCTCCCTAGGCAACAGGGAGTGCGAACAAGCGTGCACGCTCGCTATAAGTTCCTCTGCTTCTCTGTCTACTTCATTCCCGTCTCTTCAGTCATACAACATCGTTTCCAGATTAACGCCGCCACGCACGATTGTAAAAACACTACTGCTGTCGCCACATGCTAGTGAGCATACCCCCCTCTCCCTGCCACACCCCATCCCGCCCCTTCATAGTTCTATTCTTCTCTCGGCGAGATGGTAAAATAGTTTCAGCATACATGCTGAAAGGGTGATTTACAGGAGGTTCTCTGTCGCTATCACCAAGTACTTAACGCTAGTTGTCGACAGGCTCCGGTTGCTGTCAAAGCACCAACCTCAGCACGGCGACACCGCCCGTCCGTTTATTGCTGAATCACCCACCGAGTCCGAAATCGTGGGTTTATGCGAAAAAGAAACACACCATTATCAGATATGCATAAAGTTATTCCGTCAGTAGTATACATGCGTAATTTCAGGCAACGCTATATTACGTAGCATCCACTCAATGTGGGCCCATCGTTCGCTACCTAACTGGACTCTTGAAACCCGTATGAATAAACAAAAACACAAATGACATACTGTCTCTCTCTCTCACACACACGTGCGGACAAACACAAGCGCGCGACACATGCGTGCAATAAATAACGTTCTGGCCCAGTGGAGTAGCCAGAAGTGGCGGAAAGAACCCATGAAGACTGCACAGACAGCTTGAAAAGCACAGCACTTAACCAGCTGTTGAATATAACCTTTCATTCAGCCTCTGACGTCCTGCAGCGGGATTTCAAACGTTCCGCCACAGTCCAGTGAAAGCTACAGCAACGAACAAGATCAACCGCCTGTAGCGGAGATCTTCATCTGTCTAGAAACCGAATCCGATTTCGATGAAAGCACACCAGCACTTTTTACCCACGGCTTCAGTAATCCAAGCCGAACAGCCTTGAGTCCTGGTTTATCAGACGGTTGTCAGAGCCCGGTGTTCAGAACCTCGGAAGTGAGTAAACCTGCTACTGGCGCGTTGATCTGAAACATCACTGTTTCCTACGGTTGCAAAAAAAAACTACAATAGTATTATTTTCATCTATCAAAATAATAGTCTACGAGAGAACAAAGTCGGTGACTAGGCGACACTCGGTTGACATGACGTCAGGCCGCTCGTGAGGACGCGAGAACAATCCTAGCATAACATTATCTACTGCAGTTATCAGTCTATTATGAGGCGGCGGTCGTACAACAAAGGACCATTACTTGTGACTAGCGGAACAGCGCCTCGGCGCATTCCAGTCTGCGCTTCAGGACGTGTTACGTGCTTCACTGTCACCGGCATTTAGCCTCCCGATGAAAACCAAGCCTGCATTTCCTTTCCCGGCAGGTTCCCGCTTCCAAGCAGCAGAAAGAATTTCTTGTCCAATAACGTTTACTTTAAAACTAAATATTTACCGAAACTGCGAGGTGATTTTTTTTTCACTGGGCCGGAGGAAAACTTGTATTAAACATCAACTGTCGGATCCAAACAGGGTTATGCAGCCGTCCAAACATACACTCATTTATATCTCGTTTTCCAGTAAGGTGATAACATATCCTTGTCACCTACGGAAGGCATGTTGTCCTAAAAAAAAAAAAAGGCGGTTCAACAAAACATCGCTAGACTGGCTTTCAGCAACGACACAAAAAGTGTTCGCAGTGTTTGGATCTGGCAGGTCAGGCTATTGTTACAATCATGCAGGTGGGTGCAGGTGATTTTATAAACACTATTATTGCGGGAACAGGGATGCAATGAACGAAAGTGATCGACCAGCAGTAAATATCTTTCACCTTTCACTTAGTAAAAGCAAATGAAAAGTCCACGAAATACTCGTATTTACACCTCAACATAACAAGCACATCTGCCTATCATATCTTCTGGGGTTAATACTGTAATACGCTTCAAACTACTTTAAGCCAAGAAACAGTCCTCTTTATTTGTAACTATGAAACTCTTCTCTGTGTGTGTGCGCGCGCGCGTCAGTGCGAGGGCGTGTGAATGAGTGTGAGGGTCCGTGCCTATGTGCGTGCGTAGGAGAAAGAATTAGCATCCAATACAAATTAAAGTAGACAGTAAGCGAGTAAGAGAGCAAGAAAGACAAGTGGATCTTAAGCGTGATCAGGAAATAAAAACGAGTCAAGAAAGTCGAAGCACACACACACACACCAAACAATAGCCATGCCACCCGAGCCCACATCAAGTTCCCTCTAAGCCACCTAAGAAAGCGATTTGGAAAACAAAAACAAAATCACCCGCAAATTTCAAAACTGAAAAAAAAACCTCACTACAAACCAGCGGCAGCTGAAGCACCGAAAACCGTCCGTAGCTGCCCACGTATGCAAGTCAGCCTCACCGTGCAATATTTCAGCACGCAAGTTGTCAGCAGCTAGCGCAGTTAACTAGCAACGCCTCAGTAAGAGCTTTGCTGACGAGCGTTCGCCCAGCAATCGCTCTGCGTGCTGATCTCGTCCCTTCTGTCATCAACAGGCGAGGGAAAAAACGAACAACAGTGAGGCAGCTACGTGAGGCACCTTGCTGCTAGCCGTCACAGAGAGTCGACTGGTCACGCACTCCAAAAATGCTGTACGCAAGCCAAGGTATTGTACACACACGGCACTCCCCAGGACGCCAATGACCAACTGCTCGTGATGACTGTAAAGACGTCTGATTGCGCGGCCTTTGTGACCTCATGAAGTAGCTCTGTTCGTTTGTTCTATCCCACCTCAATGCAGCATTCCTGAACTAATCCGCCTACTTATGCTGGAAGATGGACAATCTGACACCAAACGTAAAACATGTGAATGGTGACGTCAGCGTTTCAGGACCAGCACGGTGAACAAAAACTGAGGCTCCCCAAGGATTTCTTCCTGACACGCAGACAAAAAGAAAAAGCTAACGAGGAGGTCTGCAGGGCAAGTACAGCATCATCTAACGCAAAAAGTTGCAAGCGCTCATGCTCACACCCTCCCATCTCCACTCCTAACCTGTCGGGGCATGCGTGATTGCACACCAGTGTGAAGCCACGCACGCCGCTGTTCGGTCGGTAGCAACGTCTGGTGAAAACAGCTCCCACAACACCCAGTCGTTTTCATTACAAGCAAAAGATGTTCTTTCCAGTCCCTTACCGCTTCTGAAGCACAGAGCGATCTGGTTTGATCAGTTTCTTCTCACGGCATCATTATCCGTTAAATCAAACATTAAAAAATGCTGCACGAGTAGGAAGGACTGGTGGATGGACGGACAGAGAGACAGGAAGGCACAAAGAGAGACGTGAGAAAGGAAGAAAAGAAAAAAAAGGAAAAGGAACAGAAAAAAGTCCACTTTCAGGTCAGAGCGTCCTGCGCATTTTCCTAATTACCATGTGAAATCGTCTTCTTCCCCCACCCCCTCCCCGTTACACTTTCACTGAAAGACGCTGCGTTGTGACATCAGCGACGGAATCTCTCCTACAGAACTCTCGAACCTAAGTACACGATAAGAACTTTCTTTTAACTACTCAAGATTTCAAGGTCAGAAGACAAACACGTTCAATCAAGAGTGAGTGAGAGAGAGAGAGAGAGAAGGTGGGGGGGGGGCGGGTGAGAATAGAGCAGGGATCGTTCTGATGTCTTCACTTCATTATACTTCGTTATGGACGAGCAGTCCTGATATAAAAAAAAATTTAAAACCCCAAAAGCAACAATAAATCAATACAACTTTTCACTCTGGAGCACTCCTTGTAACAGCCCATTGCGAAGATACCAAGTACTATTACTATGGAAGCCTTAGCGGTGAACTGTAACCCTCTCCATTATCTCCGCCTGGACGTCTGGGTCGGTGTTTTTGTTTGGATTTTTTTTTTTGGGGGGGGGCGTTGGACACAGAGAAATAAAAGAATATTTCTTTCTAATGCCTGCGTCGTTGTGCACGGGGCTGCTATTTGACACAGTTGACAGAAATTACGGGTGGTTCTTTCTACACTTGCTTTTTTTTTTCTAATCACAACCTGACTTCCTCAGCACAACCGAGAGTCCAGCCGTGTGCAGGAAATCCACGCCTTTGCAGTAGTTGCACAAATCATACGAATATATCTGTTTTGGAAACATGCCTACGTAACTCAACAAATATTAGTGGTTTCGATTGCTCTTGAACTGTTTTCTTATCTCCTGTGCTCTAGGACAGCTTACACTTAAAAGCATTCATGGCTGACAGTGCGCCCAATACGAACAGTTTTTTTATCAGGCATTTTGCCTGCCATCTCTACGGCCTCATCTCCTTACGCTGCACTCAGCATACTTCTCTCAACCAAAGATGAAGTTGCTGAGATATTCTGGATGTAAAATGAAGGGCTGATGAGCACCAAACACGAACGTGCGCTAGTTTTTACACCACACAGACATTTTTTTAAAGTTTATTCTCCATCACTGTAGGAATGAAGTGTAAGGTTTCCGGTAACTGCGTAACGCGCAAAAAATAGGGTAGGCGATGTTTTCTCAGCAAGGTCACACAAAACACAAGGCGAATTCTCGGCGAGCACAAGCACGCGAGCTTCAAAAGCTTGAGTATCAGCTCTCACCGCCAGTGACGTCCCTGCCTCTGGCCAAGCAAGATAAGAACAGAAGCAGCGAGGCAAAAAAGGATGCAGAACTCCGGATTACGAGGTCCCTAGAGTAAATCATAAACGCTCGAGCGCTGCTGTCGAGGGCCGGGACTATCACCACTGACCCCTGCTATATGAAGACAGGCTGTCATATCGATATCGAGGACATCACATATGTCAAATCGGTGCGCGAGATCGACTACCGAGTCCAAACAAAGGAGAGACAACATAGCCGGCACCTTCCTCGATTGCATTAATGTCTGTGTCTCCCTTCCATATTAAACGGTCAATATTTTTCTGGGTCAGTTAAGCGTGTATGCCACACACACACACAGCTGACCTAGTCACGCAAAAAACTGCAAACGCCTCCCCCTCCCTCGTAAGTCTAGAAAATGTTTAGGCATGGACCTGCTGGGACGGCTCAAACTGCACTGTGGGACGGGTCAGTCTATTTACAGAAGTCGATCAGGGTCGATCTACTCCTTTCCAGACACATAAAAGTAATCATATTTAAGACGGTTAGCAGTTACAACGGCATCTTTGGTGGGGGGAGAAGGGATGAGATTTGAACCTTCATGCTACATAGACCAGTACGACTTATCGAGAAACAACAACAATAATAATACGATTTATAACAACAACAATAATAATATGAGTTATGAGGCGCCAATTCTTACGCAGTAATTCAAGGCGCACGCTCGCCTGTACGCACTCACACGCAGGCACCGGTATATACAAATCCCAAGCAGACAAAAACAGGGCAGAATCAAATGCATTACGAGGGAAACGATAGGCTTTCAAAAGGAAGCACTTCCCTAGGAGAAAAAGGTAAACAAATGCAGAGTACGCACAGGATGGTCACCGACTCGTCTGTCTGGCCTCGCACATACTACACAAAAGAATGCTAAAAAGCACGCCCACAGACACACGCAAGCAAACACGCGTATTGCAAGTTCAAAATCCCGCCCCCCTCACCCCGACAACGGACTTGCAATTTTTCGTCCAGTTCCCGAATCCGTAAGGGTGTAATCCTTCAGTGTAGCAATTTAACCCGGCATTACATCCGCAGCTCAGCTCACAACAAAAACTGATGTTACGAAGCACACAATCCAAGAATAGTAGGTTTTGAAATACTTTGACATAGCGATCATTACTTTAATTTTTCTGTCCGTGCGCACCACCTTCCATTCACCCCTTACACGTGACCTTACCTGCAACACACGGACGGCAACAGCCTAAGAACAGTCCTTTCAGAACCAGCACTCATCGATGTGACTCGCCTGCGTGGCTATGTCCCTCGTCTCTCGTCCGACAGCTCGGTGTGTTTGTGTCGTGCACGCGAGTCAGGAAGTGACACGATCTGTGACGGGCCACAAGAGGAAGGAAGCGTTTCGCAAAGTTTCCAAAGTCTGGGCTGGCTTCTCGCCTGTCCAACAGAGTCATCTGAACGCTCTGAGGGGCGAGCTGCACAGCACGGGATGTGCAGTCATCAGTCTTAATGTCCAGTCGTAGCAGACACACTTACAGCCAGCTCGCGTGCTCTGCTCGTGCAATCACTTTAGGTAAGTCTA
The DNA here is from genome assembly GCA_004794575.1 of Lanistes nyassanus. Lineage (NCBI taxonomy): Eukaryota > Metazoa > Mollusca > Gastropoda > Architaenioglossa > Ampullariidae > Lanistes > Lanistes nyassanus. The sequence goes on from SMGT01003973.1 coordinate 560,671, forward strand.
TCGTATTTCGAGCACCTCGCACTTCGCAGAAAGCAGCGTATTGAGTGATCCCTGACGTGCCAGGGCCGCCATAAACAGAAGCGCTAGGCGGCAAACTCGACTTCTGGGGAACCCCTGTCTCTGGGAGTAACTGGAGGTGGGATGTGAGGCCGCAACAGCTGTCTCTTGAGAAAACGCCACCAACCATCTGCTGCAATCATGCACCCTGCGCTGCATCCGCACTTATGCTCGTCAGCGATCCTCATTCCGCACCCTCACAGTTTCAGACCTCTCTGACCCATTCCTCCCCCACCCACCCCCACCATCCAACCGACGGCCAATGTGATGGGTATCAGACTTCTGCCCCCGAGGTTTAGCGCTTTCAAGCTCTGATGCCACTACTAATCCGCTCCCTTATCACCGACAAACCAGAGCGAGTGTTACTTCCATTCTGCATTCACCGCTTTTTTTTTTCAGTTTGCTGCCGTCCTTCACGATAAAAGCACTGCGTTGGATTCATGTTCCCAGTAGACTTACTACGCGATGCACACTGCAGTAAAAAGGATAAATATTCTGTCCCCTGTTAAAAATAATTTACTGTTGAGTATTGAGTTTGAACTGCCTGAACTGTTTATGCCATTTTGAAAGAACTTTTGTAACGCATGCTCAAGTTCTGAAATGGATTGCATGAGTCTCCGCATCCCTTGTTCATACGTAAAAATGCTCGTAAAATACACAGGGTAAGTGATACTTACGAGCGCTCTTATGACCGGAATGGCAGGTACTAACATTCATGCAAGCCAGCCCAAGATCGAAGCTTTGACAAAAGTTTCCCTGTTTTCGTTCACAAGTTTCATTGAAATGACTATGAAGACCACGTCGGGCAAAGCACTGCCCGATGAACAACGACTGTACAACAAACCTGATGAATAATGCACTTCTCCAAAACCCTACTGGCCTCGGAGACCAAACCTTTCGGCGTCACCAATCCTGACGAATCTGTCATAGGCACATTTTAAATTTGAATATGTAAATACTACTCACGTTCACTGGTCTCCCTACGTCTAAAAGTGGACTGAACGCTTCCGACATTGTACGTTTATGTTCCAGCACCTAAATTAGACAACTTGATACATTCCAGGTCCAATTATATAGATTGGTATTTTCTGTTATAGACAAAGTTTAGGTTGGGTGGGTGGGACAGTGTTACCTGGTCACAGCATGTTTTGTTTACTTAGTGAATTTCACATAAAATACCAGCATCAAACTAAATATCCACCACCGACCATTGTGATTACTCAAAAACCACAGATAACTATCCGCAAAAGTGAAGTTGACTTGAAAGCCTGCAAATGCGATCTACAAGCCACATCTGCAACAACAACAACAAAACCCAAACAAAACCCAGTGGTCACTGTTTTTCCAAAAGCCCACGAAAGAAACGTGAACTGTCGTGCGACTGACAGACAGCGACGGCGGGGAGGACAAACGCATAAAGAAGACGTCAGTGAAGGACGGTTGGGTGGGAAATGCGACGTCCATGTCGGTCCTGGAGCAGTCACAATACTGTTCCTCTAGTTGATCCCTAGCGTCCGCGGTAGTGATGGTTGTGGTCGACGCTAAGACCTCTCGCTTCACGACCTAGCGCCCCTCGCCTGACACGACAGGCACTGACAACTTAATGGCTGGCTTGCTTTGCAGCTAGTGCCGAGTCAACAATGATGGCCAATCGCACGACAGCCGGGCTTCGCGCCAGGCCCCGGAGCTTTCCAAGAGTTGCGAGGGCGGCGAGCGACTGCGAGCGTGACAATCTGACTTAAAAAAAAAAAAAACCACCACCACCACCAGCAGCTGCACATGACCCTCTCACACGATGCAAATGTGCTATTTTGACTGAAAGCGGACAACGGAAACCGTCGCAGCGCGACACAATTCAACAATGTCTAACGGCTTGCCAAGTTTCAGCTTCGCGATCCATTTCCTATGTGCATTAATGCAAACGTGTGAAGATACTATCCTTTCAGCTCAAACTACAATGCTTCACAGTGGAGTCAAGGTCCCTATGGGGACGCCACTGGCTACATCACAACTGTTGTTTTGTATATCCAATACCCATTTTCAAGTCCCCGTTCCAATCCGTGTTTTCCTCCTTTCTTCTGGTGACTTGTTAGAGAGTACTACGCCCTGGGTACTTGACAAGCAGTAATAAAACTTCCTGCTTGCTTTGGAATTACCATTTTTAATCTGTTCCTCAGTTTCTTTCTCGCCAGACAGCTGACTCTGCTAATCCTCCCTCTCTCTCTCTCTCTCTGTGCTAATCCTCTCTTTGTGTGTGTGTGTGTGTAGCTTTCATCCTGCCCGGGCACCGCAGTCCACGCAAGAACGCACTCGACTTCCCTCCTCCTCTGACACACCCACCTCGTTCGCGCGCGCGCACACAGACACACACAATCACAAGAATGCATGCAGGACGAAGCATAAAAATCCTAACATCGACTTCCCAAAAACTTATAAACGAGGATAGGAAAAGCCTCTGAAAGGAAAGAATTTCTCTCAGGAGCCAGACGGACAGATAAAGGGAACGAGGAAAGAGAGGCAACGGACAATAATTTTTGCATTAGCTTCTCTCTGATTAAAGGTATGAATGGACAGAGAGAAAAAAACCCACTGTTTGAAAAACTCACCAGTGATAAAGATGCAGGTCGACCTACCACTAAATTTTTTTCTCGGCGTCAAACAAAAGCGTCGTCATAAACTACAGCACAAAGCTGCATTTTCTCCACACCAATTAACAACTAAGAACATTTTACAAAACAGAAAATATGTCAAAAGTTTTATTCCGCTAGGTACAACAAAAGAAACTTAGCCATGCGAGAGTTAGGCAACAAGTCAACGTTGACTTGCCTAATTCTCGCTTGGCTAAGTTCCTTTAGTTGTACCTTTACTGCCCCAAGCTGAAGTCACCCGTTTCTTTTTTCTTTATTCTGCTATCCGTAGTTCAGAAAGTCCACATTCATGGCACTATAGTAAAAACAACAACAACGAACTGCATCTTTCATTAATAAAACATTGTAACCTTTCAAAAGCAACTCCCTCAATTGAATACCGAAGAGATTTTGTTTCATTACATTTTCGAAGGTTGTGCGACTTTTGTAATGACTATCAGGCAGTATTCTTAGCACTTCACCGTCGCCTAAATATTCAACACCCTTTCCCCACCCCCTCCACCTCACCACCCTCCAAGGTTGTGTTAACACCTCCTTTGTGCTTGGTAAAAGCTGAATATTCTGAAAGCTTTCTACTCTCATCATCAGGTTTAATTTTTTGACTGATAAACATTGTTCATCACCACCCGAGCGGCTACACAGTTCACATCTGAACATGTTATCTCTGCGTTACCGATATCACACAGGGTCACATCGGTTTTCCTTATGAATCACTCCCAGGAGCACATATTGGAAAACAATGTTTATGAGAAATCGATTTAAGTAAACTCAGTGCATAACTGATAAGGACAGAAAAATCGACCATGACATTTACAGGCTTTAAAGGAAAACCCGGATGATGGCTCAAGTCCAAAATACCCGAAGATTCCCTCTATTCTTTGTGTACATAACAACACAACAAATGACTGATCTATTAAAACAGTCTTCTTGTGGTTGAATTAATGTAACCCGAAAGATTTATACCGTATTTTTCCTCTCCGTCTCTTTGCTTTCCCTTTCTTGTACGTTTCGTGATACCTGGCTTTGCGACAAGAAGTATTCCGTTTTTTCTCTCAAGATGGTAAATCGAAGGTCGATCGAAATGCGTTTACAAATTAAAAAGCTGCGCAGCTCTACCAGACTCCGACCCACTTGTACAGCTAGATTTGTAGCAACGCTGTCAGAGGAGAAAATGAACACGTCTCTATAAAAACGAAACATTGGCAGATCAGTTAGAACATCAACATGGTTACACCAAGTTCCCATTCTTTGAAAAAACTCGGACTTTTCTTTCTTTAAGCCCCCCCCACACACACACACACACCCAAACTCCCGCCCACTGCCTCCCAAAACAGAAAGCTTCCTTTCTTGACGTCAGTCGGATTCTGCTTGAACTTTTCGGGAAAATCATCTTTCAGGACTCCGAACTTTTAAGGACTGTTTAACCTGCTCTCTCTCTCACACACACACATACATACCTCCACGCAAAAACCCTGAAAAAAATGCACCCACACAAGTACACGTATGAAGAAAATAGCATGTGCACATGCATCTTAGCAATTGCTATCAATTACCCTTTAAATGATAAAAAAGACGTGGTCGAAGTAAACAAATGCGCTAAGTACACGGCTTCGGTTCCGGATACACACAGCATAGAACTGCCGACTGTGACAACAATCAATGAATCTGAGTGACACAAATTTCAAGCGCATAAATCTGAACCCGAAACCGATTGGCTCAAATTATACAGCTAGCCGGCTTCGACAAACACGTCACCTCCTGAAAACATGCTGCATCCGCGCGTACTCTCAGAGACACCCTCCCACGCACACCCACCCATCCAGAGAGACAGAGGGGGTAGGGGGAGAGGGGGAGGGGAGAAACACACGCATACGCACAGAAACAGAGCTCACAGACAGGGAGGGACACGCAGAGAAGAACCCAAGCAACGACAGAGACCCTAAGAAGGAAGACAGAAAAAAGGAAAAACAGCGCTTGCAGACAAAGTTCATAGTAAATCGCCGCTATTATTTAACAATCACGCTATCACGAGTCAACAGAGACTCAGTGATACGCAAGCATTGACAACATTTCAATACATTATTCTATACGGTGTCACGTCCTTTACATCCCATTTTCCTCCCCTTTCCCCTACTAAACCCAGCCACACATTAGGACCTATGCTTATTACTAACCATCCCCATTAAAAACTCATAAGACTCTTTACATCCTATGCCTTCTGTTTACATGAGGACCAACAGGCCAACACCAGAGTTCACTGCATCGATATTCGGCCGACAAGAGTGTAGCTGCAATCCGAGACGAAACTGGTTCAGTCAGCAAAATCTACGATGCCGATCTTACTTTTCTGTGGCCAGCCGGGGTCAGTACAGACAGGCGTCGGTGGTTTTTTTTTCCCAAGTTCCTCCCCACGACCTCGTGCACCAAGACATAATGGTATGCTCGCGAGCTGCGCGCGCGACGTTCCGTCACCTTCCTTGGCTTGCACTCGAGAAGGACGCGGTAAGACAAACTGAGGTTCGTGTGCCCCCAAGACTATCCTCCGAGGGCAGTCTGGATCCGCCCTCAGCAAGCACCAGATGGGCTGGCGAAATAGTTTTGCTGTCAGCGGGGGTTCTCCCCAGCCGCCCTCATTGGGTGCCATTTGGGTAAATCTGTCCTGATTATACACGGGCGAGTCCGGCCGTGGTGATATAGCTATTGTTAAAGTCACAGTCACAACGAAATTCCCTGACAGGTCTGCTGTCAAGCTTTATCTTCGTCTAGGCTGCTTGTCTTTGTCTTCCTTTTAAACAAAAGGTATTGAAACAGACTCATCTAATACCACTGGGTGTTTAAAATAGCACCGCTACCCTAAGCGGTTCTGTTGCCTCTACCAGTACCATCACCACGAACTGCCACAACTGCTGTTGCCAAAGTTAATGTATTTCCACTGTCGCTGATTCTAATGTTTTCGCAGTTGATTACTATCAACCCTTCCCCACTTTCTTCCTTCCATCCCGTCCCTCTTTCATGTATTGCAACAAAGCAGCCAAGCAAACTAACGCAGTATTCCTGTCCAAGACACAATCCCGTGTAGTCACCGTTTCAAAGTAACCATCAAATCGTGAATTCTGTGCTGTAGCAACTTCCCTTTCAAACTACCCAGCAATTCTGAACGTTATCACCCATAGGTACCAACAGAGATGACCATCTGCTTAAAAAATACTTCTCAGACCAATCATCTTTCAAGGCGCACAAAGTGATGTATTGTCCATGCGGCAACAAATTTACATCCTTAAAATGCAGCTACAGCTGTCCTGGTACACATGTGGACAGAAATACGTTACTTGTAACAGAAGAGTTCAGTGTAACTGTTAAAGAGCATGGGATGAGGATGAACCCAGAAAAAAGGAAACAAAAAACCCACCACGTGCGCTGACAACCGATGAGTTTCGGCGACGAACACACAGACGCCCTGCACAGACCACATCTAAGCAATCCCGCGATCCAATGAAACCATCGTGAGCGGCAGCGACAAGAGGTGCTTCAGGCTACAAGAATTCCGATTAGTATGAGAGCTGGCCAAATATTGACAGGTGTTTGAGTCTGGCGTCACTAGTATATAGGTCACCGCTCAGCACGCGGCTGCAGACAACGTTCCATCCCTCGCTTCCTGTAGGTCTCTGCACCGAACACACTCAGCTGAACAAGTAGGGGTTTTTCCCTGGTGATCGCACTCACACGCAAAGAACGCGCGCACATGCACGCTGACTGACTGACCATGAAAGAGCGTGACAGAGATGAGAAAAGACAGGGAAACTTTCATCCCAAAATATGTTGGCGACTAATCAGGCTTTAACGAACTGAAGCAACTGTTCACTAACACGTCTATTAATAGACAACGGGGCCACAACAATCCAGATCCGTTCGATGACTGCTGCTGTAAAACAAGCCTGCAGAACACTGACGTCGCACCACATGGCTGTGGAGGGGACTACTCTAGGAGAGGGTGTGGAGGGGGGAATGCGAAGGGGTGGAAGGATCTTCTGGGCAACCAATCGACAAAGCAATCGCAGAAACGTGCGCACCAGAAACGGTGCAGCTCGAGACGACAGAGCCGATCGGTCAAAAGGTCCACACTGCCGACAAGTGAATAATCTGTAATCTGCGACCAGGACACGAGAAGCGAGTTTCACTGACGACAGCGTCTTGAGTGAAACTAGGTCGTAACTTTAGCCACTGTATCAGACTGTAGGGGAGTTCAGACGTCATGACCTACCATCCCTTGGCACTGCTCTCGTCTACGAAATTGGCCTCAAGTGGTGCAAGTACTATAGCAACCATGGACTTTGCAAGGACATACTCAAAGAAGTGCACGCATCTCATGTACACATTTATGCTTAAGAAACTGGGTTGGGTTGCATGACTCTTCGTGCTTACACTTCCGGTCACAAAAGTGGTGTGAGGCCCGTTCACTCTGTGTATTTTAGGTGAACATGATATACGAACGTCCACGCAAACCGGCTCTACGAAGTAGGACACTCGATCCCTACGCCATGCGTACGTAGCCTCGCGACCTCAAGGTATGGTAAAGGCTAAATGCACGCACGCGCGCACGCACAGCCTTTTCATTTTCTTTGGCAGGTAATTCAAAATTTCACAGCAAACCTTTATTTAAAGTCTTGATTTGGTTGTTTTCTTTTAGTTCACTCTCTTGATAAGTAACTACCGGAAATCAGCTGCTATCATCCCAACTGTGTACATCCGGCTCCAAAGCGCCATACTAAAACATCCTATCTGTAAGGTCGTGAAGAGTCAAGCGCGCTCAGGAAAAGACATTTTCTAGTGCGTAAAATGGTACAGACCAATCTGTAAAGTCGTCTGTCGATTTCAGTGTGTAACTGTTTGCATGCATAGATGTATGTCACGTTTACTTGTGTTGCTACGATAACTCCGCTTTATTTCCCGTCCCTCTGCAGTCATGTGACGTCCTGCCTCCAGTACCGCAGACGAAGCCGCTAATCACCCTCTTGGTCTTCGGTAACTAAGGCTGGTCTCTGACTGCACCACCATCACAACCAAAACTATAGGCTGCAGCGTCATTGGCTTCCGCTTTGGCAAATGATCTCTTGACCTCAACCCATACCTAGGTCATTAGCACTCCTGCGGACTGTCAGTCCCATTAGGTATTCATCAGTACATTTCCGCAACAGAGGACGACACTACCACCAGAAATCCGGTGCGGCTCCTAGAAGAGACAGCTCCCCAGTGGCTTGCATGAGCAGTCGTGCTGGCTCTCCTCACGTAAAGATGCACGTAAAACCAAACAGGGACAACGGGTACTACGGCCAGTCTTATGAGCAGACAAGACGTATACAAATGCTCACAGGAACCAGCACCGGTTCTGGTAGCACCACAAGTATCATCACGCTCATTATCTGTCTTTCCGTCTGCCTGCCTGTCTGCTCTTATCCGCTTTCATAGCTTCTTTCTTCAGGTGCAGGGAGGTGAACAGCGATTTAGCAGGAGTAGCACAAGAGCAGAATCTGGTGAAATCATTGGCATGTGCACGTGCCAGAGATTACGACATTCGATGATGTCTGCCTACCCGTTTGAAACGAAGGATAAAAAGGAAGCTTCAGACAGGCCTAACGTTTTCTAAATCAAAAAATAAAAAAAGAACGCGCGCACGTAGGTACAGCTGCTCATCTCCCCTTCCTCCCCCTCCCCCCACCGCCAAAAAGTAATCACATTAAAAAAAACAACAAAAAACCACCCACATCTGGATTTTGAAGATTTTGGTCAAAATCTCTAGAATCAAATTTAAGTAATGATTTGTTTCGATAGTAGAATGCGATCAGACTGTCTGGCTCGCAGAACCAGTGAGTCTACAGAATTGTGACCGTTTCCAAAAGTCAGTGGCTTTATTGTGTTCGCACAACTGTGTGCCCCCAGGGGCGAAATCTATATCACAATTAAAAGCGCTCAAACACCAAACTTCATACCGTACAACTAGGGACTCTGCATGGTAGGGCGATACCACCGACAGAAGCCAGCTTATCTTTTGCCAAAAGTAAAGAAGTCCACCAACGAAACCAAGATGGATAAATACTTTTTGTGGAAACTTGTGTTGTAACGTTATCACTAGCTTTCTGCACTACGGCTTGTGAGATGTTAACCGTCGGTGGATGAGGGGGGTACTGACGTGTAAAGCACAACTGAAGTTTAGGTCCCGTATAAGCAGTACCTTGATAGAAGCACAAACCTTAAATATATTTAACGTCTGTGATAGAAAACAGGAAGCGCAGCGCTATAACGACGAGGAAATGAAAAATCTGTAAGGCAATGACGGTAAAAGGTATACGTGAGGACGGCTGATGGTGTACCTAAACTAACACGATCCACAGTTTTCATCACACTGCTCCCGTTGCACAGCTGAGGAAGGAAACCCGCTCCTTTCATCTTTCCTGTATACCCACAACCTTGCCCCAGCAGCAAGATCACAGGTCACGTGTTTCGAGGCAGCACGTGACGCCAGTTGCAAAATCTTCGGCTAGGCCCTAGTCGATGCCCAGGAACCCCCTTCTAGTCTTTAAACCAGGCTGTCAAAAGCTCAAGCGGCCCGCTTTGGAAAATCGATTTGCGCTCTCATTGCTAAACTACACGCATACTTGGACTTGCTATTCGTGACCAGGAAAACACCATGTTTCACACAATGTTCACCAGTCTCTCGACTTTCCTCTCTCTCTCGCTCCCCCCCTGCTACAGATTTTTAGCGACAGAGGAAAGAAAATGTTCTGATTACTAAATTAACAAACCGTTCATTTTCTGAAGGGCAGCAACATCGTAACTCACTCGGTTATGTACTACATGTGGTTACTTAATCTGCTTTACTACGATGCCTCGATCTCAATTCCAGAGCCAATATCGCTGGTCGATACGTCCATCGCCTCCACCCCCACCCCTCCTCGTGACAAGCGGCAACTATTCCTAGGCAACATGCAAGCTGCTGCGGTCGGAGAGCTACTGTCTGGCCGGCTGTTACCAAACAGGCATGCGATAGAATGCCAACAGGGTTACCAGCATGTTTATGACGTCGTCATCACTCCGGCATTAGCCATCGCGATGAAAACTGAGAGAAAGCTAATCTGTATCAATGCCCCAAAGTGTCTCAAGACATCACTAGTCTCAGAAGCCTTTTTAAACACTTCAGCATTAATCTGTGCATCCCGTAACACATATGATCGCATTAATTTACTCATAAGATGTTTGCATGCACAATCGCACGCGCCACATGCCCTTCGGTCCGTTTGCAGCTAATTTAGCTGGAGCAGGCGCGTCGCCAACTTTGTTAAACATGCGACTTCAGTTTATCTCATTTCCTATAAAGCTTTCAAACCAACATCGCTCAGAGTAAAAAGAATATAATACGGAAATAAAAGATACAAGGAAGGATCTTTTATAAACGGGCGCCTCTCATCGTTGCAATACCGTGATTATCACTGGCACGACAGTTTGTTACCGCGCTGATTACAGCTGGCGTCGTGCCAAACGGCATGCAGGGCCCAGCTGTAGGGCGAGCCTCCACAACTGCAGTTGACGGCTAATGAGAAACGCCTACATGGTTATCTCACTTGTTTCCTGTTAACCGTCCGATGGGCCGTACAGTCTTGCCATGCATCTCTCCCCAAGCCTCCAGCATCTGCCTGTATACGACTGGCAGCCACTGGGAATTCCCGCCCTTTCTGCCGCGTCAGCCTTCACTGCACAGGGATGATGAGCAACAGCGAAAATCTTCACGATTAGCGGACAGTCTATGCATCTCTCGGGCGACTCGCACAATAACTACATCACAGCCAGAACTACCTCCTCCACCGCCAGGTGGTGCTACTACTTTCATAGATGTTTTAACAACTCACAAGAACCTACAACTATTCAAAACAAATCTCCATAATTACAGGGCGTAGATCTTAGCGCTGCAAGTCGTCATGAAATGGACTAAGTACAACTGTCAACGATGGCAGCGGGTCACACACTAACCTAACAGTTACGTGTTTTGACACCGATCAACAATAACAGGTACTCACCACCCGGAACTGCCTCTATCAGTCTTCGACGATGAGTTCTCCTTGTCTGCTTCAGATTCCGCACATAGGCGATAATTTCCGGGCAAATAATAACCCACTACAACCTCTTACCTCTTGGTATAAATGTGAAAATACTATTTAAAAAATCAGTAATTTAGGCGAAGACTCATCCCGATGTCAGCAAACTCTGCTGCAAGCGTCAGCGTGCACCGGTAAAATCTGGCACCACGCACGCACGCACGCACGCTTTTTGGCGGCTGCGCCTGCGGTGCTCGCAACTCGATCGCTCGCCCTGATGGGTGGTGGCAAAAGCGGGTGGTGGCTGCACCCAGAGAGCTAAAATAATACATGCAGCGGGTAAAATAGTGCTGCCGTTGACAGCCAAGCGAGGCGAACGTCTGGCAAATTACCGCGAGCAGGCTGCAGGCGGGACGAACACAGACGCGGAAGATCAAATAATTCGATAAATAAAAATAACGCGACGGACGATACCTGTAGCGGTTAGGAGTGACGTTAGTGACTAGAGCTCCTACGGTCGTCAGTCTCTACCTGAGGTCACTCGCGAGAACAAAAAACTGTCCCCGGCCTCCCAATGGTATGTGTGTGTCTGGGCAGCCGACACTGCCGTCGGCAAGTGCGGAAGTGCGCGTGCTTGGGAAGTTGAGAACAACTGCTTATTCGTAAATGCGGTAGGATACAAACTGGACTGCACCTTCATGATTTTAAGGGTAGCCTTTCGCCTACATTACGCGAAAAAAAAACAAATGGTCCTGGAAAAACTCGAGACAAAAAGCGTGATGCGCGCGCCCCACACACAGACTGACATTCAGACATACACATCAACGCATGCATACACACACGTACACATGCACGCAAGCGAAACCACACAGTCAGGAATGCATGCGCGACCACACATGCATGCCCACGCTCCGGCACCAAGAAAAAGTGAGAGAGAGAGAGAGAGAAAAAAAAGGTGACAGAGAGAGTGAGGAGGAAGATGGAGAGCTTAGCTCTGCATCAAACTTTCATGTGAAACCGACAGCCGGCAATGGGGCTATACTCTAGAATATCCGACAAACTGCGGGTAACCCAATATAAAGTGGGCTTCGCTGCAGGCTACAGCATGACATTCTCCGCAGGCTACCTTCTTCAGTATCTATGTTCCCCTTTTCCCCTCCCCTGTGTAGAAACCACCTCACTCCCTCAGCTGCAGACACATCTGGTATTTAAAACAAAAATAAGTTGTTCCCTCAGAACACCTTCGCAGGAGAGCGAAATCCATCAACTATTTGAGGAAGGAAAAACAAATGGAGGTCGGGAATCCCTGCAGACAACTTCACCCTGAAAATCAGCAACAATGACTACATGTTCATGCTGGTCTGGGTTTTCATCAAACGGTCAGCACTCCGGCGCCCCTATCTGCTACGCCGAAGTCTGCATGTTTCGACTGCCAACCACCGAAAGCCTGACACAGGTGTCACTTCCTTTGATCATTCGTATGAAACAGTAGGGATGCCGACTGCTGCTTAAGAAAGAACAAAAGAAAGACACAGAAGAACAAGAGTACAGCACAGAAAAGAAGGGAGAAACCTGCCAAACAGACGTGCAGGGCTGAAAGAAAGAGGCAGGAGCGAAGGAAGAACACAGCACGCGGTTCGTGCCACCTTTGATTGCTTTGTTTATCGCTTACTTATCAGTCTGTCTACCTGGCGCTCTGCACTTGTCGCCCCTCCCCCCACGCTGTCCGTCACTCTGGCTCCTTCTCCACCAGCCCAGCCACACAAGCCTTTTCCAGCCCCCCCCCCCCCACAACTCTCTACTCCACGAATATGCGCATCCGTGCATGCCCACCCTTCCCCAACTCTAGAGTCTCTAACCAAATGCGCCAAAGCACACAATTCAAATTTTTGAAATTACCAAGTCTAAATATCGTAAGGCAGTCTAACATGACGGGCGGGCGTGGGGGGGGGGGGATGTTCCAAGGCAGCAAATTTTCCAAGAGAAGCACGATCAGGAGCCTCGATAGCTCACTGATAAAGTATCGGATTCGTGTCAAAGGTCCGGATTGGATCCAGGCAGTGGTCTGTACACATTTTAACTGTATGACCGTGTAGCGCCCATATGCTGACAAGCAGAGCTTGACGTTATTTCATTTCTTTTTCCTTTGCCCAGTCAGGCAAGTTATTATAGACCTTATTTGTCTGAAGGTGGTTGGCCTGTGGGTGAAATTAGCAATAATCACTGCCTAACCACATGTCTCTTCTAGTCCGTCTTTTGTAACCTACAGCGGCTGTTTACTGTAAATGTGTGTGGTGCAGCCAAAATGGAAAGACATTTATGGAGAAAGCTACAGAAAAATATAAACTAAAAGAAATATCAAAGTAGAATATGACTATGCTCCAACAGAAAGAAGAATATAGCTAAGTAACTCATGACAGGGTGCTCAAAGCCAAAATCAAGGTTAAACAAGAAAGGCACTGCAAAAATTATGCAAAACGAAAAGTACACACAACTTTAGCCAAAGACTTGTGTTGATTTTTGTATGCACGTGATTACGTGCATTTTACACAAATTTGCTATCACATTTGCACAAGTACACCAGCCAACATGTGAATTTTCAACTAAAGACAGCGCTTTCTCTCTCCCATGCGTGTTGGCCAAACAATACAATCACCTTACCCGCAAAAATGTTGTTCTGCCAGTCGATAGGTTCACTGCCTGCGCTCACTGACCGCCGCAGCTGTACCCTTTCTCCCTCCACTTCCACTGCCATGCTGTCCACGCTGCTCTGAAGGTTACTGTGCTTCGTCTTCTCCAGGCTCACCCTGGCGGTCTTACTCTTCTCCACCTTCACAGGACCTGCACCTCAAGCAAGAAACTTCTTAATTTTTTTTATCTTTTATTCATCTACACTTTCAGTACCTTTGGCCACTGTAAAAAAAAAATCTTTAAATGACTCAAATGCCGGCTATGGCATAAGCAGGCTGACAGTTCCTTCAGCACTCACGACCACTGCTGTACCTACTCATATGTTCATCGCATCTTCATATCACAGTATAGCATTGATTTGTAATTAAGGGACAAAGATTATCATTTGGAATCAACAGAGCTGATTTCCCTAACAATTTCTGCTATACAGTCATCCCTCGCTACTTCGCGGTTCATTTATCGCAGCCTCAGTACATCGCAGATTGTTCTAAAAACATATTTACAGTATGTACACTTTAGTTACATCTACGTATGTTACACACACGTATCATATTTATATTATTTATACATTATTTTATGTATGTTATTTATACTATTAATATTTTATTTACATGTTTGAAACTATTCTTTAATGTTCTAATGATAACATATGCACTTATATGGTTTCATATACACTTATTGATATTATACATACACAAAAATGTACATATGTTAAAAATGAGAGGTTGACACTACTTCGCGGTTTTTCACTTATCGCGGCCGGTTCTGGTCCCTATTAACCGCGATAACTGAGGGATGACTGTATTATCATGCTCTCTACAAATTAACAACTCTTCATAGCATGCACATGCTCCAGTTTTGGAACTTCATTGTTTGTTGTACAAGTGCATGTTCACACAATAACAGGAAACACAGAATAGTTTCCATTTCCTTCATACACAAAACACAGTACAATGTCGCTGTACTTATTTGCACACACATTAACTAAAGGACCCTTACATCCACACCTAAAAAAATGATTCTACCAACAAACCACTTCCAGGTATCTCCTCATGTTTATTACTTCTTCTAATGGTTTCCATAAATAATACACTATCGCCAGGATCAAGACAGTTTCTATGTTAATGAAGTCCACTTACTGCAGCATAATAGCAACCATTATTTCGAGAGTCTCCTTTAATTACGTAGTAGTTGTTTCATTGTTTCGCTTACCTTCTGACAATTCATGCTCTGTCTTGCCAGGCACCTGGTAAGCATCAAGCTGTAAGTCTCCTTTCTCCCCACTTGTTTCCGATTCTGAAGGGTGCGACATTTCAGACGGCTGGGACATCTTCTCTTCTACAGACTGCGATGTGGAGAAAGTTGACAGAAGATTGGCATCGGTGATTGTCTCCATGTCTTTAGATTTTCGTTTATCCTGTCAAGCGTCATATTCAAAACAACTTTGTGTCTCATGCAAAAGAAAGATAAATAGTTCATATATAAGTAAATATAAATATGGTTTGTAAAAACATCACTGTTCATGTTGATTTAATAGGAAAACATGTGTAACAAAAGATATTTAAGTGGTTTTATTGTAATGACTAAACTGCTTGGTCAAGTACAGTTTTGTAATTTGGCAATTTACATTTTTGCTGCTGATTTTTTTCTGGTGTATTTTTTAGTAAGTGCTTTAAATGCTAATTCTAGTGTAGAGGTAACACTAACAATGTAAAAATATCACAGTACTGCAATAAAGCTTTATAAAAAAAAACTTCCATTAGCCCACTGTAGGCAATTCTGTAACAAAGTACAAAAAAAAACTGCACTTAAAATATATGTGGCATGAACACATACAACAGTACAGAGCTGCAAAGACACACACACATACACACACGATACTGCCTGCAAATGTACCCACAAATGCTTGCAAGCACTCTTGCTTCCATAGTCTCACATTCAGTTGCTTGCTAAATCCATCCCGCACATGCATGCAAATGCACAAAGGCTGACCACAAACTGCAAGAGGAATCTACAGAAAAGTGGTGAAATAAGTGCAATGGACGGCTGGCTTCGGTACCTGTGGGTTGATCTTCAGGTGGATGCCATGCATGGCTGTGCTGGGTGAAGGTGGGAGACAGTCTGGTGTAGGGGGCTGTGGGTAGTTGGTGGGAGAAAGAGGCAGGTCACTGTCAGTGGCTGCGCTACAAGAACCAGAACTATCTCGTTTCTTGCTTCCATTCAGCTGCAGAGATTTTGGCTTCCCATGTTTGCCTTCTTCATCTGACAAGAACCCATAGCACATTCAAGATAAGGCCAAAAAAAAGTCTTGCTTTTATGTTTACCCAACTGACCCCCTCATTCTTGCTGACCCAAAAATTTTTTAATCACCTGTTCAAAATCAAAAAAAGTGCCTGGAGTCTGTCCACATCTGAGCTAGCCTGTACCCCAAAAGGGCCATAATTTTACACTAGGCTTATATCAATAGCTTCCCTTTCTTTACATGACAGCTACGTAACTTTAACCACACTTTTTTTCGGTGGTAGGGACAGGCAGGCGTAAGGCTATTTCCATGTGTCGGTGTTGAACTAGAAGGGTCACAGGGAGAGGGAGGGTGTTTTTAGTAAAAGCACGAAATACTTTTTAGTGTTTTACCTCTGCATGCTGATCCGATGTGAAAGTCCACTTTGGTGCATGTGCATGTGGCTAGATTTCAGCCTCTACATGTGCATATTCCATTGTGAATGTCATCTGTTCATGCAAGCTCACATACATACATGCAGGTGAACATGTTCATAGTCTGGATTTCATCAATTCATTCATCTAACCCCTCCCTCCTCCTTCATAGTTACAGCAAGAGCACACTGAAGATTTTAGCTGTAATCTTACCTATTAGTCAAGATAAACCGCATCTATAAAATATAAAACTTATATGGATGGACTATTGCAGATGGGGTTCTCAAGTCCCTTACAAAGATTTGTTCCCCATAGTGGCCACCACTTCCGCTTAGTATGCTGCATAGCTTGATTACTCATATCGGTGCAATTTTTCTCTCACACACACATACACACATGCAACATGCACACACAAGATAAAAAAGTTACAAAACAAGATAATTTTTTTAAAAATTAAATAGGTGTAAGGCATTACATAAAAAGGATTCTGAAAGTGCTAGATCAGAAACATGTCATATTTAAAAGGTACAAAACCTTCTATTAAGAAATCTTTCCCTCTCCCCACCTCTCTCTCTTCTGTACTAACAGAAATAAGGAATATTTTTTTATGAAGATGTTTGCAGAGACTTTCTTGCATAAAAGTTATATTGAAATTATAGGCTTTCAACTGAGACAATTTATCCACAGTCTGAGTCATATCATACCATAACATGATGATCATTACTAGTGCACATCACATAAACACGTACAGTGGTACCTCAATTAACGACGGAACTCTGTTCCAGGATGGCCATCGATATTCCATTTCCTCGTTAATCAAAGTAAGATTTCCCATTGGTTACTATACGAAATTGCTTTATTCTGTCCATGCCCCACCTAGGAGGCTGCCATGCATTTTTAGGCATGAAACATTTTTAAAAAATGAACAGTGAGCCCATAGTATGCGCGAACAGACACAGCAGACTTATTGCTCATGTTGTTAATCAGAGTCTGTGCATCGTTAATCAAGGTATTTTCTCACTGCGGTGGTTAATTGAGCACATTTTTGACAAAGGTGGTCGTTAATAAAGGTGCCACTGTATCATTGTTTTTTTGTATCTTCTTCAACAACACCTTTTCCCTTACATTTAGTAAACAATACTAAACTCTGCCACAACAGCCTAGACCTTTTTTAAAAAAAAGTTTATCGAGTTGGTGTACAAAGAATTTAAATATACTGATAATGTAACTTGCTTAATCTCACCATGCAACCTAACACACACACACATATGCATGTATGTACACAAAATTACTGTAGTTGTTTAAACTCCTTGTTGTTGGGAAATAACAATGGGAATGCGTGTGGGCTTTTTTCATGGGGTGGGGAAAATATTGCATAAGCTTCTGTACTTCGTTATTCTGAACCCACAAGTTTCACCCTTTTCTGCCAATGTTTTCTGTTTGCTGGTGTAAAGAAACTTTTCTTCTAACCAATTATTTTTCCACAAAATGTACAGCACACACAGCAGTTTTGAATGCCTCTATGAAGGCTTCCAGCTGTATCACTCTCGCTTGCCATCCTCCCGTGTACTGGCTCAAGTCACTGGCCAGCCTTTCTAGCTTTCCCTTTCCCCATGGCACGAAAGATTAGCAGCGGCATTCACTTGTACTGAGCCGCCATTCTGCAGTGGTCCATATGCTCCATCTATAAACTGTTCCGATTTACTGTACGGCAAACTTCAGCATTAAATTTTATAAATGAAAAAGATCCATTCTGATCTTTTTACATTTTCCACTGAATATTTAGATGATTTCCGAAGTTCACTGACCAACCATAAAACCTGAAAAGTTGTTAATTAGCATCCAGTTCTACAGACTTACTAAAAATCTTCTTCTGTAGGATTAACCCTTACAGCGTGATGGGCCATGAACATGACTTTCCCTGTTGAGTGCAGTATAGCCAGTGACAGCTGTGCATCCTTCAATTTTAAGCGTGATTTCTGTATGGGTATTTCATTATTTACTGTTCAATTTAACATCTGCTAGTAAGGACTTTTCTTTCTTGTATGTTACAGATGTACAGCATGTCATTCCTGCTGGTATGTGATGCATCCCAAGTTAAGATATGGCTGTACTGACCCTACTGACTAAACAGACGTACCTTGTGCTGTGACCATTCCTTCGCCATGGCAATCATTCCTTTCAGTGCACTGGTCAGTAGAACAGTCTTCAGCACTTCCGCTGTTCACAGAGGCACCCTCATGCTCATTACCGTTCGCCTTTATCACAGATGTGTATGCATCAACGCCTTCTCTCACTTTTCCGATAGTAAATGTAGACGAATTTCTGTCAAACTCTACATTCACATACTCAGTTCGAAAGTGATCACTCAAATAAGCTGTGGGATCAGCCAATGTCTCATCCCCTTGTTCAGAGCTAGAAAACTGGCTGGTTGCATTGATGGAAGAGACTCCATCGGTGTTCTGGACAGTCTCTGTTCTCCGCACACTGGGAGTCTTCCTAGGTGGCTTCTTTGGCTGTTCCTGAACAAAGCACAGCAGTCATTTCCCCTTATAAAGCATTCATCATCTAGAACAAAGCACAGCACCACAGCAGTTATTTCCTCTTATAAACCATTCATCATCTAGAACAAAGCACAGCAGTTATTTTCCCCTTATAAAGCATTCATCATCTAGAACAAAGCACAGCACCACAGCAGTTATTTCCTCTTATAAACCATTCATCATCTAGAACAAAGCACAGCAGTTATTTCCTCTTATAAACCATTCATCATCTAGAACAAATTCACTGACGATGCACAGCAGCTGCTAATGCGAGGGAAATAAAGTAAGCAATTTCCAACGTCACCTTTA
The DNA here is from genome assembly GCA_004794575.1 of Lanistes nyassanus. Lineage (NCBI taxonomy): Eukaryota > Metazoa > Mollusca > Gastropoda > Architaenioglossa > Ampullariidae > Lanistes > Lanistes nyassanus. The sequence goes on from SMGT01003973.1 coordinate 579,661, forward strand.
CTTCGGCAGAGAAATATTTTCTTCATTTAAATTAGTATGCAACAAGTCAAATTTGATTACCGGATAATCCAATTTAAAAACAGTAGTCTTACAATGAATTTTAAAAAATCTTTACATAAGGAACAATCTAAAAGACAGCACAATTTCTGATTCCCTATTAGACAGTGCAGATTTCACAAATTCACCATACCCTATTTCCTGACATGGGACTGGCTTCTCTAGATCTCGAATGTCCCCTTCCAGATCCCTCTACTGCTAAATGACCTTGTCCTGCAATATTGAAGGGCATAAGAATTATTTTGTTATTACTGTCACTAACAAAATACTTTAAAAATTAAAACGTAAAATGTTACCAAAAGAACACTGTGTACTTTGGTCAGGACTCTTCTTACAAAGTGGAGGTGTAGGAAATCATGCAGTCAAGTCCCAAGGTCCACTGCTTAGCAAACTAATACCAATAAACATCTTGTTAAATATAGCACCATTTATCACGCAGCCTTCTTGCCACAACTTCAATTCTGTCAACTATCAATTTACAGAAGAACATGCATACAGAAGTTACCCAACTCACCTATTTCAGGCAGCATGGAATCTCGTTTAGAGATGTCTGGCAGCCGAAGAGATATTCTGGGTGGAATTGGGGGTGGTGACACCTTTTCTTCTTGCTGTTGGGTATTGCCACTGCAGTGAAATGTTTTGTCAAGTCATGCAGTTGAGTAGATCTTGACTTTTTTTTTGGACAGAGTATTTACCCAGCTATAAACTTAGTTTTATGTAGACATTAACCTTTAACATTTACCTATGTCAAAAAAACAGTAAACCCTTGCTTAGCTTTTTATAAGAACAAACATGTACCAAGATGGTTCATTTTAAGTGGTAGTGTGTGTGTGTGTGTGCATAGATATCTGTATTTTTTAAATTTAAAAAAAAAGGACAAAGAGAAAAGATAAGTTATCACCTGAGCACATCTGCAAGATGGGTTGTGTCTGGACTGGTTCCTGGATAAATACTTCGAGGTTTAGGAACAGGCCGTAAAGTAGTTTCCTCTTGCACAACACTGCCAGGTCCTGGAATGCCATTTTCATCTTTCTCACCATCTGAATCTGGTGTCCTTTGACTGTTAACATGTCCTGTGTACAAGATACTTTTACGCTGAATCTACAGCACAAAATTATGTTTGCCATTTTTCTTTCTTTCTCCAGAAGTATCACAAATGTATTTCATCAGCCGAATTATTTCTGCACCAAGTTTACAACATGTGTACTGGTATTCCCCAGTCCCTTGATCTATCTAGAAACCCCTCCTCTTAGTAGGCTGTTGCACATTTGGCTATTCTGTATTTTCTTCCAAGTGCATATACCACACACCTTAACAACAGTAACAATAGTGACCAACAGCAACAATCTGTGTAGATCTAAGCATGCATGCTACACACCATTGGCGACAATCTGGGGAGATGTTATGCACGAAGTCTTTCCATGGAGGTGTTATGGCACATGGTGACCTTCCTTGTACGTTTTGTGCATGACAAGAGAAATTAAATGCTCCCTCAACATTCCTGACACTGTTTGCAAAACAACCTCACCACTGATGATCTGCAGAGCATCGTTCGTCAGTTTAGAGTTGATAGATCTCAAGATGTCTTCAGCTGTCATGCCATTCTTTGCTTGAGCCCAAACATCCACACCTGCAAAATATTTTAGCTTCATAAAAAGTTGATTAGTTAAAAACAATTTTGATGTGTGGTAACCTTGAATCAAAACCTTCCATCATTACTGGTTTCATTCAGATGGTCTTCTCTTACGTGTGTTAGGTCACCTCCCTGTTCCCCTCTCCCACCCCCCCAAGAAATAACAATTTTATCAGTGCAAATATGAGGTTGCTAGGTCATCACATCAAATGGAAAATGTTACATCAGCATGAGCAATCTAAAATCCATTATTTCCTGAAAATATTTTTATTGTAAATTTGAACAGTTGCACATGAAGTGACATGACTCTTCTTTGATGAAATGACCTTTAGACATATTCATGCCCACACATACATGATAAATGGGTAAGCCAACTACCATTTTAAGAAATCTTAAGGATATCACTATGCTTGATGACCAAATAAAAACCAGTCATTTTAAAAATCTGAATCATGATGGCAAGAAGGGAGGGGGTGGTAGTCTATGAATGCTGCACATGCTGCACACTGTATGGACAAGCATGCACACAAATGTATATCACTGCATGCACACACTGGTTGTTTCTCTGCAGACTGACATCTTTAAGGACCACCTCAAAGACATGAATACTTATAATAAATATACACACAAGCTACACAGTCCATGTATTTACTCTTCAAGTGATCAGTTGGTTATCAAAGAAGTAATTTTAAAAATGCACACATTCACCAGAACTTTTAAACTATATTTTAAAAATATGTAGCCATACTCTTGAGCACACATCAGCCCATACCTCTGTCCAAAAGCAGTTTGATCACATCCAGTTTGCAGGACGTGGCTGCTTCATGCAGGGCTGTGCCATTATCAGTCTGAAACATGTGTTAGTTGATTACCACTTAAAAACATGCTTGGACTAGAGGTTAGCAGACTAAAAATTTGGCCACATGCACACAGGCTTTGTTAAACAGCTCCAGGAAGACTGGGTTCTGCAGGATCTCTTTATATTAGCTGTAAATAATTTAAAATGTGTTTCTCTTTGAAACAGAATTGACGTACAGTCCAATCTAGAACATATTTCTGTAGGCATTTAAAAACAAAGGTTTCAAATGCATGACGTGACCTCCGTAGGATAAAAAGAGCATTTTGATGATGACGATGATCAACCTTAAGAAGTTACTCTTTTCTATCCTCTGCTAAGCTAACTAAAAGCCAAGTTATTACCACTCAAATGTTTAATTTCTCTGGCAAACCTCCATGCTGTCTCATGACAGAATTATATTTTATAACTTACAGCTGTACCACTATTCTGTGTGACTAAGATGTTACTAAAGCATCTCTGAGCTGCTGGGGTGGGAGTAAAAACTGCTGTTTCTAAAGCAATGTAGCTCAGTGGCTTGGGTGCCTAAATGTAAATCAGGTACTATGATACAAATAGAGGATGAGACAGAGCCAACTGCATGAAAGCGTACATGGGCTGCAGCAAACAGATGAATTGTACACTGTCTTATATCTGCTTCCATTTCACCTTACAACTCACTTTATGCTACAATAACTCACCTTCCTATGTCAGGAAACCACTGAGCATATTTTATTAAACCTCTCTAAAATATATAGGAGGACATTTTTATTTTTGCCCTAAACACTGTCATCATGGGCATAACTAGTCAGCAGAAGTATAGTTTAAAAAATCTGGGGTGAGGGGGTGGGAGGAACCCAAACTTTACAACTGAGCATTGACTTGAAAATGAATGTGCACTGTCTTGAAGCCACCATCAAAAGGTAGTTCATCCCACTCACTGTGCAACACAAAACCCAATGTGATTAAAACAAAAGCATGCCACTGAACCACATGATCAACCACTGTTAAAAGCACAAACAAACCCATGTATACAAAGCATGCACAGTGATTTGACCTACTTCACGTTTCAAGTTTGCATATTTCTTTGCAATGTTTACACTTGATAGTCTCAAAATAAATGTCACACACAATATTAAATATCATCAAGGGAAAATGACTACATTCACCTTAAATAATAAAAGTTGTCACTACCTTATGTATTCTTATTTCATTCTTCATCATTGCCTGTTATTTTGTAAGGCAACTTTGTATAAAAGACATACATGTTAATAAATTGCATTAACATTTTAATACTTCTTGGTTAAGTCTTTGAATACAACTTGTCATCTGAATAAAGCTAAAAATTAAATAAATTAATTACTGACAAACATTAGTATGGATCAAGAGTCCCACCCCACCCACTTTTTATTTCTTTTTCTAGATGCTAACTCCCCATTTGCCAATCAACTGATTTTTTTAAAAATCTGAGTGACTGTAGAGCTACTCTGATCAGTGTTCCAATGTAACTCCATGTCATTTTAGAATAAACATCAACTTTGAACGGCTTCCACACATTGCTGGTCCAAAAGACACAAATAGAAGCTCTCCTTCGCTGCTTTATCATAAGAAAATGGGAACATACCATAATTTAAAATAACACTTAATGTTCCATTCAACAATGGTGAAGCGTCTACAGAGAACCCCCCCCCCCAAAAAAAAAAAACCCTGCATGGTAACATCAAACCAACAAACACAGGGGAATATTTTAAATACTTATGAAAACCATGGACAGTGAACACGATGCTTCTCCTAAGACCTTGGAAATGAAAAAGGTTTTGCAATATAAACAGCACCTAAGAAAATGAAATAAATTTTTTAAAAAACAACAGAAGCTTGAAGCCATGCATTTGGCAACATCAGAGAGTTGTTCATTTCCCCAGCACCTGAGATCCCACAATTTCTCTCGTCTGTACTTACCTATTGCTAGTTTCTGTACCCGAAAAAGTATCTACACCAAATCAAAAGGCTTGCATAACTATATATATATATATATAAATAAGATGACACCTTATTATTCTACTCAAGGAGGTACACACACTCCTACTAAACACAACCAGTCCATGACAAGCGTACATTCTTCTAACATGATACGAAGCAAAAATGAATGTTGCAATCTGCGCAATTAATGAACAAGAAAGATGGAAAGCAAAACTATTTATATATTCAGGACAAAAGAATGCCTTCTTACAATTAACTGACAAGAAAAGAAACCAGAAACAACATTTATTTTCTGTGCCTCCTTAAAGTGTGGAAGTCTACTCAATGGCATTCATTTATCTGATCTTGCTCTCAGGGGTGCATGTTCACGTATGAGCATGACGTCAGTGTCCTTGCCAAACCTCGTATCTCATTTCGGCACAAAACTGAGTTGCAAAGTTTGGCAAAGACACTGACAATGACTACAATGAAGTCTCCTTTCATCTGATTTCTTTAATTTTAGGTCTAGAGATGGAATAAGTTTCCATACTGATAACATTTTTAAAATTGCAAAAGTAATTACTCAGAATAAAGACTAAAACATTAAATTACATCATGCAAGCAAGCTTTGCAGGCATGGCTTCATTACTTATTATTATATATAACCATTAACCATCAAATGTACATCTCTCCAAGATAAAGGAAAATCAACATAAAATCAATCAAGAACTATATCAGGAAAAAAGTTTCACATACCCTTGTATTTACAGGAAAGCCCGAGTCCAACAGAAAGCGAACTATTGAAACATGACCATTAAAAGCTGCTTGATGTAGCGGTGATGGCTGACCAGCAGCATGAGCAAGCAACTCTGGACGCCCTGTCACAAGCGTGCGAACCACATCGGTCTTGCCATACTGAGCTGCTAGGTCCAGAGCTGACCGCTCAGAAAGTGTGCGGTATGTTGGATCTGCTTTGTTCTACAAGATAAAAGCTGAAACTAAGCTTAAAAACACTTGAAATTTACAAAGAACATTGTTTAAAAACACCATCTACGTCATTATTTTCCCATTAGTTCATACAAGAACAGACACAGTTGATGTTTTGGGGTATTACCCCTTCATCAGGACAAGGACAAAATGGAAACACACAAAACAAAACACAAACACAAAGAGAGAATTAAATAGAGACACTTATCTGGTATGAGTAGAGGGGAAGAGAGCACTGAGAAGCCATAAAATGGTGGTCAAAATGGCAGAGTGTGCTGTCTCTTCCTCTCTACTAATACCAGATGAGCGTCTATATGTAATTTTCTCTTTGTGTTTTGTTTTGTGTTTCCTTTTATGTCCTTGTTCTGACGAAAGGGTAATGCCCCAAAACATCAACTGTGTCTGTTCTTGTCCAAACTTGGTACAGATAGTCTGTTCTTATTGTTTTCACTCCAAGTAGCAGTCATTTTTTCTGATATTAATAACAACAAATTTTGTTTGAAAACACATTAAGCCTTGCTAAAACAGGTTTTTAACATGACTAGGCTTTTACCTTACGAAGCACATCTACTGCAAACATTTGGCAATTGTGCCAATTGCTATTTTGAAACAAAAGCCCTTCTAAAACAGAAATATGTGGGTACCACCACTCTTCTTTCTTACACAAGGTGATTTTTCTGTTTGTTTGTTTTTTTTTTTGCATATGATAATCTTCATAAAGTCCCACTTGTCTTCATGTCATGGAGTACACGTACTAACCCCTAACCCCATTTTTTTTTTGGTCTGCATAACAGCTGTGTTACTTCCTGATATCAACAATTTTTTTAAACATGTGGCATATTGGACAAACATTTCAAGTGTTTATGATAACACTGTCCATGTTAGATAATTGACCCCAATTCCCCCACATTTACACAGTCTGCTGTTTTTCCTCCTGATATCAAAACTATTTAAAAATATTTATGAGAGTCAAACAAAAATGTTATCCATTTTAGCTAAGCTAATCTCAAATTTGTTTGGAATCTTACAGCTCTTGACTAATTATAAACACCACCTGAAAATTCAGCTTCTCAGAACAATATAAATAATACAGAATCCACGAATTGCACAAAATGACTCAATGCAATTATACAATGCATATTTGATGTCCCTTAGCACACAACTTAAACATCTAACACAAGCAGAAACTATACAACAGTTTCTTATATAAATAGTCTCCGTGACAAAAAAACAGCTGAAAGAGGACACAAGTAATGCTATTTTATATTGTCATTACAAATTAGAATTATACAGCAATTAGTAATTATTTAGAAGTGAAGACTTCTAAACTGTAACCTTTCTTATAAAACTGTAAATTGTAATCACCTTTAACAGAAGCATGACTACATCAAGATGACCATGTTGGGCAGCAAAATGCAGTGGTGTTTCTCCTTCATTAGTCTGTAACACCGCAACAATTCCATCACTCTTACTATACATAGTCTATCCTTACAATGTGCCTGGATTCACGAAACAAAACCTAATAAACAATAACTACCAAATTCCATCACATATGGAACATCCTCAAGACACCATAATCATAAGTTTCAGGTGTCATGGTTCACAAACCATAGTGAATGGAAGCCATGAAGGGTTGCAGTGTATCCGACTATCTCCAAGCCAGATAAGTAAACAAATGGACTACAAGCAGTACCACAACTGCCTTCTCCTCCAGAACAATGATCTGCTCTTTCACTATGTTTAGTTAAAGTTAGAATGAAAATAAAACAAATTACTTAATTAGGTTGAAGCTGGAGCATTAATAACTAAATATGAGTTTTAAAATACAAATTTCTTTATCTAAATTTGTGTTTCTTTAGCAATACTTACCATGACCCAAAGTGCTATATTCTCAATTAGCGATCCCTAACTGCACCTTCCAAAAAAATATTCCCACCAATGCAACCCCGGTAAGGCCCCTCCGCACAAGCGCACACCATGCGCCACCTGTGCGCACAGCTCACTGACTAGATCACCCTGACTTTCTCAAGCCAAAGAGAAAAAAAAGTGGGGAGGAGTATTGCTAAAGAAACACAAATTTAGAACAAGAAATTTGTATTTTCTTGTCACAATACTGTACCATGACCCAAAGTGCTGTTCAGCACATAAAGGAGGTGTGTGACCAAAAAACTTACCAGGGTTGAGAAGCCCCAACGCAAAAGGAGAGGCCTCGCAAAGTGAGTGCAACGCCCAAGCAGACATCGTGGCAACAGGAGTGAGCCCACCAGAACGAAACATGTCTTCACTGCGCTGGAAGAACTGCCACACTGCACCACCCAAGGAGGATGGACCGGAGGCAAGAGAAGCATCTGGTGTCCGCACTTCCAGCATAGAAGCAGTGGACCAGAACAGTGAGGATCCACCCCTCTGAGTGTTTCCATTGCAGCATAAGCTGGCTGGAGAACAAGCAAGCCGGAGGCGAGGGGTGGAAGACAAGCGCTGTCAGGCAAGACATGTGGCCTGTGAGGGCCAAGAGTATAGCCTGGGTGTGCAGCCAATGGACCAAGGGGAAGTGTAGCTGGTGCACCAACCAGGTAAAGGAGTCAGCACCATGCCGAGGACTGTGAAGACGATCAACGGCAGGAGGTGTGACAGGCTGAGGGAAGGGACTCCTACCAGCCAGTCATGTGGACGGCCAGTCCCCCGCACGACCGGTGCGACCCCAGAGGAGAAACCGGAAGAGGGGAGAGCAAAGACCTCGCCACCAGAAGAGAGCATGAAATTGATTCCATGCAAAGCATGATGCGGATGTCAGCAACCACTGAGAGGGTCGCCAAGGCATCAAAGGATGTACAGAAGCGAACCCCAAATGCATGACTGAGTACCACACCAGGGGCACGAGAGGGAGACCCCAGGCATCTGTGAGAGGCCAGGGACAAAGCCTCCAAATGGAAGACAGAAGTCCACCAAAAGGTGTGCCACCATATCCGGAAAGATGGTCATGCAAACACCAAGGCTGTGATGCAAGCATCATGGTAAGAGATGAGCACGGTAGCAGTCATGGCTCAAACCGGAAGGGGGCCTTCCACCAGAAAGTACAGTCAGTGGAAGGGGCTGCCACAGGAAGGATCCCTCGGATGAGAGACGAGGTACCCAGAAGCGTGGCAGTGAGCCAGGGAAGCAACCGCCCCCATGGCAGAACTGCTAGTGGCCACCAGAGCCAAGTCCCAAAATTTCGGGTCCCGGGTGTCGGGAGACAGATGGATGGAAGTCAGCACACCAGAGGCGGGTAGGCCAAACCCAACCGCAAAAGGAGCTCCACCCGCAAGAGGGGAGCTCAGAGCCGAGCCTAAAAGGAGTGGGGGGGGGGCCTTTGTGAGACCAAGACTACCACAACTACCTCCGAATGTCAGGGAGGAGTGGAGCCAAGGTCACCTCTAGGGAGGACGAGGGACCACAGACCTCGACCAGCCAGTCGAGAGCGTGTGAGTCGGAAGGCAAGCAGAAACTCAACCAGGCCTTCCGACAAACGGTAGAAAACTTTCATACAGCCTGAAGCGGTATGGAATGTATGGAACAGGCAAAGGACAAGGGCTGCCCCCAGCGAGTTGGCGTACAGAGGGTAGGCCTCCGAAGGGCAAGCAGACAACAGTCCAGCGAGCCAGCACCAATGAGACGAATGCATGTGTTGCAGACCGTGAGGCCAGCAATGCATCCGCCATGCCCAGGAGTGGAAAAGTGAAAACACAAGTCCACGTCTTGGCGAAAGGCCATGCAACAGAACCCACCAGGGAAACTCCATCCACCCAGACATGTCCCACACAACAAAACGCTTGGTCTCGGAGGCCACCACAAGCCCACCAAAATAAAGGATCCCAGGCGGAAGTTTGTGTAAGCAGAGCCAGGGTATCCAGGCAGGCTGGAAGAAAAGGGTGGGACAGGTGGGAGTGCCCTGCGTACGCCAGTAGAGCATGACTGAAGTGGGAGCTGGGAGGATCCACTGTGGCAGCAGGGGGAAGAGGAAGAGAAGACTTCCGGCAGGTGGTAGACAAACGGCAGCGGGCCGCAATGGAAGCCATGCCATGCCACACAGAGTGCCTCACGACCAGGACACTTGTCATGAACACAGGCAAAGAACCAGAAGGAAGGAAGAACAGGAGACCGTGCCTCTGCAACTTCCGTCGGCACCACCAGGTATTAACCTGTGAATGGTGGCCTCCAGCACGAGGGCCACGTGCGCCACCCAGGAGCAGGACAGAGGCAGGTCTCTCATCCACCGGCCTAGACGGAAAAAGTCCAAGCCATCTCCCCCCTCCCCACTCGACTGGCGCCACCACAGGGGAGGAACCGGAAGAGTAGACTAGGAAGCCCTCTTCACTGGAAGGAAACTTAAAGGCGGGTTCCATCAGTGGGAGTGGAAGAGCGCAAATGTAACCCCGACCGGAATGCACTGTGTCAGAGGAGCCAGGTGTTTACATGGCGTTTACATTTCACTGGGTTGTTACCCAGGTGTTTTTTCCCTGTACTCACGGTTTGCTTTGTTTGTTGTTTGCAGGTCCGTGACTCAGTGCTTCTGTCACTCCCCTGCTTTTGTGCTAGGTGTTTTGCCTTTTTGGTTTTTTGCCTTTTTTTCACTTAGCCATGCCACTTGAGTGCACCGTGCTAGGTCAAAACTGTCCAACAAAACAGTGTATGGAAAGACAAAAGCTCACTTTCCTTAAGCTGTTGATGCAGCCCAGTGAGGAAGAAGCAAAGGACCGCCAAGGCGAAGCCACGCTGAGTGTAGGCAGGATGAAGACCTCGCCACCAAAAGGAAGCATGCGGCACGTTCCACCAGTGGCCAGTGAAGAGGGCGATCACCATGCCGACCGGATCACACTATGGCAGAGGAGCCAGGCTTGTGGCCACAGGCAGAACGACAAGGGGAAGTTGGTTGGATCAACACCAGGAAGTTAGGGAAACTACAAGTCATATCCCCTTGTCACTCGACCAATGCCACCATTGGGGCGGAAAACGGAAGAGTGGAGCGCGAAGAACTCGCCACCAAAAGGAAGCATGCGGCACGTTCCACCAGTGGCCAGTGAAGAGGGCGATCACCATGCCAACCATATCACACTATGGCAGAGGAGCCAGGCTCGTGGCCACAAGCGCACCGGAAACGGGGGGAGGGGGGTCCGAGGAACAACAACAGGGAGCTTTCTCAGAAGCACTTAGGTGGTATCCCGCCCCCCCCCTCCCCCCCCCTCGACCTGCAGCACCACGGGGGCGGAACCGGAAGAGTGGCAGCTGAAGAGGGCAATCCCCATCATGTGGCAGAGGAGCCAGACTCATGGGCCTGGAAGCGGAACCGGCATCAAGACAACGGCAGCGGAAGTCACAGTGTGTGGCAGCAAAGCACCAACATCGGCGGAAGTGACTGTGGCAACAGACAAATGGCGACAACTGCCAGTCCAACGCTTGTCCAAATGATCCCGGCGGGTACTCCCATCCAAACGGGAGCAGAGAGAGACTCAAGTCGCCTGACAAGTGAAAAAAAGGCAAAAAACCAAAAAGGCAAAACACCTAGCACAAAAGCAGGGGAGTGATGGAAGCACTGAGTCACGGACCTGCAAACAGCAAAGCAAACCGTGAGTACAGGGAAAAAACACCTGGGTTACAACCCAGTGACATGTAAACGCCCCTGACATACTAGCCGGCTAAGACAAAAGTGCACCATGCTAGGTCAAAACTGTCCAACAAAACAGAGTATGGAAAGACAGAGAAACAAGGAAAGAAAACAAAAGCTCACTTTCCTTAAGCTGTTGATGCAGCCCAGTGAGGAAGAAGCAAAGGACCGCCAAGGCGAAGCCACGCTGAGTGTAGGCAGGATGAAATGTAGAAAGCAAGGACAAACATGATCGGCCAGCACAGCACCGCTTGAAAAAGTCAGGGTGACCTAGTCAGTGAGCTGTGCGCACTGCTGGCACATGGTGTGCACATGCACGGCACGGAGGAGCCTTACCAGTGCTGCATTGGTGGGAATTTTTTTTTGGAAGGTGTAGTTAGGGATCTAATTGAGAATATAACACTTTGGGTCACAGTACAGTATTGTGACAAGAAATAAAGATTTTGTTGTTATTTTCAATAGCAAAAGAATTCTGGCACAATTACAAGTTGAAATTTTGATTCTGGTTTTTTAAGGCTGTTCTTTTTCTAGCAAGATTTTACTGTTCTCACTCGAACAACAGTCAGGCACACCTGCATATTCAGCAAAGCACACATTATTCAAAAGATACTGTAAATAATTCTTATCCTGGTAAAAAGTTTTGGGCTGTATAGCACTTACACACAAAAGCTAAACCAACCTGTACATTGACGATGGACTTGTCTGGTGAGCTGTCTAGTAAGAGCTCACAAATACGAGCGTGTCCGTTCCAGGCAGCCAGATGGAGTGGTGTACAGCCCTTGCTGTCTACTTCTATGACAGATGCTTTAGCAGCTAGCAGAGTCACAACCACATCCCTGTAGCGTAATGTCATTATTATAGTTTTTGTTTTTCAAAATGGCTTCAGCCACAAAATTTGACCCAGGGCAGAATAACAGCACCACATAAAGATATGTGGCTAACATTTATCAACATATAATAGACCAATCAGCAGAATATCTAAAGAACAGCTCGTTACCATGACAACAGTTTTATAAGACTATGAGGAGGTTTTGTTTTTTCAACAGTTAATTCACAGCCAACATCTCACACTTTGACAAACTGAAACTATCCTTACGCTGATAACATGTATCCCTCCCTATCAATCCAACAAGTGTTTAGCTTCTCTCTGCATTATTACAGACTTCCAACCCTTCCATCCCGATCCCCACACTGCCAAACTTATTGACATGTTTTTCATCAGTACTGGGAAATAATTTTTCTCAGAAAAACAAATGTGTGATTAGGTTGCTGCCACTGATGGCTGGTCTTGGTTATGTTTTTGCAAATCTTTGTCCTTATTATCCTGCCCAGAAAAAAATGAATGCAGCATTAGAAGGAACCTCTGCTGCCCTATCTCAAAAATAGTTCCTTGCTACAAAAGTACTATCCACAGAAAAGCACTGTAACTGTAAAACAGGATTTTCAGACATGTTTTATTACTCTTCACCACAGTTTGTCACATACTTCCTCATGGCTGAATTTAAGACTGCATGCCACTCCTAATCAAAAAGCCCTTCACATGCATGTCAATAAGACTGCATGATAGGACAAGGGCATTTCTCCTTTTCTGGTCCCTTTTGCAAGCCCATCACTATTATATAGCATTTAGTCATCTCTTGTTCAACACATAGCCAACCCTAAAGGTGGATTAATCACAGATTTTCTATTTCCTTATGGCTTTTCTTAAACCACAGAAGTGTCTTGCTGTCACTGAGAAAAGCATTAAACCAGTTTGCTGCTGAAATGTGTAACTTTTTGCCTCTTTTTTAAGCAAAAGCATGCTACTCTCACCACTCTTTTCAAAGACCTGGTAATGCCCTCCCTGAGGAACTACCCTAGTTGCATGTTACTACATTACCATTATAATAAATCTAATTATGCAGTATCTTACTTCTTAAGTACTTCCAATATATTAGTAAGAAGTTTTGAAAATGAAATCTTTTCTGGTTGTGAGTTGACTTTCAGATCATTTTTCCTGTTTACATAAAACTGGAATCTTTTCTGGTTGTGAGTTGGCTTTCAGATTCTTTTTCCTGTTTAAATGGCTTTCAGTTTCATTATTTTTTTCCTCTAATCCTTCACACTTTCTTGGTTTTTTAAATTCAACAACAGAAATCATCCCTATCCTCTTTTTTTTTTGCGGTGGAGGTGGGGGAGGAGGGAACCATAGGAAGTCCATTGAGCATTAGCAAGCATTGCACATGACATGACCAGCATTAGCACCAGGCCTAGCAAAACTGTTTATATTTGTCCTTCAATTCTTTTGGATTTCTAACTGTGGATAACTTTTACAGCATTATGGTGGTGATAACATTTTAACCCTGTAAGTGGATTTTGGCAATAACACTAAAATGTACATCATCATGCTTGGTGGGATGGGTGTTTGTTGCTTAATGTCCCGCTGAAAACTAGGTGCATATCAGGACGGTGCTGCTTAGACAAAGTTTACATGTTGCCACACGTGGGACTGCTGTCGCAGCACAGGCTTCAATCCCACCCAGTCACATTATACTGACACCTGTCCTAGTATTGTTCCCTATAGTGCCATGTGTCTGACTGGGCAGGTACTAGATTGCCAATTTTTAATTCTTAGTTTTAGGTATGACTCGGCCAGGATGCAAACCACCGACCTCCAGCCTCGAAAGCGGACGTCTTAACCACTAGACCACCAAGGCGGTCCATTATTGTGCTCATCACTTCCATAAGGCATAATGCCACAACATCCCACTATCTGCTACCTTAAAATTACATGGAGCTGACAGGAAAACATACAGCATACATCATAATCTGTTATGGTACTTCAAATCATCATTAGCAATATTGTCCATTAGTAATATTTTCTAGAAAGGCAGAAAGCACTATTCAGCAGTTTTTGCTGAATCTATCAGTTTTATATTCATGATATTAGTATCTCTTCTGTTAGAGTTACATCAAAACCATGATGTAAACTGACAACGTTGAAAATACATCTCAGGTATACTGAGGCACTGGCCTCTAAACATCGAGTGCATCAATCACTTTGCCTTTACCAGCACGAAATTCATTCACTTCCTCTTCACTAAGCCAGATGAGATGCACACTGCACCAAGCTGCTATTAACTTAATGAGAGCAGGTTACATTTTGAGACCGTTATCCTATGTGCCCGACATTTTTTTGTGGAGGGAGGGGTATGTTTACAAAATTGTAAAAAAAAATAACTGCAAGGGCTAGAAGGGTGAAACAAACTGAATCTTAAAGATAAAAACAAAAAAGCAAAATAAAATCTTTTCTACATTTGACAACTGGTGTTTGTAAAAGTAAGATAAAATCCAGCAGCAACAGGGTACATGAAAATCCATTTTTGAAAAAAGTCCGGTCAGGTGATACAACCTCTTCTTCTCCCTCCTCTGACTCACTAGCCGACGAAGAAAAGTCGTAGTCCTCACTGCTGGACATGTCCTCTTCAAAAGAATCACTAGTTTACCCTTCACAGCGCAGTAGATCACCGACATCACTTGTTTTCAAGCATGCAGAATGTTTAAAATCTGGGCCTTAATGGTAAGGCCCTCGCATGCAATGGTAAACACTGAAAGTGTTAAATGGTTGCTCTACCTATCCATGAAACTGAACTACCAGTCTTTCCCTTGATTCTTTGCCCCTTTATAATATACATGTACGGTGCTGATACACTTCAAAGCCTGTAACCATCTTTAACTGACATAGTCACATAATCCACTTGACAGCTGGGCTAGCAAGAAGGCATCTGATCAAGTAAGGGCCCTTATAAAGTTTGCATGGTCCGAATTCACCATGTGAAGACATGCAAAAGCAGAGTTTAGTACAGGGATATTTCATCTGAAAACTGACAATGAAAAATAAAGCTGAATAAAAAAGAACCAATAACAATAAATTCAAAGGATTTCCATCACCTAGATCGAATACTTGCAGTTGCTCCCTTACTTCTAAAAAGGGTTCTCCAAAAAGGACTGCAAACTTCACTGCATGCTCTTTAAAGCCATGTCAAATAAAGTGAACCACACAAACTATTCCTGAAGTGAATTATTTAATGAGACTGAAATAATCATAATTTTTCTTACACGTGACCATGCAGCGCTGCCAGGTGCAACGGAGTCTCTCCATTTGAGTCTGTACAGTTGATATTCACATGCTTTAAGGCCAGCAGGCTGAAATGAGAATATAGAATTGTACCTATGCATACAACAAAATATCTACAATAGAAAATTACTAAAGACTGCCCATAAATAATATAAGCCAAAACTGACTTCAAGAGTCTAATCTAAAGCTACAAAATTCATTCCATCATTTACTGTCTAGCTTATTGTGTACAAATCATCTGCCACCTGTAAGGCACCAAGGCTAGTGACAGGCTTTAATTGTAGACAACAGTTCCTTTGGGAATAAACAAAATATATTCTTGTCTAATTGCAGACACTTATTAAGTAAAATGCCACCGACTACACACACAAAGCTTCTTTGATATAAAACAGAAGACTTGTAGAAGCACTTTTTTTGGTAGGGAAGGGGTCATTTAAATACAACAATCAGATGCACAAGTTAGGGCAAATAAAAAATGCAGCAAATCTTTATCTTTATTCCACTATGTGCTCGAAGACTGGCATCCAAGTTCTGCATTATCATTTACAGGGCTTGACAGTATAAGTGGCCCAATCACCCAGGGGGAGTATATTATTTGGTGGGCTAACTTACTCAACCTGTCAACAGGTAAGTACATATTTTCATGTACTTCTAATATGTTTTAAAATATATAGTCAGCAAGGTAAGGGTCACTTTCTTGGGGAAAGTAAATTTATGGTAAGTTGTCCAAGAGGTCAAGTAAAGAAGAGTTAATGTTAAACCCTCATTTATAATCACAATCTGTGCACATTTCATATTAGTTGCAAGTTTATTGCTAATATCTGAAATAAGATACTGATTCTTGGATGCTTTACTGAATCTTTCTGTATAACTAAATGATATGCCACTCCCAGCAGTATCAATGTGCCTGTAGAAGTGAAAGTTACTAAATATATACTTCATTACTTGTAAGCTGATGAAGTAACATCAAAGCAAATTATCAGTGAAATTAGCATAAGCAAACCGATTAATAAGTTAAGCAAAGCTCCAACTTCTATGAGGTATTCAACAAACAGCTAAGCGCTTAGATAATAGTACATTACTACATATTTTGCCACATCTCTTTCACAGTTTCAGCTTATGCAGACGACAGTTTTAAGAACATCATGAACTTTGACATCCACGTAACAGCCCTCAAGGCTACAACACTACACGATTGTGCGCATCAGACGGTCACATAAAAAAGAAACTGTTTAATCTGTGCTTTAGACTATTAGTCGCCAGTCTGTCACTCAATAGTATTTCGAAAGGGAAAGCACCTCCTCAAACTCCCTGTGAGTCCTCCGGTGCTGGCCGAGGCCCGAGAAGATTTTCCTGACAGAATGGTTTTGACTGCTTGAAGGTTGCCTGTCCTTGCAGCTTCTAAAAGTTCTTGGTCTTTGCCCATTTTCACAGTCAAGAAGCCATTGAGAAGTGGGCCATATTTATGTGCGAGCGACAGTCGTGCATGGTACAGGCTTCTAATG
Organism: Lanistes nyassanus; assembly: GCA_004794575.1. Classification (NCBI taxonomy): domain Eukaryota; kingdom Metazoa; phylum Mollusca; class Gastropoda; order Architaenioglossa; family Ampullariidae; genus Lanistes; species Lanistes nyassanus. The sequence continues at coordinate 596,398 of SMGT01003973.1, forward strand.
CACGAAAATGTCAACTTCCTCTTCTTTCGATAACTGCGCCATCTATTCATGGGAAATACACAGGTCCGCAGGTACGCCAGATCCGTAGCAACCATTGGGGAAATATTTGATGGTCCTACCAATCAGATTTCTCCGTGTCGTCGTCCTTGTCCCGTGACCATGATTCTGACGTAGACCCTCTACAAATAGTATCTTGATGTAAACAAGGCTTGCAGCGAACAGCTGACCGTTGAACTGCAGACACCATCGTGGCAGCAACGAAGGCGGCCAGCCACAGCAGCTAGTACAAACAAAATGACAAAACCACTGAACGTGGTGAGTATAATTTATGATTACGCACTGCTGTGGATGTGTTTCGTTTTAGCGGCATTTATTCAGAGGTGTGAGCTTATTTTCATACAAGACGTCATCATTATAACTGATGTATCCCATTATAAAGTCGGTCACCAAGTTTATTTCCTTTGTCTCGCATTCTGAAAAGAGAATATCATCAGCATGCAGCTGCAGGCGAACAAACCGTGCATGTGTCTGTTATATTGTGCAGCATGTTATCACTGTCACTAGGGTTACATATTTATAGTTGTCACATATAAGTTTTTATAACTGTACCTCATAAAAAAAAAGATGAAGCAGCATGCATGCAACGGCCAGGCCTTATAGTGACGGGGATTTGATAAGTACAATCAGTTTTAAGAAATACCTTTTTTAAGGATGTATTTGACTATTTTGAGTACATTGCACTCACTTTGCTGGTATATATGATAGGTGTGTACTTTGTATTCCAAGGGGGATTTTTATCTTTGGACTGTAGATATAGTACACACAATTACACATTCACCCAATCAACATTTCCTAACACATATGTAGCACAGGACGGAGTTTTGTTCTTAACAGAAAATTTGAACTCAGAAGTTATCTACATATACATATACATGGCTTTGTGACCACACTTTTCAGTGATTGGTTAATATCAGTATCAGTATATACGTGACAGTTGTTCAAAATGGTGATCTGTTTTATTCACTAGGTATATGCATTTATGCATATATATAGTAGTAATGCAGAAAAGCCCAATCTCTTTATCGAAACTATATGTGTGTCCATGTGGTGGTCAATTCTGAAATTTCATTCCAAGTCATTTAAACTTACACATTGCTGCTGGAAACGGTTAGCCAGTATGAAACGTTTTGCAATGGCTGCTGAATTTTTGGTTTGGATGAGAACAGGGAATGAAAAAAAAACACTTTATCCCCAGTTATTTGATCTGAACTATTTTTAGTATATATTCTTCTTGAGTAAACAATATAAATCAATGAGACAGATTTTTTTAAAAATTAGTTGTTGAATCATTTAGCTCACGAAAATCTGTATCTTGATTGGTAAGCCAGTCATAGTGAACACCAAAGTGCTGTGATCCCAAGGTGAATACTATACTTATTGATGGTTAAACCTGATACCCTATTTATCTACATTGGAAATAAAATATATATTTTTTTCTTGTACTATGCAAATCTGGAAAGCAAGAATCAGTTGCATAAAATAAAAACAGAGGACTACTGTAAATTTAATGACTTTTCTTACTTGATTGCAAAATTTCAAAGGTTTTCAATTTGCTACCCATAATTACCATGTTAATAAGCTTTTGGCATATTATTTGAGGGACAATGTATAATGTAATCTAATGATACAATAAGTATACCTAATGTTTACCCCACTCAGTTCTTTACACATAGTCTGTGCATTGCAAACGTGTGGGTATGGTACAGCCTTTAATTAGGATTTCACAGGTCTGCAGCTCCAAACCAGAAAAAAATAAGTTAACAAAAATTGAACTGAGCCCATGTATATTAAATGATAGCATGGCTCAGTTCCATTTTTAACTAATTTTTTATCTCCAAACGGCAGTCACTTGTATTCCAGAAAAAAGTATTTTTACTTATTAATTAATTACTATTAAAATTATTTTTCCTTAAGTAGAATGTTCAAAAAGCACCCCTAGCGAACTTTTTAGGTGCGCCTAATGAAATAGCTTGCGACTTTTCGTGACATTGAGGCCTGCCGGATGGTAAGAACCTAACAGACGCCCGACTTCAGTTTCACAGCAGTCCCCAGTGTGACCTCAGACGCCTCTGTGCAGAGGCCGCCCTTTAGGGTTTATAGGCCCATCTACCTGTTTTTCAAACACTGTGCTTATTTTCAAAGTATAATCCCCCCAAAAAATGAGTTTCAAAACGCTCCCTTTTGTTCACTATAATAACATTTCAAAAACATCAGCCTTCACGCCTGTAAAAACCCGATGACGTAACGTGACGTCTCATTGCCCCCGACCTTAACCCTCTGTTAACGACCTCAGTTTTCACCTCAGACTCTGTGTGTGTGTGTGTGAGTAATATTTTTGAAGGCTCATAATCGAGAACGGAATGAATTTTTTCGCTCAAGAAGCATTTCTTGCCGTAAACTAAATCCATTGGCTTGAAAATCTGTGTACATAACGTGTGCGGCAATACGGTATTATAATTTCCACCACCCACCTCATAAGTTGATTATCAACGTCAAATCAGAAGGGATGGGGTGAATAAGGGGGAGCAGTTGCCGGGGTGTGAGGAAGGGGGACGAAAGCGGAGTGCCTGGAGAAGACCTGCAAGCAGATGCCACATGCGGAGAAAGCATCATCCTCGATCAGCATTGCTTAGGAAGAAGCTAGAGCTGTCAGACTGTGTGCGCTTGAAACACTCGGTTCAGAGTTATGCTATACTCTATCTGCATCGTGGTACATATTTTTCCTTCTCCAAATTTCACCGTCTGATGATAGTGTTCTGGATATAGTGATTTTTATTTTGGCCAATGAAGTAAGTTTTCCTTTAGCTGAAGGCAAGAACCCGTGATGTAGATCTGGCACTGAATCTTACAGTACTGGAATTTTAAATTATTGTTGCAACTACCTGGGGGATCGATTGGTGTTGACATTTGTCGATCGCTACACCTGTATCGCTTAATGTTCAAATTGCTGAGCAGTGACAAATGTATTTTATTTTGTGCCGAAAAACATTGCAGCTGTCGGTTACGTCAAGACATAGCTAAGTGATGGCTAACAGTTGAAAGCGTCACTCGTGCTCCGTTTAAATCTTGCAGCGGTCAGTATAGGCTTCAGTCAGCTGGCAGGTAACAGAGGGAAACAGGCAAAGTGACAAACACCGATGAGGTAAACCAGTCAACTCGGCCACCATTTCGATCAGCAGCTACTGGATGTAGAGACCACACTGGATCGACCGTAAGGATTGGGGTGGGGAGCTGAGATGAAAACACTCAGATATTATCTGGTATTTGCATTGCGTGAAAATGTGCGTTGACGCAATAACGCGTATAGCTAGCGTAAATGCCGATTTGTTACCCACTGTTGCCAGTAGCCTGAACCCAGGTCGAGGCCGAGATGGTTCCAACGGCGTAAGAGGAAAGACGTATTGAGGGCAAAGAATTCTTACTGAAGGACCCCCATGTCACATCACATCACATTCCTCCGCAACACTTCACATTACATCACCCGCCTCTGCAACACTTCACATCACATCACCCGCCTCTGCAACACGTCACATCACATCACCCGCCTCTGCAAAACATCACGTCATATCACACCATATATTATCCGCCTCGTCAAAACGCGTGCAAGTAACATTCACACATTCTTGCTACTTCTTTATATTCAAAGGACTACAGCAAGTGACTTTGCGAGAGGTATGATGATAGAATGGGAAGTCTAGATTTGGAGGACAGTATTGAAATTAAGTTCAGCCGGACAAAAAATTTCCCAGGTTGAAAGTCGAAATGCGAGTAACCATTTGTGTTCTGTTTGAACACAAATTGCATGCACACACACACAGAGAGACACTGTGTGTCACACAGTGTATCGATCCTTTCTTGGATACGTCGTCGTATTTGTGATGAGTGAGGGAGGACGGGCCATGTACAGAAAAATGCTATTTATTTAATAAGCAGTTGCTTTGAATGATGGATGATTTGTTGTGGGAGGATACGATTTCATAAACGCAGTGCATGCAGTCTGTTGAGCGGGGTTTTTTTCTGTTGACTGTTGTAGAAGTCGAGACTGCTTGATAGCAGTGGAGCTTACAGCGCGCGAAGGGGTGCGTTTGCGCAGTTTTTCCGCACAGCGAAGTCGACAATTAGCTTTATTTCAATAAACGAGTCATCTCGACCTGCAGATGTAACTAAACTGACATTTTTGGGGAGTGCCGCGGGATTAAGCTCTTTGACAGTTGCTTCCTGTAAGAGATTGCCATGCCTACCATTTTTCAATATCCGAGTTCTATCATCGGCAAAATTATCCAAAAGACACCATTTAGTTCTCCACTGTCTTCTAATCACGGAAGAACGTGCATTTGGAATGGTGTCGGGCGAGATCGGCGCAGGAAACGTAGAAACTGGTGGCTTTTGCGTGTCGTATTTGTGGAACTTCCAGCGCTGTCGTTTTTTTTAAACTGTGCACCAAACTTTCAATGCCGTGTACTTTACCGCTGCCAGACATGGAGCAGGGCTTATCATAGTTAACACTTTACTTAAGGCATCAATTAAAGAGACATTCCTGTATCTACTACGTCTTCTTTCTACCATATTGCATTCCTAGTTAAATTACATAATCTATTCCCTTAACGTCAATCCACTTACATCAATGTAAAGTATCTTGGGCATATCCCCGTCACGTGCAACCATTCAACTTCTCTAGGGTTATCATGGAACTCACGCACCAAGTATTTGAAACCGGAAGACTCACGAGCATATTGCCTGGTGACATGACTGAATCATCGCCTCAGTCACAGGCTAATGAAGCGAAGATATCGAAGACGGCGCTCCGTGTGGATCTGCCTGAGCAGTTTTAATGTGACAAAGGGTTCGATCGAGGCCCAGCAACTGTCCTCGAAGTTGTGAAATCCACGCTTGGATTTTAATTAGGCATGCTGTTGTGTGGCTGACACACTTTGTTTTCTCTGACGGGCATGTTACCATAAGCTTTATAACCGAAGGTGAACTGCACATGCCCTTCAGAATTTTCGACCTCGCAAATGCTCAAAACATTTAGTTGTCCCGTGATCAGGCAGATTGTCAGAAATTGTAGTCAACTGAATTGCTCAGGGCTTCTACACAACCTTCCCGATTTGAGTAGTAATATTATTTTAAGAAGAATTAAAATAGCTCGTGTATTCATCGACTTCATTATTCAGTTATGAGACATGAATAATAATATTCAAGAATGGTCGAGACATGTCAGCTTACAGATCTTTGGTTTTCCTGCATGGTAACCTGCGCCAGTCCATTCCCCTATAGGTCTGCAGAACCCATCTGGGCCCACCCTTACACCTCTGCGCGAAGACAATGTAGCTCTAGGTATTTTGTTGCCGCTGTTTGTTTCAGAAGAGTTACTTGTTTTTTCACGATTGCAATCGAAGATTTACCCTTCTAGCATCCAACTTGTTTCTTTTTTTTTTCAAGCACAAAGACGGCCACTTCACATGTAATCGATTAAACAACCAGATGAGATGGTGAATGAATGTAGCCGTTGTAGCGAGTAAATTAACCTGAAGTGCACGATAGATATAATGCGACAACACCATTTTGGACAAGTCTATGAGTGTCCGAGATCTTCACAGTCGGAACAGTTCGGAACGATAAATCAAGCACGATGGAATATAACTATGCGGAGAGAGCTCATTAAAGACTGAACAGGTGGTGATGCAAGTGCGTTGAAGAAAGTTGAACGAAAGGTCAACAAATTTGAATGCAACTTTTTTCCCCTGCATTTTTATGTACTTCCTGCGTACTTTAAGTGCTAAACCGATACATGTACACAAGCCCATATAGTATGGTATTCGTGGATTTTCCACCCTTCAGTTCTTTCCTTTCTTCCTTCCTCCCTTTCCTTGCCCACTTTAATTTTTTAAAAATTGTCATGTTAGACTACTTCAGCAACCTGCCTGCTTCTTTCTTTCTTTTCCCTACTTTACATGGCGACCATTTTATGAACTTTTAGCTCCCAGCGTCAGCATGGTTTTTTAAGTGTTATCTTGAACATGGCAGTTAATAAAGTTGCCTCACCCAACCACAAAAAATGTAACGAGGGTGCTAATCAGAGGTAGGTCTCCGGCAGTAGGAAGGAGCGATGATACAGTGTGCGTAGAATGGTGGATGATGCAGAATAAGGTGAATTTGGCGTTTGAAAATATAACCAGTCGAACCGAAAGTTGGAATGAAAGGGCAGAGTATGTATAAGTTGTAGAAATACAGGGAAGGACGCAGAAAGAATTCCCCCTTGCTAAGACTGTGCGGCCAGTAAGCCACTCTGTACGTCCAGCGAGCACATGGTTTACAGAATACTCTGTCTTCTTGAGCTCATTTCAATCGCTAGGTCCTAAATATAAAAACAAATGTTTCCAATTCCTCTGAAGGAGTCTTCTCTTGGCCGTTGTTGTGTCACATTCTGATATTTCACGCAACTCACACATTGGAGTCCAAAACTACTCATCTGTCTACAAAACTGAAATTTCTGTACAGTTCTTTCTCCTGGCTACCTTGACGTCAGAAAAAACTATGGTTGTATTGCCATCCTGACATCCTTCGACATCAGAGCATTAAAAACAATCTCCAGTTTTATTCACGTAGAGTACACGCTTTTTGTCCAGATCACTGTACGTAGTTCAGGTGCTACTTTTTCCACTAAATTTACGCGGCCTTGCTGTCAAGAAATGTCACCTTAATTACACAGTGTTGTGGTAACTAAACAGTGCTTGAACTTGCAGTTGGTGACCTGCCTGTCCTACATACAACACTCGACGCCAAACACATGCGCTCCATTTTTATGAGATTCCTCTTCACATACTTTTTGCGGCGGTGTTCTGTTAATACTGGACTATCAATCTTAAATCTCACTCCAGTGTCGACGACTCAAAGAGCATATCACGGGAAAGCAGCATATTTGTTTAGTTAGAAAGTTATGTCAGCCGGTGATATATGTGAACAATAACGATGATGCATGTTGATAACTGCGAACGGTGAATCACCGAACTTTTGTCTGATGGTACAGTATTAAACGTAGATTTGCAGCGTCGTTTGGTGCTTATTGGCCATTGTTAGACCCTACACCTGGCCTTTTAAGTACACGCCTGTTTATCTGTGGTTCGGGGAGAAAAAACGGTAAATGGACTCCACATATTTAGGCGAAAAGAACCGATAGAGAGGGAGCTTCGCTGCGAACTCGATCGATGCACATTGTCCCAGGAGAAACGAAAGCGAAATGCTGAAGCAAGCGTGTGCACGTTTCCTGTAGGCAACGGAGGTCGAGTAGCTAGCGCCGTTTCTGCCCACGGCTGTCAGTATAGCTGTCGCAGTTTTAGTTAAAATTTGGGGTTTAAAGCAAAGCCACGCAACGCCATCGACGTACGTACACACGCTAGACAAAACCCGACAAAAGAACAAAGCGAGCCTAATTAGTAAGTGACCCTTGCACGGCTGGACGAATGATGAAGCAGTGGTGACTGACATCGTTCAGTTTTTGCTGAAAGACATCTCCTTCGCATGTCCATCTCCACTCCCGTCATCTTTTTCATTCCAGCTTCATAGAGGAAATGTTAACCTGTTGGGAAGTGTTCATCCTAAAATGTTTGCCTCCAGCTGTAGTCTCCTTGTTTTTCTCAGGCTCCTTGTATTCCCATATCGTTCCTCCCCCACTGGGAATTTCATCCTGTCCCTGTTATAATGCATCTTCTTTTTCTTACTCCTGCACACTTGTTTCCTTCTTTCTGTCAACAAAATCAAGTTAGCATGCGGGTGACATAAGCTTCAGCCTGGGGCAGATCAATTTTTTCTTTGGGGGGGGGGGGCGGGGGTAGGTTCAGCCTGTGGCTGGTTTCCCCCAACTATGTGCAGGTCTCATATATTATGCAATTATCCTGAACTACCTGAATGGCTGCACAAGGTCTGCACGAGAGTCCGCATTGCCGTTTCCCTCGGCTGAAAAATGTCGGGACCTGTTTGTGTGCAAAATGGGGTACGATCCCCAGTCGTCAGTGCCGATCGTATCCTGTTGTGCACACAAACAGCCACAGTAGCACTGCTGAGGCTGGCTTCTTATGAAGAATGCAATAGACGTTATTATAGTGACGTCTTATGGCAAGGGTTTGACGTTTACGTTAGAATTGTTTGCCATGTTTACGTTATGGGAATAATTGTATAGGTTTGCCCCGAAGGCTTTGACGTTTAGTATAATGAGTCACCGTGATATATTTATATATAAACTGCTTTGATTTATAGTAATGCCAGCTGATTACAACCCTTTTCTGTTCAGTTAGGCGTATGCTATGGGTATTCGGACCTGGTTGTTTTCTTGTGGATCGGGCATCATATTATAACAGTTTATTCTGAATGACGTAAATGAAATGGGAGCAGGAACAGTCTGGTTCTTGGGCTTTAAACATAAATACCTATTTGCCAGCTTATTAGCATGCGCTTAATACCTACTAGAACGTTTTTCGTGTATATAATTATTAATTCCTCGTTGGCTTTTAACAGCTCTTCAATTTGCCGACATTGCTAACTTGACGGCCTGCATGACTCCGTGGGCCTGACGTATGGTTTTTGGAGCCCGGGGCAATGGGTTCAAAGTCTGTCATTGTGATGGCTCGTCCTTGTAGGAATGCCGGTTAGGGGATGTGGAACTTGGGCAGCGAATTGTGAACGTGGACTAGTTTAGCACTATCCCCCCCCCCCTCTCCCCGCGCGCTTTCCAGCATCCCCCACACCCAGACGGTGATTCGCACATCCTGTGATTTTCCCTTTTCGTGAAGTCCTGGGACTTTGCCCAGCAGTGCGTACGTTGCATGGCGTATTAGTTGGTAGAAGATATAGCCTCCAGTTTCACATCTAGTCTCTTGAACTGCCGTTATATGGGCAGCATGAACATTGGTATCTCTTTTCCATATGCAAGGAGGTCGTAAGGCCCCTTATGTGAGCCCTTTCTTTACTGGACAAATTTCTTGTTCTTTGCCTCACCAAACGAAAATCCACATGAAATTTTTCCGGTTAAGATTAAAGACTTTAAACTGTAGTGTTTAGTGTTCTTTTCTCGTTTCCGTTAGTAATTGGCGTTGTAGCCTGTTACACAGAACTTAGATTCACCTTGTGGATACTGCGGGCACACGCATTGTGTCGGGAAAGCAAGGCTCTCAAACAGCCTAGCTCTGGTGCTGACGTCAGCGCTGGGAAAAGGTAACCTGTTATCTCACGGCCCATAACTAACACGGTAATAGCTTGGATGATTGACGAACGTCGGGTGGGTGTAAGGTCCTTTGGATCATTCGGTTAAAGCGTACGGCGAGGCGAAGTTGTTTTTTTTTTTAAATACAGACTGTAGAAATCGTTCTCTTTTCTTCCGACGGGAAATTGCCAGGTCCGTATTTCCACAGGGTCCACGCTTTTTCCCGCGTAAGAAAGGAGGGTCGTACAACCCCTGTATATAGCGCCCTGCTATGAGTTCCCGATGGTAGATACACGCCGTCGACACCGAACAGTGCATCAGTCATTTGAGAAAGTCACGCGTCAAATCAGTCCCATGACTGCCACAACTTATAGCAGTTTGCACAGTGACAGGGCACGCGCACTCGACATAATGAAAGGGGGACTTCGCTCCCTTGTATGCATACTACTTTTGCTCGAATTCAGTGGACCCGTCTGTCTGTCAGTAAAGGAGAGAATGGCTAAAGAACAAACGGACGTACGTCACAACATAGAGCTCTATATTTAGGCATAATAATTATACAAGCAGTTGTTGCTTCCGTCGGTTAACCACGAGAGAAATTCGTATCTTTTGCTTTATTCACTGGCGTCAGTGTGCTCAGACCTTTTAATTGTGATTTCTCTTTAACAATAAAGTTTTATGAAATGTTGTTGGATAAATTTATTCTTACAGTGAAAGTGGAGATTTCTTATGTAGAAACGGCAGTTCGGCTATATTTAGCAATAATTTAGAAAAAGAAACCAATTTATATTCTCAATACACACATACAGGGAGACTGTATAGCAGGATGACAACTATGTACTTCAGAAATGAAGTGATGCAAGAGGCCCACATTTTTTTAAAAGTGCGGTGGGTGAAAGCTGGTGTCACAAGAGATGACTGACAGGCGTATATTGGTTTCGGTACGTAGGAATTCAGGAGAGAATACTTTCATTATACAGTTTTTTTTTAATGTTGTCATTTCAACTGGTGCAAAGCCATCTGTTGAAAAAAAATATGTTGCCTGTCACAGTGGTGTGATTTTTTTAACTGATTTACTCATCCCAGCATATTTTGCCCCTAACTTTAGTTTTCTGTTAAGTCTCTTCCTTAAGTGAGCCACTTGCATGTAACTTAGAAAGGGAAAGATTGCAAGAGGTATTTACATTTAGACAAATGGGAAGACAATTTGCATAGCTGAAAAATATACCTAATGCTTTTCAGTTAGTAAGCATTTCTTTCTGACCACAGATGAGCTTAGTACATACGTACAATTGTGCAGTCTAATAGCAGCCACTATAATCCACTTCCACGTATCATTTCATGCCTTGTCTTGCTTTGTTACAGCTCAAGTGTGTGGGCCCAAAGCTGGTGCCATTTTTCAAAACAGTGTCCATCTACTTCGTGCTTTTTGGAGATGCTGAGCGCTCATCAGTCCTGTTCTGCATTGCCAAATGCCTGCCCATCATCTCGCTGATCCTTTTTGTGCTGCTGCATGGAATGAGCCTGAATGAGTACTACCGCTACTCCCGACTCATCCTTATTGGCCTCATCTCTTCCTGCCTGGGCGATGCCTTTCTGGTCTGGAAACATTCCTACATGAACTTTGAGTGTGGGCTTTTGATGTTTGCTGTTGCACAGTTCTGCTATGCAAAAGCATTTGGCTTCCGGCCTTTCAGCCCATATGTCGGCATGGTCTTTGCTCTGCTTGGGTCCTTGGTGTACATGCAGTTGAAGCCAGGTTTGGCAGGCATGATGGAGTACCTTGCCCCATTCTACCTGGCCTTGATCTGTGTGATGGGATGGCGGGCAGTGGCACGGGTTCAATTTTTCGACGATCTCTGGACCTGGACAAAGCTGTGTAGCTGTGCTGGGGCCCTGTGCTTCATGATCTCCGACCTGACCATTGCCATAGATCTCTTCCTCTTCAAAGTCCCCTTTGCCCACCAGATCATCATGGTGACCTACTATGCAGGACAGTTTGGCATTGCCTTGTCTGTCGTAGACAGCCAGGTGGAGGAGGTCATCCGTATACAGACACAGGACCAGACCTCTGATTACAAAAGTCCTCTGGATTACATCTCTGGCCATCTGAATTTTGACAGGCAGTCTCTTCCTTTCAGACCATTTGGTTTAGTGAAACAACAGTAATTGCTCTAGAGTTACATAAGGATAGTTAGAGAATTAAAAGAAAAAAATTTCAGAGGAATTAATCCCCATCTTGCCGGCGGGAGAGACCCTGTATGTTCCAGACTGTAAATACCCTGTATAATTGACATCACTGTTCATGGGCTAATCAAAGGGCATGGTATTATTGTATTGTTTTAAATACTAGCAGAGATGTCGTACATTGCTTCATCGGCGACTGCTAAGTTCATGTAATAATCATCCATTGTTTTTCGGTTTGGTCAGAAGACCATTTACTGTTTTGAACTCAGTTTTGATAACACTAAACTTTATTTCCTTAATGGCATTATTTTCCAAGAAAATAATTTTGTTCGTAAATAGACTAGGTTTGTTTTTCACACTGAATTGTATACAAATAGTTATGGGATCGTTTGTACTCACTGTACATTCTGTATACCTAGATTTTTGCTCTTCTGACTTTGCATATTAATTTTTTTCTGCACTGGTTCAGGGTTAATGTAGCAAAGCTAGAGAAAGGTTCATTTATATTTTATGTAGATGGTAAAAGCACAGTACCTCATAATGCATGGCTCTGTGCTAATCACTATTCAGTATTAACGAAGAGGTAAGAAATGCACACAATCAAAATTTTTCAGCCCTTTGCGGTAAAGTAATGGTTAATATAAAGTGGATGCATTTAATGAAACCTCTTAAATGTTGTGAATTTTTTGACACGTACATGCCCACATGAAGGTGCACTCTCACTCTGAGTCTAGGCATTGGTTTCCCTTGTGAAGTAGCCTCCCTTTGTTGCATGCTATGGTTCTAGAAAATTTTGGTACTGGTATGTCTAGAATATGAAAAAGCCTGGAAATATTTTGTAAGAAGAACCATGAATTCCATTCAGTATGTGGTGGTACAATCCTAAAAAAAAACTTAGTAATACAAATTTCAAAGGGAGCATGAGTGATGCTGGTACATATGCACCATCTCTTTTACAGTTGAACCCGGTGTGTTAGAGCTTACTGTGATGAGACCCAAGGTTTTTCAAATTTAACCGAAGGTTGTGAACATGCTTGTTAGATGTACAGAAAGTAACATGGCCAAGGTGGCTGGGGATCGTGGGTTAGACAGAATTTGGTCCGAGTAAAAAGATACACAGGCTTTAGTTGTGTAGTGGCCATCATACGGGTTTATAAAGCACATATAGAGGGGAGTAGGTGGCTGAGTGATTAGAGTGCTGGCCTATGATCTTAAAGGAGCACCACACCACACTTGCTCCAGCTGAGAATGGGTACCTGACCCATGAGTTGGGGAAGGTAAGGCAGTGAATGAGAGATGGGCAGCACCCTCACAATGTTGGCCCATAGTAGAGGTCTCATACGCCACAGCTCCCTCACAACCTGAAAACAGGTCAAGGGACGTCATGCACTCTTAGAACATACTTCCTGTCCTGAAATTTCTCCCCTCAAGCCAAAACGCAAAACATTTTTGTCCTCGTGGCAAAAAAAAGTCCTCTGATCAGGAAGAAAGTTTTCAAAAACGAAAAGAACATGAGAAAAAGTGAAAAATAACAAAAAATCTTGGCACCCTTGCTCGTAAGGCCATCAGCAGCATATGCTGTAAAAGTATGTGTTACAAATAAATTTATGCTTACAATTTAAAGTTGCTGTCTAGGTTCTTACTGCTGCCTTTATAAATGGTTTTCTAGTCATGACCAAGTCTAGCATGGGAACTTTTCTGGTCCACGTAGGTTGCACATTTTCACAGGGCACAGTGTCCAAAAATCAGACCCTGATGTACACTAAAGGTGTAACCTACCCCACTTTTTCAGGTGCTTGTCATTTTTAAGTTGCCAAGATCTGTTTGTATTAAAAGAATCTGTTAGGGCAATTAAATAAAAATTAGTTTACACTACAATGTATAAGTATGCACTGGTCAAATACTGAGGGTTAAAGATCTTTTCATGGGTGCTCTTTATATTTCCAACAATAAACTTACCAAAAAATTAACACATTCATCTGAGTGGAGATGTAATTTAGAACAAACCCTATGAAGATTTTCCTGGTTAAAGCAGTCTCTTCACTTTGGCAGTATTTTTATTTTACAATCTGCATTGTGCGTAGGGAATAAGAATTGTCAGCCGTAGAAACTGCTCATAAACATGCACGATTGATGGGGCATTATGGAAGAGTTGGAGCGTTTGAAACACACTGCTGCAACAGCTATATACCTCACCCTATGTAGTCTAGACCTACTTGCCTCTCCCAGCCCACCAAGCTGGATGAGATATAGTGGATACTGGATCAGTTATGTCTGCTTGTACAGTTCTATCCTTATTCATACCGTGGTGGGCTGTTTACAATAACTAAGCCCGGTCAACGGCTTTCATTTAATTACATGTATCTGCAATTCCTTTATTTGAAACTGTATATCTGTAGGATTGTGCAATTATTAGGAAGATCAAAAAATGCCATCTGGCTCATCTAAACACATAAACCTGTCACATCCCATAGGTGGGCTAACATGTTTTTGTGGGCTTTACTTTGGTATTTTAAAAAATGTTGGGCTTGTCTAATAGTCCTTGGTGCACATTCAATGCAAGACCATGTATATATGTGTTCAGAATAAATCTACATATTTTGTCGTTTTTTGTTATTTAAAAAGTATTGTTTTGTAGCAATATAATATTGCTGGTTCTAAAGAACCAAATGTAATTTTTTTGGAATATCTTGAATGGTCATTTTGAACATAAATTTGCATCTCAGACTTCGACTTGGGCCATGGATGATTCCTACTCCTGAAGGAGGGGAACGAAAACAGACACAGTGATTTTATTGATGAAAGCAGAGCTTCACTCGGACACTTTTAAGTTAAAAAAAAACTGCACATAAAGAAACGGAGAAAGAGAAAGGGCCCTTTCCCCTCTTATTAGCACAAACAAGATAGGTAACACACAAAAGGACCACAAACTGTGTCTACAATGCAAGACTAAGTTTATGAAATGTATTTGCTATTTCTGTAGCATAGTGAGCCCTGCATAAATCTTACAACTGCCTGTTCTTGAAATGCAAGGCATGCAAGGAAATACTGGAAAACAAATTTTTGTGGGGGTCAGGGTGTGTGTGCATGCATGCATACATATGGGATATATGTGGCAGGATGAGTGGGTGCGTGAAACACTGATATTTCAAGCCAATAAGGAAGTGGCTCACACTATGCGATGACCTGTATATATAATATGGATACACACATTTATGTACAATGTTTTGGATTTTTATTCATTAAGATGTACATTGGAAAGAAACCTTATAAAAAGTTGCTTACTGGAGAGAGTGTTTCTCTGTCATTGATCTTCTTTAAAAACCTGCATGTCTGTATGTGTGTCTACATGCTTATCTAAACAGAACCTTTCATCCCACTATGAACTCCATTATACATGTGCTTTGTAGATCGAGCCCTTAGAAAGTCATACCACAGTGCTAAACCTTGTAAACTTCTAATCCTACCTTTTTACATGCTATAATATTTGTATAAACTACAGATAATAGGAAGAACATATTGATATCAACTACAGACATTTGAAAATGATGCTAATTTAGAACTTACATGCCATCCATTTGATCTGTTGTCAAAAAACTTATTTCATGCCATGGAAGGGGACAGCAGCTTTCAAAACGTATTTGATGCACTAGAGCTAACCACAGCTAGGGTGCTTGATGACCTTTCAAAATGCTCACAATCATTGTAAAAAGCAATTCTTCTCCATCCACATGCTTTATTTCATGCTTCATCTCACATGACTTCTCTAAAACACAACTAAGTTTGACGTTTTCGCTTTGGCTACATTCTCTAGACCCACATTTTTTTCTCATTTGCAGCTCCTGTAACAAAAGCTAAATTAAGAAAAGGAGGAATCTTAAATTTTAAATAAATTTCTCATGCAAGCATGCTAAGGTTCAGATGTCACAAAAGAGATATAAGCATTGATCAAGTATTAAAAAGAACTTTCTTAGTCTTTGTGTTAGGCACCAGTCCACGCTGCTTCAGACGACGGACTGCCTCTCGGAGATGTTTAGGCTGCAAGGGTCCACTCTCTCCCCAGCTTTCCATCACATCAAGAGCTACAGAGATAGACGTGTTGATGATGATTTGCAAACTGCGGTTGTGGCAAAACAAAAATCCTAAGAATACTATTATTATATTATTAATGTGATGCAATTACAGTAAACAGAATAATCACAGTATAGCATTAGATCTTTAATCAGCTCATGGACTTCTGTACCTTCTGCCCTGACAATCACACACAACCACCTTCTCGTTGCCACGCAAAATGGGATTACCTCTTTTGGGGGTTTGTGGGTCCCCTATAACCCACCCTCTCCCAACATCTGTCAAAGGTAATTATATGATCTATATTCATTTTTATTTTAAAGACTGTCAGATACGGAAGCTAAAACCTCACCTTCTTCCACAACCTCCCCAACAAAGACTTTAGAGATTCCAGACATGGCAATGACAACATTCTGTGATACACCACTGCCTGTGATAGACTGCATAAGCTGTGCACAGTAAAGATAACTTTACAGTATAAACAACAGTAAGCCTTACAAAAGAAAAAATAGAATATCAAGGTGAAATAAGTGAATCATATACCACAAAGCTACATGTATTTCTACGACTGAAACTGGCTTGATGCAAATGCAAAATAAGCAATATATCTGATCTAAAAGAATATAAATATACTTGAATTTTATGTCTGTGAAATAAGCAACAACAAAACAGCTATAAGCCAGATTTTTCCTCATAAAAATACAAAGCTCTTATGTTTCCTGGGTATTGACTTCTTTGTAACATTTCTTTGTATATACATTTTTTCAGCTGAACAGAATATCAAACTTTAAAACACAGTAGTTATCATGTCTAGTAATTAGCAATCACATACCCGCTTTACAGCTGCCTTTGGGAATGCTGCTCGCCTGTACATTTCATATCTGTTTAACTGTTCTTCTGTGAAGTTTGAGACAAGAACTCTGCAAAAGCATTTGGGAGAAAGGGATGTTATAAAAATTTTATAACATCGGAGATGCAATACATCCACAGAAAAATGTATCCCAGACAGGGTTCCCAATTGTGCTTCATCATGTGTAGACTATTATATGCACTACAAAATTTTGAAAGTATGCACACAAGAAATTTGAAGGGAGGCAAACTTTTTCTTTCTTTTGAAATCCAAAACATATTTGAACTCTCAGCTCTTGTGACCGGACCTCAGAATTCCCAAGCAAACTCCCAACAATGATTTCAGCATTTGAGCCCATGAAGAAGCCTCTCACACACATCTGCCTTCTTCACAGCAATGTCAGTTTTGCTTTCTACAAATTGCTGACTCCATACTTCCTGCATATTGTGCTCACAACAAATTAACTGAGTCAAGATAATTAACCACATAAAGTTAATATCTCAGGCCATAACTCCTTTTCAGGCCAATACGCACAATACAATCAGGTAAACAAAGTAAAAATAAAACTGTAAAATAAACAGCAGGAAGGAAAAAGAAACGAAACAACTGATACATAGTTCCTTATAATGCACATAGTGGGTACTTTATGCACAAAAATTCAAAAATGCCGAGATTTGCAGGTAGAGAACTTCTATTTTACAAAATGACCCTCAGATTTCAGGTTAGAGAGTCATTTTGACCCTTGGTTATAAAAAATTCCCAAAACACTGTAATCGGTGACTGTGGAAGTGGGCACCAGCTGTAGCTTTGTTTAAAGATAGCAAAAATAGGAAATAGAATGGTGGCAAAAAGAAAAAAAGGGGGAGAAGAAAGCAGAGGGGAAAAATAGATAATAAACAGAATAAAATAAATAGCTACTGCATTTTGAGCCGTTCCTCTTCTTGTCTTTCCCTCTTGCGGGCATGCTCTCTTTGCTCTTCCTCGGATATCTGCTCTGCTTTCCGCTTCTTTTCTGGAGAAGACTCCGAGGCCTGCTTGCTGTGCGATTTTTCTGCTGTGCTGCTCAAGCTGCTGCGGTTTTCTTCTTTATCCAAGTCATGTAACAGTCTACTGTCAGTGCCACATTTTCCTGCTTTCGATTCCACTGCCTGCTTACTGCTTTCAGGCACAGACCAAGATGAACTTTTGTCTGGGCTCTTTTCCTTTTCCACAGACTTATGAGTTGCGTTAGTGCTCATTTTGCAGGATAAGGCCTGGAAATAAGTCCACAAAATTCTGGCTATTCATTTTGTTACTCTGATCAAATCATTTCTGATAAAGACAAAGCAAACAGATTGTCTTATTTTTCATCAAACTATAGCTATGACTCTCTAAGTCTCTTCGTTTATTAAACTCTACTAATACTATGCTTACTTGGAATGAGCTGTATCACAATGAATTATCACAAAACCGAATCCCGAGTGGCGAGTGTAATGCACATACATAACCCAGATATGATACTGGGCTATTTTATAGACAGACTATGTTACCAGATACTAAACACTGACTTTTTTAACAACTTAGAAGTTTGGGTATATATTGTTAACTTATTGTAATTATAATAATAATATTAATAATCTTACGACTTACGCAGAGACGTACAGACTTGACTTGTCCTACGCTGATTTAATTTTTAACAATAAGTTTTTTTCTTGCGATGTTATTTCTTCTGCTTATGAGGCTTCGTGACCAAACTAAGCAATCTGTTGTATACTCTAAAAGCACCCTGCATACCCGAAATTTATTTTTAGATCCACTTTAAGATTGCCTTTCACCCTTAGAAACTGCTACCACAACCGCTGTGGCGAACTGTGTTGTCGATACCCAGAGTTATCTCCCCCACTTCTGCGCATGCGATGTTCCCTCTCTGAGCGATCACTTCCGTCGCCCTGTTTTCGCTTTTAAATGGGAGCTGTTTAACGTCCCTAAATACTGCCGCAAGGTAGCCACCTGGTTTTAAAATCTCTGCGTTCTCCATGTTGTCTCAGCTCTCATGGGACCAAAACTTCAGTTCACCATACCGGCACGCTTGTCTCCTTTGCTTGGTCACTGACTGACATCCGCCCGACTAGTAGTAGTTGTGCGCTGTTGGCGTTCGTTTTTCCAGAGATAAGGAGGTCTTGTCTCTGGTTTTTCTATCCTATCCGCAAGACTCGTTTAGCTAAAAGATGACTTCGAAAAACGTGAGGTTTGGATGCCTCGTGCTAAATACAATTTAAGTGGAAAATTATTTAGGAAGTAAAAACTCGAAGGCAGTCCCTGGCTTCACAGGCTAGGGCAGACCTCATGATCACCCTCTCTGCATTCCCGCCCGCTCGCTCCCTCTGCGTCCCTGAGAGGTCGAAATCTCACAATCGTAATCGTAAGTTCTCAGCACACCTCTAGTCTCTCCCCTTACCCTACTAGCTGTGGGGAGAAAACACACCAGTGGAAGCATGAGTTTCTAAACACAACCTTCGATTTAAGGATCTGTCTAAGAGTCAGTCTACATTGCGGATATTAACTCCAACGACTTATAACCACTCAGATACGGACTGGCTTGGCAAACAACGTTTATTACAACTAAACTATAAGAAGCTGATTTTAATTGTCGTAGAACAAATTTGAGGAGTCGATTTACAGGCCACTGCCAAAATCCAAAAAAACCTTGGCGAACAAGTACGTGTAATCTTAACATTATCGATTGCCAATCGTACAATAACAACTGGTTGTGCGGGTAAGAATGTAAGCCGCCAGCGCACGACGCGCGGATAAAAGAATGAGCGCCACTAGCGCACGACTTCTCGAGTCGGACGGATATCCCTTTTTTAAAAAATATAAAATCGTTGATCACATACTCAAACCTATAACTAGTTATAAGGTCCATGCACAGACACGACATAGTGACAGTCTCATGCAAACAGAAATAGATGCACATTTTTATATATCATTGGTTTTGTACACAACTGTTAACAACAAGATGACTTATGAAGTTCTGCTTATCTTAGAAGGCCTAAATATAGTTACCCTTTTGCTTGGTACATCTACATCGTTTGATGATGTCATTTGACATTGGACATTTATAGGGCGCTGATTCACTCATGCGGTATTAAATATTTTGATTTTGAGTTTTGTGAAAGAAAAGAAGTGACTGCAGCTCAGACTTGGAGTAAATAAAAGTGAGAATGAAATGGACAAAAGAAGACTTAGCATCAACGTTTCGGGGCTTCACTCCTTTGTCAGGACTATACGGACAGATAACAAATAGAGCAAATACTTATAATCTTACACATTTGAAATCCTTTCGTAAACCACAACTATAATTTACGTGGCTTAAATTTTGCCTGAATCACTGTAATGGTAATATCATTTCTGTATGTGAATAACAGAAGTAATTTCAAATTGTTTATCTGCATCTTCATGTTTTGCAGTGAATTCTTCTGGCATTTGTCACTTCTGCTGTCTCTGTCATTATGCCATGAACAGCCTTCCACACATGGAAAACATCACAAATTTACATTCAGTTGTACACAGTGCACTGGCATGCACAGACAACTGTTTCTTGATCCCTCATTCTTTTATTCTCAAACCAATCACAGTAGAAAAGGTCACAGCTTTGTTTTCTGGGAGACTCCATTGACAACATTTTTTCTGTGCTGTAGTATTTGGTATCACATTCAGTCTTCACTAAGATACCCTCACTAATTAAGATTATCAGATGCTCAACTCAACAAAAGGTATATTATTCACTATAACTGTCTTATCCTTAAAAGGCACAAACAGATTTCTGTAGGCAAACAAATTTCTTGTTTTATCAACTAATACCAACAAAACATAAGTTCAATTTCTGGCTCAACCTGTTACATTCATATTATCCAAGCTGGCTTACACAAGACACCACTGTTCAATTGATATTTGGCGACCCCCACCCCCACTCCCACAAAAAAACTTGATACCATGTAACTACTCAAAAGCTGGTTCACAGAAGACAAGTATTTGTTTAATTGTACATAAGGTACTAATTCTCAAACGTCCTTCCCTCCATTTGTTCTGATCGTTTTGAAAAGAAAACAGTTTCAATTTTAGACCCCTGTTCATGCTTCTGCATGACGCATTACTTGAATCATCTGAACTCATTATGTTTTGGCACACAGATGTCAGTTGCAGCTTGTTTTCAAGCAGCCTGTTGAGACTGTAACAGAAGTTGAGAAATCTGAATTAGTGTAATTGACTGTGTAAATACTGGTGCCACTGGCCATCTGATGGTCTTTCACTTTTCCTGTTTGGAGGACAAAGGGATCTAACTCTGTCATCAGCAAGGACAGCTTCACTTAAACCCGCATGAAATCACACACATGTACAGTCATGTTTGCAAGCCAAGGACATATTTTCATACAGAGTTCACTCTGATATGTAGGTAGTTTTTAGCCTACCATTTTCAGCGGAACATTTAAGGAATTAATCTAAATTTACCAAACAAAAATACCAACAAAAAAAATCCTCAAACCCATTGCTGTAACAAAGAAGGTAGTGAATGAAATTTGAGCCGAAACATTTCTGTATTAACAAAAATAATGGACAAAATTGACAACAATGCTTCCAGCAAGAACAGAACCCAGCTGCCACAAGCTGATTGTGGCACAAAGCAATGTCATTCCTCCAGAGGATGGTGGTGGTGGACCTGCAATGTGTCAAACAGTATGCAGTGTCAAATAGATAACAGTATGCAAAGTGCCAAATAGCAAAGATACTGCAAAGTATCAAATATCAGTGTGCAAAGTGTCAAATAGCAAAAGTATGAAAAGTGCCAAATAGCAATAATACTGCAAAGTGTCAAATAGCAATGGTATCCCCAAGTGTCAAACAGCAAACAGTATGGAACGTGCCAAACAGCAACAATACTGCAAAGTGTCATGTAACAATATTTTTCTAAACATCCATGTTACATTTTTGTTTTAGGAAGAGGTTTCCCATGAAAACACTATAACAGTGGTTTCAGATAATGTGCTAAGTTTTGGTGTCTGAAAGTAAGAAGACTGACAAATGTTACTCTCAGAACTGGGATGCTCAGCAAGTGATCTGTTATCTGATGACTTTCAAAAACATACCTGAATAGCTGTCCGGAGCATCTGCAATATCACAGACCATGATGGTTGTTAGTCTTGCAGAAAAGCATGTAAGTATTCATCAAATGAGTGGATTTTTTCTACTTTACAATGCTTTTTCTGAATAACCCAGAAGAATACATAAGGTGTCTGAAAGTATGAAGAATGACAAATGTTACTCTCAGAACTGGGACACTCAGCAAGTGATCTGTTATCTGATGACTTTCAAAAACATACCTGAATAGTTGTCCTCAGCATCTGCAATATCACAGACCATGATGGTTGTTAGTCTTGCAGAAAAGCATGTAAGTATTCATCAAATGAGTGGGGTTTTTCTACTTTACAATGCTTTTTCTGAATAACCCAGAAGAATACATAAGGAACGGCATTAAAATAGGATGCTGTTGGATTTTTAAAAAAAAATTCAGGGTCCATTGTACATAGGTGTAGCACAGATGAACACACATTGGATGTACACCAGTGATTGGTTTTAGTTGAGTCCTGTCTTCTTGTGGAGCATAGGGCCTCCACTCCTGGGGGTCTTGGGCGATCTTTTTTGTTCCTTCCCAAGATAGGTTGAGGGCTTTGAGTTCTTCCATTAGGCTCTGTCTCCAGTTCAGGTCTGTTTTGGCCATCTCCATCATCACTGGGTTCCAGTCTAGTGACTGCCGAGCAACATTTGAGGCCTCTTTCCGCAGTGTGTGTCTGACTCTTCGGACTTGTCGCTATTTACTTCTCACCTGCATTGACACTTGCTTCTGGTTTGCCCTTGTCCATAGGTCAGTGTCTGGCACTCTGTCAAACCACTTGATGCGGAGGATCTGTAGGAGGCATTTGTTGATGAAGGACCAGATCTTTTTGGAACTACTGCTGGTGACTCTCCATGTTTCTGACTGATACATGAGAACAGTCTTCACATTTGAGCTACACCAGTGAATAGGTGGGCACTATAAAGCTATGGAATGTGGGGTTCAGACTTACAAGGGCAAAGCCGACATCGGACAGGGCAGTTCCTTCTAACCACATCACAGTTGTAATTGGAGTAGGATTGTCCTGGTTGGCAAATGTCTGGATCTTGATTCTTGCACTTCACTGTAATGAGAACAAAATGATTGATTGATTGATTGCTCATTTGTTGCTCCTGCCCTCACCTTTCATTGATCCCCCTCCACTCCATCATTTGACTGCATTAAGCATTTCACTAGGCTTACAATTTGTGGTTTGGTTGTTTGACATCATGTCTACAGCAAAGACTGCTTGATGGTGAAGGCTGGATTTTGATCTCTATGCAACATATACACTGCTTTTTAATGCCTTTTGTGTACGTGTACGCCATATATGGAGAAACCTAAGTTTTTTTTGAAGTTATCAACCATATGCAGGGTTCAGCATACACAAAGATGCAAATTGTGTGCAAGAAAATCCGTGCAGGTGAAAAGTCTGCAGAACACAGTAAGTGGTCACAATGGCAAACATTTGTTATGCTGTATTTTTGTAAAAATTCCACTAGTAACGAGATTTTAAGAAAATAAGTCTGACTTTGCACATGTGCTACCTCTAACAAGTGTACATAAATTTTTCAAGCAGGGTTTTCTTCATGTGAATGAGTACTCAAGGTTCACAAAATATAATGCATTGAGACTTTCTGCACACACTTAGATGAGCCATTTACAAACTCTGGCTGCATAAATCTGCAGTTGGACTACCTCCTCATGCTTACTTACATCTACAATCAGGCTGCTGGTAGAAGCCATTGGCAAGGCAGGTGCAAGTACAATTATTCAGGTTCATTTCTCCTTCATTAAGGCATGTAAGACCGCAATCTGTCAAAAATATGGCTGTTGCTTAATAAAGACATTAGAGTCCTTTAATAACCCGACGAATGTGTGTTCTGGTTTGTTAGAATAGAATACGCTAGTTTGGCAAACTAGGACACAAATTCCTCAGGTTAAGAAAGGCCATAAATTGAAACAATATGCATTTGAGAGAGTGAGTGAGTGAGTGAGAGATGGAGAGAGAAAGAGATGATCACTTATCATATCCCTGAGTGCATGTCCAAGGGTGTGAAAAATGAATAAAAGACCACAAATATGACTAAGATATGCACATGAAAATATTGATGAACAATAACAACCTGCATCATTGTTATTATAGTCGCCAAAAAACTAGATCTTTTTAGAAAAGACACCACACTAATGCATCTGCCTTCAGCATCGACAGTGATCAAGTTCTTCAGAAACTTTGTGTAGATGTTAGCAAACAACTCAATTCCATCACATGCTCAATGTATGTTACTGCATAAAGATACCAAAGGTTAAAGCCAAATCCGTTTAGATATCAGCTATATGCTCGGCTGAGGTTCAATTTTTTCCTTATAGATAGAGACTATATGCCATCAAAAACGCCCACTCCAAATGTCAGGAATGATACAGTACTAAATGTCGCTACCAATAGGTACAACACTGACGTCACCAACAACCTAGCGCAAACGACAGCGCCCTCAGACATGGACGACAGTAAACCTATAGATGAATGTGGATATATACATCACCAAGACACATACTGTATACGTCACCCACAATAAAAATGCCCGAAAGCGATCTTTCTGCATGGCCAGCACAGCACTCACCACAGAGATTGTCGGTGCAACTGGCTGGCTGACACTCGCTGCAGCTTGTCCCTCTCTTGTAGGGCATGTGGTAGTTATTGTTGGCATTGCCCCTAGAATCAATTAAAATGTCTCAATTAGAAAAAAAACCGACCTCTGATGCCAAGGAAGTTTACCTTTTAAAGTGAACCACGAAAGGGCGATAAATTGTAATTCAGCAGTAAAACAGTTGCACCTGTTATAGGGAACAGAAGCAAACGCACACGCGTCACTCAAACCAGCCCCAGGCCCAGCCCCAGCCCCAGCCCAGCAGCAAAGGTAGGAACTGGAATTAAATATTTCACTAACGATGGTGCGTAGTTGCACACATGGAACTTATTCCCGCTGCACACGCTGACTCCACAGCCTATCTTGCTGGTCGCTGCCCACATCATCTGTAACACAAGTGGAGTCACGAGAACTCTATATATGTGTTTGTATGTATAAATGTAAAACAAGGGAACTGTACCAAGCTAGAAAAGGACAAAGACGAAGACAATCTACATGTTTCGGGGCACTACCCCTTCATCAGGACGACACAAAAACGACGAAAAAAAAAAAGAAAAAGACTTAGCTGCAGTTGATGTGGCGCGTTGGCTGCAAAGCAGGAGAAGGACCAAGGGACAGTGAGTAAGAAGGGTTAAAAAGAGGGGCAGCCAGTCGCAAGGTGGGTAGGAAAAGGGTACATTTAATTTGGGCTTATCCTCCAAGCGGCAGTCACTTGTTTTTCTTTTGTATGTGTAAATTTAGTATATATATATATAAGAGAGAGAAGGGAAAGTAGAGACCGAGCGAGTGATTGAGGCAGAGGTATATAGATGTGACAGACGTCATGATCAGTAACGAGGGAGTTTAGGATCGAGTGCACAGGAAATTGACAGCTAGGCTTACCACCTCTACACGGTAAACATTTTTTTTCTTGATCCACATCAGTTATGTCGCAGGCACGTACGTTATACCCACACTCACGCACTCAAATACACGCGCGTGAGCGATACGCACAGGCACACACACAAAGCATCACATTTGCATTCAGCTGCACACGACTGCGCGCGGGCACGGACACAAACACACACACAGTACAAATTCTTTCGAAAAATCGCGTCTCAACAAGAAATTGTCGCAATGAACCTGCGTATAATGGCCGATCTTTAGGAAAAGGCTGATCATCTTTTCTTTGTTTCCATACTCGAAGTCCTTCACCTCGGTGTACCACAGCTCAATGACTTCAGACCAATCTCTTGCGCCTATAGCAATATTTTGTCCCACGCTGAAACGTCCTGCAAATGACGCACGGTAACTTTTATCTATTGGTCCCGTCCCCCAACTTTTCATACACTACATTGTACGCTTTCCTGCAAAAGTACATTGATACACTTGATTTAAAAAAAAATAATCTGCATCTATAGCTAAGAATGCTCTTTTTCAGAGTGACTATTATGTTACAACTATATGTATATTAATGTTTTCTTCCCTTATTTTATTCCCCCTTTCACCCACGCCCGCCAGATGACGAGTACAGTACTCATATAACACATGTACATCCATTGGCATACCCTTTTATGCTAGTTTCGACCCACACGCAGAATTACAAGTGATCGGAAGAAAAGGAGAAAGAGGAGGGGATTGAGGGAGATGGAAGTGGGGATCGAAGAAAAATATACCTGGTATGTTTCGCTGGCTGTCATGCTTCAAGGCACACTTGTCTGCCCACTTCTGCGCTATCATGGCCACTTCCTCGTCCCAGCTCTAGATTGTGCCAGCAAACCACGAACAACACTCGATGAACTATTTTGTATGTTAGTAGCGATACAGCCTGTCGAATTCCAATGCATCTTCTAAATGTTGTGCAGGCCACACAACACAGAGAGGGGAACTCATAACAAGTACGATAACTCTGTGTTCTGTCAAGCAGTCGAGTTTAGAAGACGCTATGGTCATGACTGGAGCTGAAGTCTTGAAGTAGGTCTTAACCGTAAGCATGCAAGTCATAACTTAACTTAGTCCTTAACTTAATCCATTTTTCAGTTGAAAGCTAGACAACTTGAAGAACTTGCAATTCATTGCACTGTATTCATCCGGCACGTGGCAACAACACATCTGTCAAAGGTGTACCTGCTCAAACGTGTTTTGATATCCAATGAACTAGAGTTATGACGTCACGACATATTAGATAATCAGGTCTACTCACGATCCTGGGTTTGGGCTGCATCAGCGTTGGTACCTGCTCTTCTGGTCATAAAAGTGCTCATGAAGCCCATTCACCGTGTATATTTTTACCTGATTTTTATGCAGGGACAAACGATAAGATCGCCCATGCAACCCAACCCTGGAGTCTTTAAACTTGGCGTGTAAAACTAACATTAGCTAGAGGCATACAACCAAATCGCCTTCCTTGTGGTTGCACCCCAACGGATTTTCTGGAATTTTATTGGTTATGGGAAATATGCGACAAGTGGTAAGTTAAAATTAAACTGTTGAAATTTCAAACTGTCACGTGACACTGGGGGAAGGGTTGTACCTACCATTCGAAGCATGTTGGAAGCCGGAGGATTAGCAGATGACCGTTTTTCGTTATGTGTGTCCACGATCAACTTTTGGTCAGCTTCGCCAACCCCTGATGGGGAATGAAGTAGAACAAATTATGACTATTGCAAGAACTGTTAGTGCACACAACAGCAGACCCGAAATGTTTGAAGTTTTTAAAAGTCTCTCTGTATCTGTACCTCTTTAGCAAGAGGTACAGCAATAGGCCTATTTACATATAAACATGCATGGTGGACTTAAATGTGCTTTTGCAAAGGGGGGTTTTGAGGAAAGGTTTGACCAGAAGTGCAGGAAGTCGTACGTATAGCTTCGATTTCTGCATGCTCAGCAGAATTTCTAAAGAACGTATTGTGCCAAAATATACGTTTGTGGCAGAGCTTGTGCATTACTATAGGAAAGTCTAGATCTGTATAGATATTAACAAGAAATGAGAAAATACGTGTGCCCACGTTCATTCTGATAGTACATGCTGACTGTTTGACCCAAGAAAGTATTTTTTAAAATTTATCAAGACTCATCACCCCTGCTGTTTTCGCTTGTCGTTTCGCTAGCAAGCATTACAAGGCTACTACGTGTATAATCTTGCCACACACTAACCTGGATTGCTCTGCACTCTCGGAAGACACGCGCTATGGTTTTCCACAATCTGAAATTTCGCTGCACATGGCAGCTCCTGGCAAAAGAAAGAAATGAACAAAGAAAGCAAGGCTTCAGAAATCGACTAGAACCACAACAGACGTCATCAATTAAATAAGGAAATAAGAAGGCTGAAGAATGGGATTTTAAAAACGAAAACAAAACATTAACTGATAAGCAACTAAAATTGACAAATTTACCAAGAAGGCTAAAATCAAGTCAAAAAGAAAATAAAATGCAGAAAAACAAAACTTTCGAATAATAACAAGAAGAATAAGTATAGGACTACGCTGTACGTGGACTTACAGATCTTTTGTATCTTTGCAGTTCTTCGCCGTTAAGACAATCGCCTGCTTTTAATTCTGCCATGAACAGAACTGAAATTAGAAAAGTAAACAATCATAAACAATAGACACTTACAGGGTGATGGTACGTGTGTTCTTGCAAACTGAACTTAAAACTCGCCATTCCCGCCATTCCACACCCATACATTTGTACGGATAACCGTAAGCATGCAAGTCATAAGTTAACTTAGTCCTTAACTTAATCCATTTTTCAGTTGAAAGCTTTGACCACTTGAAGAACTTGTAGTTCTTTGCACTGTATTCATCCGCCACGTGGCAACAACACATCTGTCAAAGGTGTACCTGCTCAAACGTGTTTTGATATTAAAGGTTTAGACGAATACAAGGCTTATTATTTTTCCGCAGATCGATACATCAAAGGGAAACGTTTGTGTTCTCATTGCTAAATCTGACAGTGAAAAGCCTGGTTACCTCTTCTGAGGTTGTGTTGTTTTTTGTTTGTTTGTTTTTTCGTTCTTTCCTTTTTGTTGTTGTTGTTGTTGTTTTTTGAAGAATGTCGAGTGCGCTGAGAGGCACTTTGACAAATAAGTTTAATCTTCCCCATTTCTCTTTCTATAACAATATGACGGCATCAAATGTATAACAATATGACGACGTCAAGGCACCACCAATGGAGCGTTGTGTAGAGCGAGTCATCGGGACGGGTCATCGGCACCAATCTAAATGTAATATTATGTCGATCCTGAATGGTCACGACACCACGAATGTAGCATCATACAGGCGTCACGGCATCAGAAAGCAAATGTACTATTGTCATGATACCAGCAAACACGATGAACGAAGAGAACACCAGCACTTCGTCGCAGTTCAATTCTTTTATTTCAAATCCTCTACATCCATCCCCGGTCCCGGTACAAAAAGCCAAGACGAACCACCGAGCTTTACAAACTCAGTTGATATCCATAGTTCTCAGACTATCCTGCTTCATCAGTCTGTCTAATCCTCTAACTATTAATTCCCACTAGGGTTTATATACCTATGTATTCACTGTTAACTTCCCACGCTCTGTATGTGCAGGTGTGCGTGTGATTGGCATGTGGACAGTGCATGTGGGGGAACTACAGCTTCTATGTTTATAGTTGACTGAGTGCATTGCAGGTCAATTCTCAGCCCTGTCAAATATCCCATATCCTCTCCTAAACTGTACTATATGCCCCTCACTAACCCACCTACTACCTACGGCTGGTACGCATATTGTTACATTTCTATGATTGTAAGATAGTGCATCCCTGGCGAGGTGCAAGTATCCTGCCAGTGTTGGAGTTTAAAGCATTTTTCCCCCTTTAAAGCCAATGTTCGCAAATCAAAGATGTATCTACCGTTAGTCTCCAAAGGGGAAGGAGAGGACTGAAGGCACGAGACGTAGAGCTCGAACGTTAAAAGCCGTCTTGGAGATCACCGTCCTGAGATCAGCTCAAAGCCACGGTTTGGGGGCGGCGTGGGACACTGCCTGCATCTCCTGCTATTTTATAATGGACCGATCTAATAGGAAACAATAGCGATCCCTGGAGGCGACCATCTACCTCCGGTCCAGAGCAGCCGTCAGAATACGGAACAATAACCTAACCTTTCATTTCTGAATCTTGATCGTATTTCTTGTTCACACGCAAAGTTACACGTAAAATACACAGGACGAACTGACCGAAAGACTGTTTTATTGCCAGAAGGGCACATACAAACGCCATATAATCCAACCCTGGGTTACAGTCGGACGGACGAAGGTGACGTACAGACTGATTTTCGGACCGACGTCACCAGCGCCATCTATTGCTCCACTCGTGACCTCATAAAGAGGAGCTCACTCAGTGTCTCTCTGATATAAAAGGCCTTTGTAAATCGAACAAATGTTTATCCCTGTTCTCCGAACGTGGCTAGGCGCATATATTCGCTCGGTTGTGAAAAGCCGTAACGGTGCAAACTCTACATACTTTTTGTACAATATATTAGAATCAGTACAGAAACACACCTTTGTGTGGGTTGGGGTGGAGAAGTTAAAGTGTAATATCCAGGAAGGGGTATAGTTCTTGCTCACCAGGGAAAGTGAACCTGATCGTGATCCGAGATAAGGTGTCACTTTCCCTTAGGTAACAAAAGTTTTTGTTCGCGTCTGGAAGCAATATTACTCTTTCATGTTATTGCAACGTGGACCGACCATTTAAAAAAAACTCCGATGTTTGGCTGTCGACCTAACCATCTGGTCCGGTAATCTATAAGGCTGCCCAAAGCCGCACCCTGAGTTGCTTTCATCATCTCAACGCACACGGGCCAATCTGCTCCACTGCCTGGCAGATTGTCTGTAGTATAGCGGCGACACAAAACCGTCGATAACATAGGTGTGATGTATAGGTGTCTTTAAAAAAAAACCATTCTTGAAAATACTCAGCTGTTATTTATTTAAAGCTTTTTCTCTAGGCTAAGAAACACCCAAAAGCAGGCCTTTGGTATGGTTAAAGCAATATCTGTGTGATATCTCTTTAAATTTGAATTAAACTCTAATTTTTAACTTACGGGTAAAACTTAACTGTAATGAATAAAGGTTTTCATTTAACAGCAACATCGTATCTATGTAGACAAAAGTAGACGTGGGTCACTTTTTAAATGTGCTGTTTACATTGGTTTCAAGTCTTGTGTGTCTACCTGTCACAAAAACACTCTGGAGAGATCGTTTTATTTCATATCAGCAGCCAGGTAATCAAGAGATCAAAATGAAACGTTGAAGACGAAATTATAACTGTACAAGGTACAGAACTGTAATGGTTCTTTCTTGATTAGAATTGTTGACTATTAGCGAGCCACTCACCTAGACTTGACAATAAAATTGCTTTTTGACACACCCTCCACATGTTTGGGGTTCGTTGTCCTTAGTATCTATCTGTATCGGTTTCTCTGCAACAACTGGTCAGTACACGCTCTTCGCTCGCTGTTATCGAAGACTGACGGAAGACAAATCGCTTTCCACAGTTTGTATCATCTTGATGAGTCTTGCTGCTATGGTTACGTCAGTGAAAGGGTAGCCAGTAATATCGGCTGTAAGTCTGTCGCATGTGCTCACCGTTTTCGTTGGCTTGTTATTTCATATCTGTCGAATGGAAGCGCATGGTCAAAAACAATTTCAAACGATGAAATAAATGTCACTGCCTGCGCGTGGGGATATTGCGCGAGTAGAAGCGGAAACTGATAACAATTCGGTGTGCGTTTGGTGAGGAGAAAACAGGACGGCAATGGGGAGAAGACTGAAGGCATGGCATGATAGAAGAGATAAATTTTGTTTCTCATACTTCCTTATTAACTGTTCCTGTAATAATTCTATAAATGGGAAGTTGGGGAACCTAGCTGTTCCGCCTCGTGGTTGTCCAAGTCTGCTTATGTAAACATCAGCAATTAAAAAAAGCGCGTACTCAGCTCTGCGTGCATTCACACAGTCTACCTGTAATAGGCTGTTAGGAAATTTAGAGATTAAAAAACGAGGGTTCGTGTGCAGTCTTGCGATGCTTATGTGGTCTGGGAACGTCTCCTCTCTGAAATCGCCATTTCTCAAACTTACCCCTCGATGAGGCCAGTTGAATTATCCTTGTGAACTAAGTGCCTTTTCCCTAACACAGTTCACCATTTACGCCACGTACACCTATCCTCGGATACGTTTCTTCCCTGCTGGTAAGTGAAGAGGACAAACTCTCGTTCCGATGACGGCATAATAGACCAGGAAGACAAACTAAAGTTACTGCACGAGCTCTTTCGAAAACTGAGAGACGAGCATTTTTCAAAGCGACTGCTCAATCCTGCTACATGGGACAGGAAATCACTAGATCGTCAGTAAAGCGTTCACATCCCCTGATATCCGAGATTTCTGCCGACGCCCTGTTATCAGACGTACCATCCGTAGCGATGTCGAGGATAATTTAAATTGTCATTAAGTATCCACGCGCGACCAGGCACATACACATACACACATGTGTAAAGGTTAAGGGAACACATAAAAATATACAGATGAAACGTGTAGAGAGAAAAAGACACTAGACAAGACAGAATCAGAAACAGACGCACGGACGGACTGTCGCGGTTTTTCTCTGTCGTGTCTAGGGTATGGCGCTTTATGTGTTTTACTACTCTGCTCGTTCGACTCGAGTTATCACAACATAAAAATGTGTCAAGAAGGGGGAA
>SMGT01003973.1:628589-691652 GCA_004794575.1 Lanistes nyassanus
TCCCCCCTACACCGCGTTCTCCAGCTGTTTTGGCGAGCCAATCGGGTCGCCCGTAACAGTTCGTTCTACCCCCTGATTGGTTAGGGCAACTAGACGCCTGAAACTCGCAACACGGACAGAGTTTAATATCGCACTAGTTATCATTCTTGACTCTTTCTAAACGGTATTTTCCCATTTATTTGTTTGAATACACTCAGTACCTGTACGGTTGCTACGTCATCTCAACAGGGTACACGCTCTCAGACAACCGACCCGAGGCCGAAGAAAAAGTTCTAAGTGTTTTTATTTCATCCTTTCCATGATACTCTTCTCTAAGCCTCCTTTCGTTCTCTCCCCTCTAGTCTTTCTAACGCAGCCCACCCCAGAAGGGTTTTATGAGCCTTGGGTTTCCTTAAATTTTCCATCATAGCCTTCTCTAAGCTTTCTTTCGCTGTCTTGTCTGAGTGTTTCTCCCTAAGGCACCCCACCCCAGAAACAGGTTTCCTGAGCTTCCTTAACCCTACATCCTTGCTTTTCCTTGTCATTCCCTGTGGCCGGCACGGCCTGCTTATATGCAGAAGGAAGCGTGCAAACCATCCTAATGGGTAGCGCCAGTTAGGCGCTGAACGCTGACTGGACAGACTTTTTTTTTTTACCTGATTATGCCCTGGTACGGGTTTTTGTACCGGTATACCGCAATGTTTTAAATCCGTACTGCTATTTACCTCAGTTGCAAAGCAAGAAACCAAATCAGTGTAGGAAAATAAAACTGTTGATGTTGAGATTTTGAAAACGTCAGCAAAGTGAATATCTACATATCAATACATGTGTTTTATTGCTGAGAATATCAAGCAAAGATCGAGTAGTCAACCATTGTAACACTATGGAATATTACGTTCCCAGTTATGCTGTGTAATCTTTTAAGACTTCAGCTCCTATATGCTCCTCACAACATACCTTTTCCCTCTACCAGTCATTATTCTAAGCAGAATTATTTTCAAAATATTCGCTTTATCCTACCTCGGTGTATGGCAGGAAACTAATTGTTATATTCGAGTAATTGGTCGCCTATCGCTTTTTTGGGGAACACGGCTTCCATACCTACGCACTTGATACCCCCCAACTCCTCCCACATACGTCTAAGAGGAAGGGCGTGGGGAGAGGAGGGAGTTGGAGAGAGATAGAAAGAGCGGACAGGAGAGATACAGGCGCCGAAACACCGTGATTTTCTGACAATGGAGGTGCGAGCATGTTACTCTTTCCTGTCTAGCGTTAGTAAACTCTGACAGGGTGCACAGTAAATTTTTTTTAAAACGCATCTGTACATCGTTCATTGAGTGGAATTAAAAAGCTAAAACTGCGATTTCCCTGCATAACGCTGTTTTATATATAAAATATCATGCATAGTCCTATGGCATACTATGATAAGTGTGTGTGTATGTGGAGGATGCAAAGACCACGATGTTAACTACATAGTCTGGAAGAATGATCTGTGTGCAGCAATTAATTATTATAGTGGACTGAGAGGCTCCGTACCGCAGGGGCCACCCAACCACAATAGGTGGTTGCGTTCTGTTCTGTCCAAGTGTCGACATGAAAAAAAAATTCTTCGGCTGACAAAAGTTTTAAAATCTAGTAAAGGTATTGCGATCCTAGCGGTATAGCTATATTAAAAGCCATCTTTATATAATTATTAAAAAGGCAGAAGAGTTAGCGGGTGGTAGGAGCATTGGAATTTGGCGAAAAAAGACCCCCTATGGCCAGATAATTCGAAGTCCATTGGACAGGAACAGAATAAACAATTACAAAACCTATTGAGTGTATGACAAAGTGCCGAAAAAGAGCCACTACGGTCACAGAATAAAGCAGCCACAATTCATATTTATCGGTAGCTTTTGGCGTCTGCCGTTATCAGCGAGAAAAATTGTCTCCAGTGTTATCATTATTATAGTTGCCGCTTGGTAACCAGATGTGTTTTTCTCTAGAAGAAAAAGAATAAAGTACGCGAGTCGCGAAAGTGCACCTACAGCTGTCTCAAACCCGGGCGAATGTATCGACCGACTTGCCAGAAGTTGAGGGGCTGCAAAAACTTGCCAGCATAAAATAGCAGTATCCAGGAACCACCTGGAAAGGTACCTTAAATTGCACGAGCAGCTCCCCTTTTCGTTCCGGCACTTTGCAAATGACTTCCCTACTCACCGTCTTGGAGATAGATATTGATATATATATATATATAAGGCAATCGAAACCTCTCTCATGGGCGCAAGCAATTTCTGCTATACTGAAAAAAAATTTTTTTTGCTGGGATTCGCTTTCACGATGGAATT
Organism: Lanistes nyassanus; assembly: GCA_004794575.1. Classification (NCBI taxonomy): domain Eukaryota; kingdom Metazoa; phylum Mollusca; class Gastropoda; order Architaenioglossa; family Ampullariidae; genus Lanistes; species Lanistes nyassanus. Next base: position 630,896 of record SMGT01003973.1, read on the forward strand.
TTTTTTATAAATATGGAGGTTCATGAGAATGAAAATTGATGCCCGATGGGGAGCCTTATTGGTTTCACCTAAGCCCTGGTGCCTGGACAGTATGTGATTTCACAGGAACTTTTTTTTTAACGCAGGCAATTGGATGTTTGCCTTCGTCTACTTCCAGGCGTGCTTTTCTTAGTCTTTGTTTCATGTCTGAAACAGCTTTCAAAGATATTATGTCTGTACCATCAGACATGTCTGAAATAGTAACTTGATAATTCCACTACATGCGTCACTTGCCGATCGATGTGTTGACGCGGCGGTGAGATTTCTAACGTGGCTAGCGTCTTCGCAACGCGGCTCATCTGCCACCAGAAACGAACGACGGCTGCGTTGCATTATGGGCCAGTGAAAATGTGGAAAGCCAACGCACAACTGGCCAAAAAAAACCCAAACAAAAAACAAATACAAAAAACTATAAAAACAAAAACAATGATTGCGCTATACGGATTTCCGTATACATACAGAAAGTCTTGCGCCCATGCTCTCTAGCTAGCTGCTAGTTTTCGGCATCGTGGACATTTCCGCGTACCAGCTACTAAATACATTCGAATCTGCAGAGATTCGCGACTTTTCCGTCAGAGGCGTTAAGCGTAACTTATGATGGAATGATTGTGTAGATGTAAAGGTGCCTTAAGGTGGTATGTGAAGGCTTCCTACGTTTCATCAAAGACGATATAGCTACCCTACCCGTGCATGGAAAATGCCGTATGGCACTGGAAACATCGGTGGATGAAGCAGTAGACCAACTGAGGAAGTGCCTTATGTGGACTAGCGAGTGCATGAGGCGCAAAGTATGGAAGGGACGTGGGAACAGCAGGTGGTTTGATGCTGACTGTTATGAGGCTAGGAAGTTAGCACCAAAACATCTTAGGAAATTTCGACGTTCTGAAAGAGAAATTGATAGTAAAACATACGTTGAGAGCAGAAAGAAAAAAAAATTTAAAACAAGGGAACTGGACCAAGCTAAGACATGACAAAGACAAAGACAATCTACATGTTTCGGGGCACTACCCCTTCATCAGGACGACACAAAAACGACGAAAAAACGAAAGCAGAAAGAAATATAGAAAAATCTTGACAGATAAACGCAAAAAGTTTAAAAGAGGCACAGTGTCCTCTCTAATGTCAAAACTGAACAACGCCCAAACATTCTGGCGCGAGGTTAGATCAATTAATAGCAAACCCTTGCCAGAACCTACTATCCATAAAAATGATTGGTTGGAACACTTTCAGAGAATCTTGAGGGAGGGGTCTCCCCCCCCCCAAAGTAGATACCCCCAGGTTAACACAGATGCCGTAACTGGGGTAGACTGTCTTGACAAGCCAGTAACTGGGGAAGAAGTCCAAGCAGGCGTAAAGCACCTGAGACCTGGTAAGGCAGCAGGGCCTGACAGGATACTTGCCGAAATGCTTAAAGGGGCACTAGGGACTATATCAATATTTCTTGTACAGCTCTTTAACAGAATTTTTGACACAGCCCAGTACCCTGAAGCGTGGAGAGGTGCTATCGTCATCCCGCTGAAGAAAGGTGATTGTGATAATCCAGATAACTACAGGGGAATCTCCCTCCTTAGTATTCTAGGTAAAGTTTTGCATACATTCTAAATAAAAGACTAACAGACTGGGCAGTAGATAACAGTAAAATCGCGGAAGAACAGACTGGCTTCCGAAGCGAGCATTCGATTATTGATAACATATTCGTACTCTACTCTAAAGTATTTGTTTAAAAAATCTGGAAAAGTATATGTATGTTTTGTCGATTTCAAAAAAGCATTCGATACAATCAATCGCAATATCCTTTGGGGAACACTTCGTTCTGTGGTGTTAGTGGGAAAATGTTGAATATACTACAAGATATGTACACAAATTTCCAATCCTGCATAAGATGTGGAGACGGGATGACAGATTGGATTGAATGCAATTCTGGGGTTAGGCAAGGCTACATTCTTTCATCCCTTTTGTTCTCTCTCTCTCTCTCTCTCTTTTTTTTTTTTTTTTTTGGTAAACGAACTTGGTGTGGAAATATGTTCTAATGGTATGCACGGTATACAGCTTGTTCCGGATGTCATACAGTTACTTATATTACTGTTTGCTGATGATGTGGCACTTTTCTCATACTCCAGTGTCGGTTTACAAAAACAGATCAATACATTGAGGGAATTTTCTGCGAATTTTGGTATGACTGTTAAGCGTGAAGAAAACCAAAGTGATGGTTTTTAGGAAAGGAGACTTTCTAGGTTCTAAAGAGATTCGGTACTATGGAGGTCATGGTCTAGAAGTGGTCAACTCATATAAATATCTGGGTCTCCATTTTACCACAAAACTTTTACTGACCAGTGCAGTGAGTTAGCATCAAAAGCTAAAGTAAGGACATGCCAGATCTTAAGATGTCTTTGGTAACTTAATGATGTCATCCCCAGAGAGGTATTTTATTTTAGTTGTAGGTTGTGCCTATTTTACTCTATGCATCTGAGGTTTGGGGCTACCGAACCTATGACGTAATAAAAAAAGCACATCTTTTTGCTTGCAAAAGATTTTTAAGTGTAAGTCTTAACACCCCTAATAAACTAATATATGGTAGTTTCCCAATACACATAATGTCTAAAGTAAGATGTATCAAATGTTGGCTTAAACTTGTTAGGATGTCAAATGACAGATTACCAAGCAAAACCTATAACATGCTATTCTATATGTAGGAATTAGACAAACGCAACTGGGCAAACTTTGTCAAACAACTCCTGTGTGTAAATGGATTTGGGATTGTGTAGCTCCCGGAGGGCATAGCGAATGCCGGTAGATTCGTTCTTGAGTTTAGACAGCCACTTGTGGATTGTTTTGCCCAAAACTGGCATTCTGATCTGGAGGCTAGTGGAAGGTTAGAAGTATATGCATCGCACAAGAGCTATCTACAACCGGAACGATATGTTGACCTATATCAGCTAAGATGCTTTAGAATACCTTACATTAAGTTTAGATTTGGCATTTCTGACATAACAATTCACAAACTGCGGCACAGAAAAGACGTGGCTCCGCGTGATCTGGCATGTCCTGCATGTAGATTAATTTTTAGCAGTAGAGGATGGAAAACATTTTCTCTTGTTCCGATGCACTCCTCTGTTGCTAAATAATAAATAAATAAAATAAATAAAATGTGGATTTTTAACGCGCGAAAACACATTTTATGCACACTTCGCGCGGACGTGGGACACAGACACTCTAGTGAAAACAATGAAACACACACACACACACACATAGAGGGAGAGATGAACGGAACACTGACCAACAGGTTGGGAAACAGATCGTCCTTCAGTCACAGATGGGTGTAAAAGTATCATAAGAGACGATGAACAGCGAAAGTTGTAAGTTAATCCAGACAGGCAGTCGCGACGTCAGTCAAGGTACTTGCGGAAAAGAAAAGTTTTCAAGTTTCGTTTAAAAGTCTGCAGTGATGGGGAGTGTCGAATGTTGTGGGGAAGTGAGTTCCATTGGGTGGATGCCGAGAAGGTGAACATGCGCTGTCCATATGTTTTTGTCCTGATGCGGGGTACTGAGAGAGTGCGATCGTCTGAAGAGGAGCGGAGCTGTCTCAGTGGAGTGTAGATTGTAAGGAGATCTGAAAAGTAGCTGGGGCATGCACCGGTGAAAAAATTGAAACAGAGAGTAGACAACTTGTAGTCGATGCGAGCCTGAATGGGGAGCCAGTGCAGAGTGCGGAGGAGAGGTGTGGCATGGTCTGTTTTGCGCGCTTTCAGGACAAGGCGAGCGGCCGTTTTGAAGTTTCTGTAACTTCTGTAGCAGATACAGAGGACAGCCGGCTAGCAAGGAATTGCAGTAGTCGAGTTTAGACAGAACGTAGGCACATACAAATGTGTTTGCAACCTGATCGGACAGAAGGTGACGGAAGCTGCTGATTTTTCTGAGTTCATAATAAGCGGATCTGCAGATGTTGGAAATGTGTTTGTCAAGTGTCATGTTAGAGGTAATAATAACACCGAGATTTCTTGCAGAGTCGGCGAAAGGGATGTCGACATCACCAATTCGAACTGCTGTGGGATATTCTGTCACTCCAGCATTTCTTTTACTGAAGAGAAGAGCCTCTGTTTTTTCGTCGTTCAACTTTAGTCTGTTGTGAACCATCCATGCTTTGACACTGGATATGCAAGTTCGCATGGTCATGATGCTGGCATGTACATCGACTGGAAGACAAGAACTGTATAATTGGGTGTCGTCTGCATAGGACTGGGTGGAGACCATGTGAGCATGAATGAGTGATGAAAGTGGTTTGATGTATAGGATGAAAAGGATAGGGCCCAGGACAGATCCTTGAGGGACTCCGAGAGACAATGCTGATGGGGGTGACAATTGGTCAGCGACAATGACTTTCTAAATGTGCAAGATTCAGATATGAACAGTGTGTCGCGTGTCTCTGTGTAAATGGAATATTGTTTGGAAGTTTGTTCATGTAGCCCGCTATATAACAATGTATCTATCAACGCTGCATGTGTCGGCTACCGACCTGGCGATTTCTTTGTATTTATTATCACCCCCGTGATGTGAACTAAAGGTGGAATCAATAAAGTTCAAATTTCTCGGGCACAGTTGTGACTGTGCGCTCGCTGCCTGCCGACACAAGTGCAAACAGATCGGCCGTATGAAAACCGACTGGGCGGACGTTCCCGGTGGCGATATTTTTTTCCCCAAATGATTTCTGCCACGACCAGGCACTCATGCCAGTTGCTAACCACAGCAGATAATTATAGGTCAAGCCACGACCTCTACTCAGCGTGACTTCTTATAGTTACAGTGAAGAGACAAATCCGTAGCAATTCACAGGCGAGTTGGTAAAGAAATTGGGTTTCACGGTTTTGTCTTAGGTTCAAAACCCATATTAGTTTTTGGAGGGGAGGGGGTTAGGGTGTGGTATTAGGTAGGGCTTCTGTCTTCATGTAGAAGTTCAAGCCCGTGTCTTTGCGCTAAAGGAATGAAAGGTGGCCTGCGCATGCGTCCGAGATGGGCCAGAATTCAATTGGGAAAAAGAAATTCGCTCTGCCAAGAAATCTGGTCCGGCATACAGATTGCGCATGGGCGAGTGGAGAGTGGCATACTCTAGCCCCAATCCCAACACTGAGATCAGAAACGATTTTAATTTAATAATTGGTGATCACCAGATTTCTTGCGACACCGTTAGAACGAAAGACGTTATGAAGCCCCAACTCTGCTAACCCTACCCCATGATAACCTCACCACTACCCCTTCCCTAACCCTCACCCCGAAGAAAGTTTTATAAATGGATCCCCCTCCCCCTCCGAAATTTTTTTTATTGAACCTAGGATCTTTTGATGGACAATAAAACTTCAGCTTATAGCCACTAGGGTACAAATTACCATCCGTCCAGCATTGTTTCAAAGTACCTACTCAGTATTACAGAACATTAACTTGGAAGTAGTTGAAATCGTCGCGAGATTATTTCCCTTTGTTTTTTCCGAGTCTTTCCTCGCAGTTCGTGTTTGTATTGCAAATGGGCTTTACTCGCTTACTAGGCCCAGTGGGTCTTTCTATCAAAATAATACATACGAAAGTTTGTCCTGAAAGAAATCTAGTCTTGTAGCATCGACAAAAATGGGAGTTATTTAAGACAAATTGTTCTAATTTATTTTCATGTGTATTTTTTTAAAATGCTCTTTTATAGGCAAATATCTCCACAAGACACTTTTTTCTTTTTACATATACGATATAGACGACGTTTAAGTAGCCAAATACATGTCCAGGAAAACAGCATCTGTGGTTTCTCTCCTGCATCTCAACACACAAAACCACACAGAAAACAGAAGGAGAGAGCAGGCCTTACTTAAAACATCCATGAAACAATCACAAAAACTTGAGGCCCAGCAATATTATTGCACAATTCAGTCATAATCATAAAGAAGAAAACAATATTACTTTACGGTATCAAAGTGCCATCCCCTAACGGCCTTAGCCATTCACAGACTTCAGTATACATGTACCTGTTTGCTGTCTCTCATTCACCCTTCTCAAGTACATTTCTTGGTTTTAACAGTGCTAGTACTGTGCACATGGTGTGATATGCACTGCATGAAGAGCACTTTACTGAGCACACATTACAAAACTTCATGAAGAAAAAACAACGTAACCAAATAGAAGTTACACAAGAATTAGGCAATGGTGAAAATACTCAATTCTCAGTGTGCACCACTATGGAAATTCAAAACAAGCCACGGGTGGTACCAAGACCATGAATATAAAGAGGTCAAGCCTACAGTTATAGCAGGATCATGCTCTACAAACAGTCCGATCTTGTTTGCTCTACTTGCAGACAGAAGAAATTTGTATGCAAAAACCAGAAGTCATATGCATGTATAATGTGATGCTTATGCAGTGCTTTAACAATTAAGTTTTCTTCCCTTGTAACTGTTGTGCATGCATGAACAAATATACACATATCCAGTATGCCCAATCACATGCACGCACGGACTTTTTCCCAGCCACAGATACAACAAACGCTTCCGCAACTAGAAGGAGCATTTACAAAACATTTACGTCACTCAAAACTCCTGCACAACTAGCAACATAACTTTAGCAATGGTCTCGGCAACATACATCATTTTTTCTTACAACTCAGCAAGGAATCCCAGTTCAATCAGGAGCAAAACAAGCTTAAGACTAAGCTTACCTTGATTTTCCCAACGCTCACTTATGTGACCATGAGGTACTTCTTTATCATGAATGCAAAACACAATACAAACACGTTTCAATAATAAACATGCAAAGGAGATCACAGCTGTCTGGGTAGCCATGGTGGCAGATTGATGGATGGAAAACAGCTGAAACAGTGTCATGGGAGGAGAGGTGGTGGTGGTGGGGGGGGGGGTAGGGGAAACAGTGGAACATTCATGTCATTTTCAAGTTGTCTGTCATACACAGAACATATGAAATCAGAATATACACAAAGTCAATGATGTACAGTCTATCAAAAGAACCAAATATAGCTATTTTCAAAACTCTTCATCATTAGAGTTGCATGTGATATAGCCCTGGTGACGCTTGCACAAGGGAAAATAACATAGGCACTTGAAGCTTCACACAAACACAATGGTGGCTCATGCAAGAAAAAAATATTTATCATCTTAACCTGAATTCTCAGTCTTCTGTTTTATGCTATGCAAGACCCATGATAACCTATTATTAGTTACAGAATAAAAACATTACAGGTGTTACAGCTCTTTTCAGTGCCAACGTTTTCTTCTAGACAACCTATTTACACAGCCACTACCATTCCAACTATAGTATGCATGATCGGCATTTGTGATTGTCCACCTTGCCCAGCTGAGAGCAGACTGTGCATATCAATGAGCTGCAAGTTACACACTGAAGCCACAACACCTTGGGCTCGCTTCCTGCATTGTCTTCTCTGAGGCAGAACCACATCATCATGAGAAATGAGAAATAAGTTTCTTGTTTGATCTCTTGTGAAGGAATCAATTTGTTCAGCTGGTTTTTCAAGCTTCTGTCAACATGCCAGGGGGCGAAAAGTCTTTGTTTAGGCCTTGGGAACACTGAACACCAGGCATCATACAAATCATCGGCTAAATCGCTCACAAATGCTTCTATTTCAAAGTCCTGGTCAGATTTCAATGCTGTCAGAAACCCAGTCATCACTTCCACATCTTTCCGATTGGACACAGCCCAAGCTACAGGCACCCCCTCCTCGAACTCATTGAGCACTAAAGCAGAACTTAAAATGAAATCATAATGTGAGCTTGCATCTGTGGATTCTATGCACATGATTTTAGAATAGAATTTCCTCATCACCTCTTTCTGGAATGGGGTTTGCAGACAAAGGAAATCACCATCATGCAAGGTTTTATGAGAAGTTCCCCAAGGTTTATAAAAAAATCAAAGAGTTATCAGAAATTTCCATATGCCTCTGTACCCGTAAGTCCATGCTCAGATCGTTTTTATACGTTTCTCTGTTGGAGTAATATGCAACTGGGCTCTAATATTATAAATATCTCTTTTGGTCACAAGCGAGTCTCTGTTGCTTTCAGTCATATTTTGTCGTAAATCGTCAAGGATTTTATTAACCTCTGCTCCCTGCACAAGTTTTGTCACTATTTTATTTCTCACGTCATCTGAAAGCGGGAGATGGGCAAGGTCTACACCATGGGCAGTGTGATCAAAACAGTACTCAACATCAACTCTTCCATCGTCAAGACTTAACCGTGCTGTAATGAATGAAGTGCAATGTTTTCCAATTTTGGACGACCCCTGGGCCTTTATTGCTCTCTTGGGGTTGGCAACACGTGTTACCCGAAAACCTGAACGACTGCAATAATAATATGCAACAGCAAAATCTTGTCTTTCTAAAGTTCCAGTTGATTTAATGAACCTGGAAGATGACGTTTTTTCTCTATCTTGCTTCCATTCTTCAAACTCCTGCTGTGTTCTGAATGATGCAGTCAAAATTCTAAGATTATCATGATGATATGACTGACAATGGGCGATCAGTTCCCGTATTGTATTGTACCGAAAGTCTGGGCACCGGTCACAGTGGTATCTGTATATTTTCGCCAGTTCTTGGTGAAACCTTTTCTTGTGTTTGAACAATGCCTTTCTGTTGCGCACTTTCTTCTGGCAATATGGACATTCTCTTTCAGCAGTTGTACTGATCGACTTCTTCAAACTTGGCTCTGGCCTGGCTGAAGCATAGCAGTGGTCACCATTCTGATGCAAAGTGATTTCTTTTGGAAGTTGATCTGAAATAGAAAAGATAAATAACCTGCAAAAATGAGTTAGAGTCGATGCATAGTTTAGCACAAGCAGTTATCACAAGTTTAAATAAATTTGCAAGCCATATACAAGAAAGATTTCTCCTAATTAAGTTATAATAATTAAATGCAAAAATAAAAGACTTTGACATATCTGATGATACTGTAACAATAGGTAAATAATTATGTATCGAGAGCTAATACTAAAGTCTCACTGCTTTAGAATCACCTGAGACTGAAATTTGGTAAAATAAAAGTGATAAAGATGATATACAAACAGTAATCTGCTAGCAGAAAAAAAAGACTTGAAATGTATGACAGTAGTTGTTGGTACTAACAGTGGACCAGAACAGGATACAACAAAACTGATCAGTACTCATTGCAATACATAATAAAAACAGATCAGAACAGTGTGTAACAAGCAGCTATGCAAGATAACTGATCAGTACTCATTACATGTAGTAATAAAAACAGATCAGAACAGGGTGTAACAAGCAGCCATGCAAAATAACTGATCAGTAATCATAATCATTAGGTGTATATGAAGCAATAAAAACAGATCAGAACAGCAAGCAAAAACTTGAAAAAGTAAAATGCAAGCAGACATACATGTCCCACCTCTTACCAAAAAAAAAAAAAAAGAAGAAGCCTGTTGCTATCCATAACGTAGCACACCTACTACACATTTCCACATGCTCAGCATGTTAAGAATTTTCCTGATGTAACTTCAATGAGTGATAACACTAGGAAGATAGCCTGGCTGGACTTAAATATTCAGATGAGCTGTTCTACTTGCTGGCCTAATTATGAATCTGGAGCCCACTTTAAGAAAAACACAGTGTCTTCTGTGCTACTTTCAACTATATGAATATTAATTACTGTAATGACCGGCTTTACAACAAGTGGGTTTAGTTGCCTGCTTTATACCCACAGCAACACATGCATGTGTGTGACTTTTTTTTTAAAAGGTTTACAAACTTTGAACCCAAAAGGACCTCAACATGTGAACATTACATTCTGCATTCGATGTTCATGCAAACAAAAAAGTAGTGCATGCTTGCATGTGCAGCCCCCCCCCTGCCTTGCGCATGCACACATACGCTATTTGATACATGTTATTATCTGTCTCCATGTATGTGTTAATATAGGGTTAGGGTGGACTGCACAACAAAGAAGCATTTTATAAACAGCAACTAGATAAGCACTAAGTAGACAGAAAAGGCACTAAATACCAATAGCAACCAAGGAAAATTCAGCAAAAATTTTAAAAGCATAAAAATAAACAAACACAAATATGCAAACTAAAGTATGTTCGGCTCTTCATATTAATATTATTTATAGACCTTTGGCAAAAAGGAATACAGCAACTTTGCTGAATATATTTCTGGTGGCTAAGAATTTATACTGACAGGAAATGATGATTTCCCTGATCCAGTCTACAACTATATAAAGAACTTAGCTTAATTTATTATCAGAAGAAAGTATTTTGCTGAACTGTATGTTAAAAGGGGACAATGCAATATTCGGAAATCTGAATCTATTTAGCAGAGTTTCACCATTGAAAAGACAGAGAAGTGAGAGACCATGCCAATTTCTTTACTTCTTTACTACTTTTAGAGTATGATAAAAGTACATTGATTACAAAGTCCTGGCGTTTGAAATAGAACATCAAAAACAGAGACAAACAAGAGGTTAGATTAAAAATTTAGGAAAAATTCACTATACATACCATTTATGTGCGCCTGTAATTAAGTTTTAGCTTAATTAGACATGGTTCCATTAAAAATGAAATATGTAATGTACTTACGTAGCTTATTTATAACCAAACAAAACTACTTTAACTTTGGCAACAAGTACAGCAAAACTAATTAAATTAGATACTCAATATCAGTATGGGTTTTTAAAACGTAACTATTGATTGACCAGCATTGGGAATCAGTTTTTTTTAAAATACAAGAAGCAAATCTGCAACGGTGAACACACTTCTACTACTAGTAGTACTGTAGTACTAACACTAATAACTAATAGTACTGTAATAAAATAAATTTATTTATTATTTATTTACTGTACAAGACACACGCACGTAAGCACGCACGCACGCACGAACGCACGCACGTCTGAATGGAATTGGGAAAAGTTCAAGTTAAAGAACAAGAGTTGAAGTTAAATTCAAATCCCCCATACCATGCCCATAGCACTGGAAATCAATCGATGAACAGTCACTGAGTCAGTGGTCTAAACGTAACTGAACTATCATCATCTGTATTAAGACTGTGTACAATACGTCTCCTTAAAATGGCGGATTTTTTTCCGGTGACGCAAGAAATTTGATCATACAGATTGCGCATGCGCCTTTAGATAGTGACGATTCGCTAACCCTGCCACGTTGAAATCGAAACTGATTCTAATTTAATAACTCGGACCACATTTACTACAGTAACCAATACGCATTGCATTGCCTACAACCGGACCAGATTTCTTGGTGGGCCAAATTTCTTGGGATCCCGGTTTTTGTTTTGTGTACCATAGCGTGTTCGCCTCTTTTGTTTGCTTTTAAAACCAGAGTATCTATCTTAAGGTGGCTTAGCACGCTCCACGGGTGTGTGGGTTCAGTAGTTGGCTACAAGCTTCCTCAAGTCGTACGTTGATACTTCTGGATACCTCAGTAACATTCGGTATCCAGTGTGCACGAGAGCTCTGTCGGTCAGTGGTATGTAACAACGTCAGCTATAGTCCCTGCTTCGAGCTCCACTAGACGGCTTTTGTGAAACTTGGTCCTGACAGTATTTTTTTTTAAAAAGTTCATTATAACTACTGCTGTCATAAAGGACCGAGATAATGTACGATTTATGGTGTATCGTGCCATCTTTTACTGTTGTCAGGCCTTGCTCAAACCCAAGTGCTGACTTCTGATTAGTCAGTCTTCGAGCATGCGAAAATAGCGAGGTCTGTTGAAACAAAAGTCGTGATCAGTTAGACATGCATTTATAGGCTAATGCCAGTGCAGTGCTAAGCTTTGTTGCAAAATCTTTGAAAACACTGAGTGTGTTAATGCAAGGAGATTGACAATGATAGTTTCTAGCAGACCAGATATGATCACAAAACTGATGAGTTGGTCGAACAATAAACTTAGAATCTTATCCTCGAGGTCTAGAAGGTCTTAGGGATCGGTGGGAGAAAGGGAGGGAGATGCGGGCGGGTCTTACAATCTCCGCCATCCTGGTCTGCTGCTATCCTAGCAGAGCTGGGACGCCAACTGCTGCCCGTTGCATTTCTTGATGTCAGGCCCACTTTTCGTTTGCCTTCCTCTGCACCTTTCGCTTTCCAGTGTGCCTTGCAAGATAGTCTTAACAAGTGTATTAACTATTACATGTTGTATAGCATGATGTGTGGCCTAACAATGCCAGCTTCCTTTTCTTGATGGTGGCAAGGAGAGGTTCCTGGGAACCAGCCAGTTTGTCTACATTGTTGGTGGACATAGATATTTTTGTGTTTTGCCCAGGAGATTAAGATGAGCTTTCTCTTTCTTTTCTTACAGAACAGATGAAATATTATATTCTCTATTAATCAAGATTTGATGGACAACTTAAATCTGCAGCAATGCATGAAGTTCTGATCATTCCTAGCCTTACCTTTACACACCAACCGATAAAACGTACACCTACAACAACCACTGAAGCTGACTTAAAAATAATATTATTCAGCCAATAAAATCTAAACTCGTTTATGGGAACAGTTCCTCAAGTTATATTTAAACATATCACAGCCAATTTAAGCTTATATTTTTTTCAAAAGTCAAAAGTGTGTGCAACAGTAATAAAAGCATAATTTACAGAGTCTGCAATGTGAATTACAAAAGAGGGCAAATTTGGTTTCTGTGAAGGTTCTTCCTCACAAAAGGGATCCAGATAGGTCTAGAGAGTAGAAACAAAAAAAAAAAAGAGTTGTTAAGAGGATGAGAATAATCACAGAAACTTCTGTGAGCCATTTTTCTATCATTCTGGTTTTCTACAGTAAGAGTCTCCAAATCATCTTTGTGACATTAGCTCAGAAGGTATTACTTAAATTAGGTTGAAGAGTCTCAAAACGGTGGACAAAATGGCTGATTTCATTTTGGTTGATTCAGATTTCAGGATATCAATTATCATGAGTCACAGAAGCATCCACTGGTTTCGAAAAGGATTGCGTCTCCATGACAATCCCGCTCTCTTGGCAGCATGCAAAGATGCCGTAGAGTTGTATCCAGTGTTCTTCCTGGACCCCTTCTTTGCCAAGAGCAGCAACTATCGGGTTGGAGCCAACAGGTGGCGCTTCTTGCTGCAGTCACTTGAAGACCTTGATGCCAGCCTCCGAAAGCTCAATTCCAGGTAGGGAACCCCCTTTGCCCCAGAAGACAGCTTTCTAATTCAAGGTTTTGTTTTGAATTGTACACAAGGCCAGAAAGGCAGACATGAACTCTTATGTAACCTGCCACAGGTGCATTGGAGTCTTTCATATTACTAGCTTCTTAGGCTTGCAAATGTAAATTGCAATACAGTTAGTAGTTGGGGTCTTTTATATAAGTAAAAAAAAGCAATCACCATCATTAGGCATGGGAATTGACCTCTGGCAGAATTCAGATTTTTTCGGTTGCCCCCCCCCCCTCAAAAAAAAAAAAATTAGGTGCCACTTTTATGGAGGCGATTATATTAAAAAAAGAAAAATGCTTTGTTTTCTTCCACCATTGAATACACTTTTGCAGGACGAGCTTTGCATTCTCACAGTTTTGTTTGCCGTGTGCAGTTGTGTTGCCACCCACTATAACTTTTGTTTGCACTCTACGTTTTACAGATTCAGACTGATTCAAACCTGCTTTTCTCATCATTTCCACCAGATTTCAGATTTCTGTAGGTTATCCAATTTCTGTGCCTCATCATTGTTATTTTGTTTGCTCAAAATATACATATTTTGATCCTTCACAGGTCAATCGTTTAGCAGTAGCATTGAAGAGAATACAATTTGTCTGCAGGTTGTTTGTGGTTCGTGGTGATCCAAAAACACTCATGCCAGAGCTTTTCAAGGAATGGAAGATCACAATGTTGACCTTCGAGATTGATACTGAGCCTTATGCCATGGAACGAGATGAAGGTGTTGAAAAAATTGCAAAGGCTTGCAGTGTTAAAGTGGTTAAGTGTGTATCTCACACACTGTATGACACTGAGAAGTAGGTTGGATTAAATTTTACAAACTAATGATAATATTAGGTATTTATTCTAATTGAAAATTTTTGTTTATTTTAGCTTGATTTAGCTCCTTTGTTGTAACCTTATGTTTTATTCCAAATGGCAGTCAAGTTTCATTTGCATAGTTGAAACCTTGTTGTACTTAAATATAGCGAGGTACTTTGCAATCTTTATACTTTGTAAAATAAACAAGTTTATGAATTTGAGGCTTTTGCTAGATAGAAACATAGTGTTGTAAAATAACACTGTTGATTTGTCTGCCTGTCTGCATAAACTCAGTCAAATATCAGTCTGGTCTGTTGCAGAACAATAGTAAAGAATGGTGGTTCTCCCCCACTGACCTATCAACGATTGCAGGCAGTTTTGAAACAAATGGGTAGTCCTCCCAAACCTTCAGACACCTTCAGTTCTTCACACTTGTCAGGTAACATTTTGTATGAGAGGTGTGCATGTTTGGATGTGTTACTTAATTCTGTATGTCTCAGATCAAAGATTGACCTTCAGAATGACGAATATAAGCAGTCCTGATTACAATTGTCTGTTTAGGCTGTGCCACTCCATGGAAACCAGACTTCGATGATAAATTCAGGGTACCAACCCTAGCAGAGTTGGGCAGAAGTGAAAAAGACTGTGGCCCCTTGTTGTTTCCAGGTGGTGAGACAGAAGCCTTGTCCAGAATGGAGAGGTATTTGAAGAAAACGGTGAGGAAGCTGCAGTTACCAACACTAGTTTTCAGCATTTACTTACCTTCTTTTGTTTTTATCACCCAGGCAGAAGAACTACAGTTGCTCTTCTTAGTGACAAACAGCAAACTGATCCATGTGATTAACGTTTGGGTGAAAACATATAATGCACAATAATGTTATTGTTTGAGATTAATCCAAAATTTAAATATGTAAAGTACCCCTCTAGCCTCCTTGTTTACTTTCTTTTAAACTAGCCCAGCCCTGAGCTTCAAAGGAGATTAAATTAAATGTTGCATCTTTCATGTGTAAAAGGCTTATTGGCTTGGTGACAACCTGAATGAATAAGAGTATATTTTAAGACTTGCATAGCATACCTTCCCACCTTCCACACTGCCTTTGTGGCTGAAGATGGGCTTTCTTGAATACAAAGGTCTCTGTCTTGGTGGGTTGCAGAACTGGATCTGTAAGTTTGAGAAGCCTAAGACAGAACCCAATTCCCTTGAACCAAGCACAACAGTGCTTAGTCCTTATATTAAATTTGGCTGCTTGTCTGTGCGTACTTTTTACTACAAGCTTCAGGATGTCTACAGCCTGAACAAGGTGAAGTAACATCATAGCCTATTTGCTGCAGTTCTGCTTTCAATTAAAATTTTAAAAAATCATTTTATAAAAACTTTCTGACCATGTTAGAAACAGATGGCAAACACTCCAAATTTCTGTATCAATTCATACTATCATCAGAAAGTGTTTATAAAGGACTTGGATTGGCAGGTACTGTAAACTTTGTGTATGTGGGTGTTTGGGCAACAGATTTATGCAGCTAGTGAGTCAAGTGTATAAATGAAAGGGGAAAACAAAAAGTTCAGTTTTCCATCTTGCATTGCATTTTTTGTCATCAGTGTAATATACACCCCTGGTTTTGGCAGGCACATACTCAGCCTCCTGTGTCTTTACACGGACAACTCTTGTGGCGAGAGTTCTTTTACACTGTTGGTGTGGGTACTGCAAACTTCAATCGCATGGAAGGCAACTCTGTGTGCACTCAGGTACCTTGGGATTCAAACCCAGAAAATCTTGCAGCATGGAGTGAGGTAGGTCTGTCAGTTTTTAAATGTAAAGAAATTTCTGTTTTTACTGCTAAGTTTTCTTTAGATGTTAGTTGGCTTTGCTTTACCTGCCCAATGCTCTTATGCAAAACAAATCCAAATTTTCTTTTTCTTAAAACTTGATAGTGCCAAATGAGCAAGTTAGACTCAAACATTTTTTTTGAAAGCTCCTTAGCATAAAATTACTATCCTGATGCATCATTCTGTTAGCAAGCAAGGACATATGTGGCTTTGGGTGGGAGCTGGAGCAATGTGTTCAGTTTTTTTTAAATATTTCTTTTTTTTGAAAATGTTGCCTAAAAAACTATAAGAAAGTATTTTGGGATCCCCTCCCAACCCTATTTTAAGATGTTCTTTTTGAAATTGATTTAGTGTGAATTGTTATATCCAGTCATTAAGCCTCACACTATTTCATGCCAATTCTAGGCTCGTACAGGCTATCCTTTCATTGACGCTATCATGACGCAGCTACGAACAGAGGGCTGGATCCATCATCTAGCACGACATGCTGTAGCCTGCTTCTTGACCAGAGGGGACTTGTGGCTTTCCTGGGAGGAGGGGCAAAAGGTATTGTCATGATCTCCAAGGTTTTCCTTTTAATGGATTGCTCGATGTAAATAATTTTGTTGGTTGGGACATGCCGATCTTCATATATATATATATATATTTTTATAGTCATTTCTTATGATCTCCTTTGCTGTGGTCATAATAACCTTTTGTATCTTACCTAATACAAACTCAGACTTGACAGAACTTTTGTTTTATTACCATGAGGTGTTAGAAGCAACTATTGCATAACACTTTAAAGTTCATTTTCTGATTTTTATTTGCCATATTTCATTTTAGCAGAGTTCAATTAAATGCACTGTTAGCTTTTTTTCTTGAAACATACCAGATTGTTTTCATTCCTTTAACTTGTTGCATATTGAGAAGTCCAGATGTCATATCTGCAAATAAATCCAAAAGCCTTAATTTAAAAATTAGATTACTAAGGTGTGAACTCGATGCCATTTATTTGTGTAGGTGTTTGAAGAGCTGCTTCTTGATGCAGACTGGTATCTCAATGCTGGAAACTGGCTGTGGCTATCTGCTAGTGCTTTTTTCCACCAGTACTATCGCATCTATAGCCCCATTGTGTTTGGCAAGAAAACTGACAAAAATGGGGATTACATCAAGTGAGAAGTTTATCCCCCTTTTTAATTCGTCATCCCTGGATCAAAATCTTTGCATTGGAATGTGATTCACACACATTATGTAAGGAAGGATTTAAATTTGAATGAATGAATATATTTGATCCCAATATGTATTTACCCTTTACACCCATTAGATTTAGCATTTAGACTTTTCGTTTTGGGCAGTATTGAGAAATATTCTCACACTTTCAGCAGAAATGCCTTGAATCATTTGTTAGTCAAGAAGTGGGTCATTTGCACATGGGTCTATTTAATCAAAATGAACTACAATCAGATTTTTGAAATCAACAGGTCCTTCCCTGTCACATAGACCACCAAATTTTGTGCGGTCTGTACAGCAAATTTATAAAAATAAATCTATTCCTGTATTCAGCTTTACACCTTGCGCCTATAGATTGTAGCTGCATTCACATTATGACTCGTAGTGGGACTAATGGGCAGATCTTTCAACCACTAAATCAATAATATGTATTAACAACCTCCCTCATTGAAATTTGCTTTACTGATTTTTCTCAAAGAATATCGTAGACCTTTATTTAAACAATATTCCCAAACAGAAAATATGTGCCAGTCCTTCGAAAGTTTCCTGCTCAGTATATCTATGAGCCATGGAAGGCCCCGAAGAGTATGCAAGAAGCTGCAGGGTGCATAATAGGACGGGACTACCCTAGACCAATTGTAGACCATGACACGGCTAGCAAAGTCAACATTAAAAGGATGAATGCTGCATACGCAAACCACAAATCCCGACAAGGACCAGAGGGTAGGTCACCGATTTTTTTTCCAATGGATTTCTTTTGTTTTTTTTTTCTCCATGTCCTACTTAAAATGTAACACATATCTTAATATGCAATTTGATATCAAACATGTTCAATTGTTTTTTAAACCACATATACGTATATATATACATGTCATATCTGTGCCAAACCACACTTTATATCAATTTTCAGTGACATATTTTTGCTGTTACTGCATTACAGGAAAGTCTGCAAGCCAGAAGAAAAGAGTGGGACAGTTTCCTGATGCAAACAGCAAGAAACCAAGAAATAAATAGTCATCTGCTTATATGTGCTGACAATTTCATTATTTTCTAAAAGTATTAGTGAATTACATAAAAACTTCAACAGAGTAGGTGCAGCCTGATACACTCTCACCTATCAGGTCCAAAAGTTATCAGAAGAAATGAAGTACAGAATCCCTCTATGATAACTATGCTTAGATCTATCTTCATAACACCAATAGTAACTTCAAACTTACAGCATCAACTTTTCATTCACACCTGCACCTGCCTCTAGCTTACTAGTGATGTACACAAGTTGCTATCCTTTAAGATGAAATTTGTTAACAGATTATGAAAACCCAATGATTTGAACATAGACATTCTTACCTCAGTGTATACTTACCGCAGCATTTGCACCTGCTTTTAGTGCACGCACAAACCAATGCATCCACAAGGAATAAACAAACATGCAACATATTATCACATGAATTTTATTCACACCTTCTTTTCCCCACTTCTCCCATTTCCTCACCAAACTCTCTCACCCCTTTCCTCCCCACCTACCTTTCCAATTCTGCCCATTTAGTGCATGTTGTGAGCTGATTTTAAAATGTTATTTGCCCTTCCCTGTTCTTTTTACTTGTTAGTAGGTAGAGCCAAAACTGTTATTAGTTTATAATATACCAGCCAGGTAAGCCCTAGTCTCAACTCAAATTTAAACTAAAACATCTCAATCTTGATAAATATGGAACATAAACATGAGTGCAGTTCAACAAATAACTTTTTAACATATCAGATAATTGCCAAGCATGAGCTGTGGTCATATATTTGCACTGTTCTGCTTTTCAGTCTTCATGTACTGAACTGCAGATTTTTGTAAATGATGCTAGTTAAAATTTATGCAATCTACTATTATCTGTCCTCTAAAATCTTCTTGCCATCTTACTCTTAGTGGTTGCGAAGTAGCTCTAAACTTATGATCTGATATCCAGCTGTATCTCCTAAAGGTTCTAAAGATTGTATTTTGTGCACTTGAGCCAAATAAAACCAGTATGCATAGCATTCTTTCAAAGTTTTCACAATCATTTTATGAAAGGTTATTCTCCATCCACATGCTTTATTTCATACTTCATCTCCCACGACTTCTCTAGGACACATCTATGTTTGCAGTTTCTGCCCTGGCAACATACTCTAGACCCATGCTTCATTTCTTCTCATTTATAACTTCTATAACAAAAGCTAAATTAAAAAATATGATTCTTAAAGGAAAACTTAACCTTAGAAGTAACCTGTCTTGAATTGATGAATATTGATGTTGTGAGTCTTTTTAAGCCTAAATTTCAAGCTGCAAAAGAACTGTTCACTTACAACCCAGCTTTTAATGCCGCTCATCGGCCTTACATGGAAGCCGCCATGTTGCCTTGATGAGTGACGTCAGTAACCCGGGCAGGGAGAAAGCTACTGCAACTCGCAGCCGATAGCGCTCAAAGCAGCATCGTCACAGATATCAGGCAGACGCTTTTACAGCTGAATGCGGCACCGCGCTGACACCATACTTGAGACAGCCAAATACATTTAAACTTTATACACTCTTTTCTTGTAAAAACAAAAGTGTATTGACCAAAGTAGTGAATTTCGTTAATATACTTCTTAGTAGAGTGCATTAATGAATAGATGAATCGGTGCCTGTTTTTGCGTGTGGGTACGTCTGCGTGCATCACTGAGCATGTTGTGTGTTTATTAATCAATATATGTATATTCTAATGTCAGATGAACTACGATTGACATGTGTTCTTTTACATTATTTTTTCTTCTGAATACCCCCTGAGGGTAAAAGAATACAAAAGTTGACTTGTTAGTGACATCGCTCTCAGCTGTAATCGTATGTTCTCACTCTCAGGCTCAGCTTCCGTCCGGTCTTGCCTTACTGCAATGCCTTTGTCATTGGCATACTTTGTATTGATAATTGTCGGAATGGCTCCTTTCTTTAACTTTTTCATAAAAGTCTTGAAGCCAAGCGAAGCAGTCACATCATTTTCGTAGGTGCCTTCAAACACTCCCTCGTACAATGGTCCTCGCACACAAAGTACGAGGTGCGATTTGTGCTATTTATACTCCTTCGCATGACGAGGCAACTTTTGATTTTGCTGGATTCGGAATCCCAAAAAAGCTTTTGTAGCTTCCGTCTACATTAAACGATTTGCACTGTTCGTTTAAACAGCCGAACTCTTTGCCCTGTGGCATGTTGAATGCTTCTGGGGAACTGACGTCACCAGACCAGACGACAGCAGCGATATTTTGCTTTCATTCGCGAAAGAGTACCACAACATGGCGACGTCCGTGTGCCATTATTTACCGAAATTAAAACATGGATTGTATGGATACTCCAGCGATATAGCTTGAAATTTATGGTTGACAAGACTCACAATATCAATATGTATGAATTCATCTCAAATTGCATCTAGGGTTAAGCTTTCCTTTAAATCTTAAATTTCAAACTAAAGCATGCTAAAAGAACTATTTGCATTAGTCAGATGTCTTAAGTCTTTGTGTCAGTTCCATGCTGCTTTTGGCAATGGAGTTTCTATTGGATATGTCTAGGCTGTCCAGTCTCTCCCCAACTTTCAAACTCTTTGATTGAGAGCTACAGACATGTTCATGATGATTTGCAAACTGCACTTGTGGCAAAACAAAATTCTATTCCTTAAGATTAATAAGAATTGCTTGTGTTATTAATGCGATACAATTAAAATTAAGAAAACAGTTGCAGTGTAATCTCATACTTACGATCAGCACAGGTTTTGTGTGTTCATCTTCTGCCCCGACAATCTCATCACCATGCAAAAAAATGGGATTATCTCCCTTCGAGGTTTCCCTTACCATTATGATCTTCACCACCCAACCTTCCAACGACTCTCCAAGACAGTTATATGGTCTTTATTCAGTTTCTACAGGCTGTTTTTAGAAGTAATTCACTAGTTTGTCAGATACTTTAGCCTAAATCTCAGCTTCCGAAACCTAATCAACCAAAGAGATTCCAGACATGGCAATGACAACATTCTGTGACACACCACTGCCTGTGATAGACTGCATAAGCTGTGGAGGCAACTTTACAGTAAAAGCAATAGAAAAGCTTACAAAACAAAAGAAGTAACAAGGTAAAATAACCAAAGCAAAAACAACAAAGGTACTACCACTGAAACTAGTGTGGTGCAAATACATGTATAAAGAACAGATGAAAGTCCTCACATCTAGTCTAAAAGAAGTAAACACACTTGAACTTCATGTTTGTGAAACAAGCAAGAAAACTTCATTTACATGCCAGATCTATCCCTCTAAAAGTCCTTATGATTCCTGATTACTGACTTCTAACATTTCTTTGTACATACATTATTTCAGCTGAACAGAATATCAAACGTTACTCCACAGAACTTATGTCTACTATAGAAATAAACAGTGATTATATACACACTTCACAGCTGCCTTAAAGAATGCTGGTCACCTGTACATTTCATCTGTTTAAATGCTCCTCTGTGGAATCTGAGATGAGCGCTGAAAAAGCAACGAAGGAAAAGGGCTGATCTCAAACATCATAAGACAGAAATCTGAAAGGATGCAGATATTTTCAAGGGGTGCAGTCATCATGTACACTTTTTTTTTAAAAAGTCTAAAATATACTTCTCTTGTAAAGGGACTTCAGAATTCCAAAGCAGTGAGTCCCAGCTGACCATAACTACTGCATACTTAGCATGGTTACAAAAAAGAAACTCTGCCAAGATAATTAACCATATAAAGTCATTGTTTCAGGAAATAACTCCTTCTTCAGAACAATCAGGTTAACACAGTAAAATAAAGTATTCAATAAACACCAGGAAGGGGGGGGGAATACAGAATAAAAGAAATTGGGGACTGTGAGTGGCCACAAGCTGAAGATGGCCAAAATAGGAATTAGCATGATGGGGAAAAAACAAAAAGGAGAAGAAAAATTTACATAATTAACGGAATAAAACAGTTACTCATTTTGAGCCTTGCTCTTCTCTTTCTTTCTTTCCTTCTTGCAGGCGTGCTCTGGTCTTCCATGAATATTTGCTCTGCTTTTGGTTTCTTTTCTGGAGAAGACTCTAAAGGCTGTTTGCCTGGGATTTTCTGCAGAGCTGCTTAACCTGGTATTACCTTCATCTTTGTTAAGTTCATGCAAAATCTACTCAGCACAAGATTTTCTACTTTTTGATTCCATTACCTGCTTACTACTTTCAGACACACATCAAAATGAATTTTCCCCCACAGACTTAGAAGTTATGATACCGCTAATTCTGCAGGATGAGGCCTAAATGAATACACCCCCCCCCCCGGACATTCATTGTTACTGATTTCAGATCGTTTTCAAATCATGTCCATTGTCTTGTTTTACACCAAGGAACCTTGGATCCGCGTTCGTTTAATTCCGCTCTACTAAGGTTACTTGCTAGAATGAGCTGAGTGTATCGCTATCAAGGCAGAAAATTCGAGTACCTGCGCGCGGGCGCGCGCGCACACACACACACGCAAACGCGCGCAAAGATACACAAACTTTCGGAATGATGTGTACACTACACAGGCAAAAATCAAAGTGAGATTTGACATTCATTGTTTTTTTATAGACCATTTTTATGATTTCAACAAGTTGAAGTTTAGTTTGCAGAACAGAAACAATATCATTAGATCTATTTTTATTTGTAGTGCATGACTACTATAATTTGTTTCTTTCTGTGATTTCACTTTAAAGTCATGCAGGAAAGATAGTTTCGAAGTTGTGTTGGGGGGTCAATATCATCGTTAATCATTAAATGTTTGTCTATAAAGCTTTTAAGCCAAAGATGTTTATTATTCACATATGATACATTAACATTGTTGAAAACTCTGAGAGTCCCACAAATCATTTTTGTTTTATCGAAAGGTGTTTGGAAACTACTGGGAAAGCGAAAACACCAAGGACATGTTTAGCCATGGAATAATTGCAATTTTCTTTCACAGAAATCAAATTAAAATAAATATTCAACAGAATTTAGCGTCCCTGTAGATGCGCGTCCCATCGTAACCGAAGCTTACTGACTACTCAGTGGAAACGGAAGTGAGGAGCTGTCTGCTTACCATTGAACTGTGGGAGTTAAGTTTTTTTTTTGAACAATAATAAATGTATTTTTCGAGTTAGTTTACAAAAGCTGATTTGAACAAACCTTAACCATTTAGTGTATTCCACAAATGTGTGTATTTGAAATAATAACGCAGCTAAAAAATCAAATAGCTCTTTGGAACTATTTTCGTCAGGTAGATGGATAGCTACTTCCGTTATGAGTAATGTGGTTTTGTGCCTCAAGTTTCCATTTGTAGTCAGTGACACAAATATCGTACGATACGGTAACAGCGATCAACAACCATTGTATGTCGGATATACACGATAAACCGCTGAAATTTGGAGATTCAAGAACAAACTCCTGAAGGCCAGGGTGAGTTCATTGTTTGCTTTTTGTGGTCTTTTTTTCCCGAAAAGGATTTTATTTTATATCTTACTTGTTGTATCTGGAACCAAGAGATTTGACCTCTCACCTGTTCTTTACTTCTTAGCTCAGCTGAAGTTAGAAAACACTTGTAAACAGAGATCGCTCCAAGATGAATGCTGACTTGCCGGTTCCTTATGTTTATAGTCATATTTTTTTATTTTTTCTGTCGAAGTTGCTTGATAATTTTGTTAACTAGGTTCTCAATGTGAATGAAACAGGCGTGTACTTCTATTGTTGGAACAATCAGCTCCTTTGTTTGAATGAAGACAACAGTCAACAGTATGAAATACTAGGCGAAAACTATTAGAGTGGGTATAATTAGATTTGTATTATTTCTGCAGTAGATATTAGTTTTGAGAATTATTTTTGTGATACGTTTCTCATTACGGTACAGACATGCTACATTAACTAAGACAAGCATCTAGCTCAGCAGTGTTGTCGAGTAGGTAAGGGTTGTCTGCATCCATTGTTGATTGTAATCTGATCCAATTGTTTTATTTTCTATCAGTGTTATATATTTTGTCCTAACCATACACAATGACAGCTTACTCAGGTTTAGATGCATGTAATTGTAAACTTTTTGGTGCTGTTTAACAAACTATGTACCGAGAAGCCTGTTCACTAGGACTAGTTATGTTACATAGGACGTGATTACAGGAACTGCCATCTGCCGTTACATGGATGTGCAAATGGTGTAACTGGCTTTATATCTAACCACCATCCCCACGTCTTTCTGCATTTTATTAATTTTAAATGTATTCTCACATGGACTGGAGGAGTACATTTAAGAAAGTTTTGCAGTTAATCTGAAATTGAAACTGCAGAATCATGGCAGTCAAAATGAATATGAATTGAAAAAGTTGTAGTAAAAACATCATCGTCTACTTTGGTTATCAGTATATGTCACAGGGAAAAGAATATTTGTTGATAGTTTCTGATGTCAACTTGCTGGGCTATAAAGTTACTTAGGCTGCTGATTTTTTAGTGTCCTGTTTATGTGTATGTTTTTGTAGGGTGGGGGTGGGGGAGATTTACAACTTATAACTTATTAGCTGTGAACACATGCATTATATAACTTTAGACCAGCGTATAGCCCCAGAGGGGGAGAAAGAATGAGGTGCACATTTTTTTAATGTATATATTGTGAATATCATTTGGAGATAAATACTATCATTCTGGGTCTTAAAATGATAAGACATTTTTTCCAAACATATCTTAGCTTTTAATAGCTTTCTACTAATCAGTTACACTGCGCACATTATTGATCTTTCCATTAGAACTAGAAGTGCTAGTGAGTGATGTGGTGTTGCTGTCTGTCCATGCTGATAGATGAGGACAGAATTTCAAGACAGGTGGAAGCTGGAGGCAGTCTTGCATAACTGTCATGCCTGCCTGATCACAGGGTTCAGAGCCCAGAACTAGAAGTTGTATGAGTTCAGGCTCGTGGAGGATTTCTCACACCTATTGGTTCAGTTTTGAAAGTAGTGTGGTATGTTCACTGTTTCTCCCAGCCTCATGCTTTCTGAAAATTTCTGTCCCATTTTATTCCCAATCAAAGTCTCCCATGTGGGACAGCTATAATATACATTGGTTTATTTGCAGAATAAAATCAGAGTGGTATCTTTTTTGTAGTATCACTTTTAAATGATGTGGTAGAGAAACTCATTAATACTAGTTTCTGATTGATCGTCAAGCATAGTTTTGACTTGGAGCAATGATTCATTGTGTCAGGGTGAAAGTCTCTGGAGGTGATTGCAAGTACTAGTGGCCACCATTGATTTAGGAGGATTAAGTAGGCATGCTAAAATCAGATAATATTAATAATGTATATTTGCATCTTACTTTGCTAGTTTCACTTGCCAGTCATACATAGGGGTCCAATAAAATAGACCTGTTCACTGCCGATCAATGATGACTGTTGTTTGCCTGCTGGCTGGGAAAACAGAATTCAAAACCACACCTCCTGTGGCTCACCTGTATATTTATAGATGTTTATGTCATGCATGGGCAGACTTAAAATCAGAAACTTACCTGGTTGAGCTTTTTACTTGTAGCTGTTCAAATAATGTGGGAACTGACGAATAAAAAAAGGGCTAAAGAGGGTTTGTCTTCACTAAAATCTCATTTCAGCCATAAACTGTTTGGCTTAGGAACTCGTCTGACGGGTTTGGCTGCTTAGATTTTAAGTTTTTTTAAAAACTGGCTTTTTTGCTTGTTGTTAATCTGGCATTTTATAGGTGTTAATTATTAATATTCTGTGCAGTTCCTTCAGCAGCATACAGAACCTACCCTCTGTCTAGTCCGAGGCTCAGTATATGAAGTAACTAAAGGCACACAGTATATTCACACTATACATGTGTTGATCTAGCCATACTTCAGTGCTGTATGTAAAGGCTGAGTATCTGTAAAATGTTTATTAAATGTTAAAAAGTCAGTGATTGGAACCCTTTTCAACCTAGTAACTGAGTAGGTTTATTTAATAATCAGTGATTAGTATGTAGTTGCTGGTTTTATAAATCTTGGCAACAGATGATTTTAGAAGAATGTCTGAATAGGTGGGAGTTTTTTTGTAGTTTTCTGAATTAATATTTAGGACTAGTTTATTTAAAACTAGAAACTTGCATTTTAGATTTCATGTTACAATATTAGTGGTAAACAGCAGTGATTGCTATTGTTACAGAAACACAAAGGTCAGCAGTTGTAACTACAGAGTGTGATCAGAAACTGTAGGTTGAGTACAAAAATAAAATTTTGTTTTGCTTTGTTTTTTTGGTGTTCTTTTGCGGCTAGTGTTGCTTCTTTGATAAATAGTGCAAAGTTGTTGGGAATATTCAGCTGTGACTTGCAGCATGGCTCATTCACCACTTAATACAACACATACGTTGCATCGTTGCTTTTGAAAGGGTGCTTAGATTGGCATTTGATTTTAGTCTGTGCCCTTCTTTCAGTGATAAAAAAGCATAAGCCAATAACTGAATAAGGGCACTGGGATGTGTGTAATGTGTAAGAGAGTCAGGGCAGCTTTCAGTTTGCTTACTTATCCAAATAAGCGGTATTCTTCTGCTGACTGTTCTGCTGATGCATACTGTTCAACATAATTAGGATGACAAAATAAACAGGATTGTTTGTAGCCAACGTAGAGGTTCAACAAGGGTTTAATGGGCATCTACGAGATTTTGATTTATTGTGGTAACAGGTTGCCTTAGCATACAGGAATTCCTTCTCCCCCGACCCCCAGCTGTGCTGCCTGAGTTTTTATTTTATAATCAGTTATTTGAGTAATCTACATCTTTGTATTTGTGTTTCTTCTGAATCTGCACTTTTTTAGGAATGCAAGCACCATAATCCATGATTAAATGGTTTTAACAGAATTTATTCGTTTTAAATGTAATTAACAGTTCTACCATTTTTGTCATTTTCTTTTGTTTGAAGTTGATAATTTTATTTTTTCAAATTAAATTTTGACTATTTAAGTTTAATTAATAGTAGGTGTCTACATTCCTGTTGTATGCAAATGGCACAGTTTATTCTTCCTGTTCAATGTTATTTTTAAGCTTTTGCTTGTTGAAAATAGATTTACATGGGGCAGCTGATTGATCTGCCCATCAGTCATGCTGACATTTCTTCCTGAATATGTTTACTGCATTATGAGTAGAAACTTGCTTCAGAGGCGCATATCGCAGAGTTCTTCGATCATGTAATCTTCATCCTCACTGATGTGTGCAGCATGTCCTTTTGTTTGGAAATTGATATTTAACAAATAGCAAAAAAACAAACCAGTATATACCTGTCTGCAGAGCACGAAAAAGAAAATAATTGGTGGAATTACCAAAATAAACTTTTTGGGGTGAGGAGCTTTATATGATTTATGTGCATGCAGGGGAAAGTTGTGTGAAGAACCATTTCAGTTTGCTGTCCTTTCCTGAGGTAACCCAATTTGAGCAGATTCTACCAGATTTATGGGTAAATCTTGATATGCTATTAAATTTAATATTCTTCTAGAGCACCACACTTGCTGCACACTCCTTAGGTTATTAAGGTATTGCTGGCTGCTTGTCTGTGCCTTCTGCTGCAGGCACTATAGTGATTGAGAGTTTTCCTCAGTGGTTTGATTTTATTCAAAGAAACCATGGCCGGGGCCTGCACAAGGGTGTGTGACCTTGCTTAATATCCCATTTGAACTTCTGCCCTGTAATCCAAATAACATCTCATCTCATGTTTCAGATTTGTAGCGCCTGTGTTTGTTGTCAGGTCATGAATCTAAGGCCCCAACACCACTCTTCACATTGGTCTTTGACATCTTCAGAGATCTGTTTTTTTTCTGCCAAACTGAAAGTGTCTAAGAAGTGTCAGAAGAGAAAGTAGGAATGACAAAAATTGTTTACAATTACAGTAAATGGTTACATATCATTATTCAGACTGTCATTAATCATTTATTACTGAACTCCCTTGTCTTTGTCTGGGGTGCCACAGTTTGCTAAACTAAACAGCCATTATAAATTTGTATTCAATTTAAAACCATGCCCTTTATCATACATGCTAGGGTAAATGTATTTTTATTATATATCCTTTTTGTGAGGGTAGGTGGTCTCAGTGCACAGCTGTCCCTCTGATCTCAATGTAAAATCTCTTACATACTGTAAAACTAATACAACTTTACCACAGTGAGTATAGGTGATTCAGGATGGCCCTTTTATGGTTTATAGTTCTCCTGTCAAAACAGGCAATCCGAGCAAGACATAACACAAACAGCCTGTCTTGTTTGTTGGACAACAGGTGTTCCGCAGCAGCGGGTGCTTTGAACAAAACTGCGCAGTAGAGACGCAGGAAAATCAACACCCAGAAAAGGTTCCAAACACCAAAGAAATTGCATTATAGAGGCTTAGCGACAGGTAGACAGACCTCGAACTCATTTGCTCAAAGTTTCAGCCTGGCCAGCCACGGGAACACCGTAGTTACGGTCGCGCGCAAACTGAACCTGGCAGAAGAGGTGGTGCGGGCTGATGGGCACTGGGCAGTTGCCTTGCCAACACAATCGCCTTCTTTCTTGCCACCCTCATCTCCACCAGACGACCCCTATCTTTCATCACAGTCACGCATGTTAGAATCAGCGGTAACCCTTTTATTCCAGTTTTGTGGCAAACTGATCGGAGTGCAGCCCGTGGCAATGAAAGGAGGAAACGACACGCCAAAGGCTAGGCTAACCACCTTTCTCTATTCCCCCCCCCCACACACACACACACCACACACCTGTTAAGCGACGCGAAACGCGCGAGCGATGCAAGGCGGTGACCTTTGAGCATTTGCCATCCACCTTAGAAGTCATTCTCTAGCGTCCACCTTGGTTCGTCGCGTCTGTTACGGATCGCTTCATGCTCTAGTAACCTCCCTTGTGTAGATCTGAGGAACAGGACGCACCATGACAGGAATGCACAGCTGAAAGGGTCAGCCAGGGATGGTTTCGCATCCTCAAATTGGGATTATTTCAAGAAGGAAGCATCGTTTGATGAATTCGGCCTCAGCTTTGCAGCAGAAGAATTGGAGAC
Source organism: Lanistes nyassanus (assembly GCA_004794575.1). Lineage (NCBI taxonomy): Eukaryota > Metazoa > Mollusca > Gastropoda > Architaenioglossa > Ampullariidae > Lanistes > Lanistes nyassanus. The sequence continues at coordinate 660,011 of SMGT01003973.1, forward strand.
ATGTCCTGCACACATACCAAAGCACTATATTTCAGCTGAACTAGTTAGTCCTTGGTTTTCAGTTTCAGTTCGTAATGTGGTACCCGAAAATGAGAAATTCATTGTACAGCTTGTAACTCCTCAACGTTTGAAATGGGAGAGGGAAAGGAGCCAAATCTGTGATGCCAGCTTCAGGCCAGCTAATCTGCAAACTTACACAGAACTTTCTGCACATGAAAGCTGTTTCTTGCATGCCTGCACACACCACCACAAACACTGAGGTCACCAGCAGTGCTATTACCGTGACAACTTTTCTTTATATGCAGTCACACCTCATTTCCGTCTGTCTCTTGTGATTTCGTAAATGGTTGTGACCTGTCTTCCTTAACTTCTGCCAATATCAGATAAGGTGCATATTTTTCCTGGCTGTACTTGGAGTAGTTAACCTGTTATGCACAAAGAAAGCAGTGCTGGTCGACATTTACTTTCGCCTCAAGGCGGAAGAGAACATTAAAACTGCTGTAGAACTGTCGCTGATGAGTGATAGGATTAACATTCAGCTGTGTCTGTACCCTCACCTTGAAAACCCCCATCATGTTGAAAAATATTTCTTGTGTCCATATTTCTGTGCATGTTCTTAAGCATTTTTAAATCCATTTTAGTGGACATGTAAATAAAAACTTGTTCTTTGAAATAAAAATATACTTGTAGCTCTGTTCATTAGACTTTTTTCTTGACTAAAAAATGGCGCACTTTAGTTTATAAGGGGTTAATGAGTGTGGAATATGTTTGTAACTGAAATGGAAACTGGGATTATGAAAGAAATTTACATGATTTTTTTTAAAGATGTAAAAGTTATTTGCAAGCATGTATATTCAAACTGTCACAAATTTTCCTATCTTAGAATATTGATTTGTTTTTCTTTCAGTCATTTTGTTTTAGAAACGATTATGTACATGTTGGAATTCAGAGTGAGTGAATGCTTAATAAGTATGGTTTGATTTGCTAAATTTGTGTAAAGTTATCACTGATAGTGTTTTTAGTGGAGGGTAGCCTCTTATTTAGGGAAAATCCAATGAGTTTAAATTTCTTAATTTTTCAGGGTCGCCGCTCCAAAATGGCCACGATAGGAGAACAGGGACCCGTCAGTACTCACACTCTGGAGAAGGTGACCCGAGCTAAGGTCACTCTGGAGAACTACTATACAAACCTCATCAACCAGAATGGTGAACGAGAGTCCAGGTTAGTTGCAGATGAAATATAAGAATTGCAAAGATTAGTGGGGAGAGAATCATGGCAGGCTGGAGTTTTGTTTGCCTGTGAATATTTCTTGGTGCTGTGTGACTTTCTGTCGGCAAGAAATCAATGGCTAGTGGTGGGCCACGTGCGAGATGTAGCGGCACTTCGCCTGCAAGAAAAGAAAACGATTTATAACTTCGTGTGCGATCCGTAAGCGTTTTCCCGACGTTGACACCACGGCGGAACCCGCACCCTCCCCCAGCTTGTCAGGTTGACGCGTGGCATGTTGCACAGCTTTTTTGTTTTCTTTTCTCGCTGGTGTCTGACGCGTGATCGTCGCACTGATGAGATCACAGCTGTTCCCACGGGCCGCAGCTAACGTCCTGACGCGCTCAGCAAACCCTTGGAGCGGGCGGTAGGCATTTCGTTACAGAAGCGTGCCCTGACATCACGTGGGCGAGGAGGGAGGGGGCAGAGAGGTTGTCGTGGTAGTCAAAATGGATTGATGCACCAGTCTGCGTCAAAATTAACTAACGTCTGGTCTTTTCCAAGTGGGATAGAAATGTGTCGGAACACCGATTTGATGTTTTTTTTTTAAAATCTTCCCATACGAGTTTATGCGCCCATCATGAACATCCTGTTGGTACCAATACTGTGTTTGTGTGAATAATGCACATACTTCCTGATTATTAACATTTGCAAAATTTAAGGCTGAGGAGAGTTGTGAAAGATACCTGCCCGGGCCCAGTATAATTTGAGAGGTTGGCCATGAGATAGCCATCTCAGCTAATTTTTCTTTAGAACTCTTATCCATTTATTTATACTGAATTGGCTTTATATTTCTTAATTTTTTAAAACCTGGTATGGTTTTAATAAGTGACTTTCGTTGGTATGGTGAGGTGTTGCATTAAAAAATTTATTGTAATTGGTTTCACTATTTAAACTCTTCTGTTTTTGTCCCCAAACCATTTTTTGATTGTTTGTTTGTGCATTTGAATGGTTTCTATAGATGGCTTGCTGTTTACTTAGTGGTTGGAAGATATATGTAGACATAACATGGTGTAAGAGACATGGTTTTTTGAATAGTTCATGTCATTTGGCAACTTTGCTGCACAAAATACTAAATTAAAAATTAAAAACAAGAGAGCTGAATCAAGCTAGAACAAGACAAAGACAATCTACATGTTTCAGGGCACTACCCCTTCCTCAGGAGGACACAAAAAAAAACCAAAAATGAAAAGACTTAGCTGCGCTTTATGTGTGACGCACAGGCTGGGTCGCAGGAAAAATGACTTTTATAAAGACTTCCATGCCATTGTTGCCAAATTTTTTTGTCAATGCAAAATCCATGTTAAAGTCATTAATATCACAATATAGTTTGCTTGATTAGTTCTAAAAGAACAGTAACTATGGTTATAACAAAAATGTTTTTGTTATAATGCATAGTTATTCTGTTCTTTTTAGAATAATTACACAGCTGCAGGTGTTGGTGCAGCATGGTGATCAAATGAGTTTGAGGTATTTTTCTTGTTGCAGATATCGAGTTCTGGAGCGTAGCATGGATGATGAGGGCTTGTCAGATGAACAGGTTAGATTGCTTGTTGCTATGTTTAAGAAGAGTCTGTAGCATATGTGTTTGTTTATTGTAGATTGTTTTATTATATATGTATATATGCATGGGTGCACCTCTTCCTGGTAGGTGTGGGGGAGGCTTGGTGTGTCACAGAGATGAAGCCTAAATGTCACTGTTGCTACGCAGCTCAGCTTCCTGCTTAGGATTCTTCCCTCTTTGACAAAATGCATTTTTGCTTGGGACCCTCCATGGTGTGAGGGATTGGCAAATGGCCCTCCCCATCTCTGCTGGGAATCCAGCAGGATTTGGTGGCATAGTATTATGTCAGGCAGTTGAGAAACGCTCTCTGGAAACTGGCGTCTCAGTTGTCATCTCTGCTACCCTTGAGACAAAGATACCTGATACAAGTTCTGGTATCAAGGCAGGAGAAGTCTGCATCATCAAGTGCCACATTGCATGTCTTTACAATTTTTGATTATTATTAAAGGAGGGAGGAAAGAGCTGGATTAGGGGCAAACTGTTTGGAAGTTTATAGTTAATGTGTGATCCTACAGGACAAATGTTAAGCTTTTCTGAAGGGAGCAATGAACCAGCGTTTATTGCATAATTATGCAAGTTTGTGTGTAATGTTCGACCTGTTTAGATTCATTCCGAGCCAAAGTTAAGGGGAAGAATTAGGTATTGGGGGAAAAATAGGGTCTCTTGAAATTTGAAAGGGTTAGAAAATTAAGCAGTCTGCGCTAAGTATTTATCTAGCAACACTACTATTTATCTATCAACACTATGAGCAAAGGTTACAACATCCTTCTTCTCCACATAAATATCACGATTTCCGTGCAGAGAAGTTTACGTGTGATAAGGTAGAGTTACGTTTGCGTACACTGCAATCGGAAACTTTTTAAACTGTGAACGACAGTGCCTAAATATTCAAAAGCTCCAAAAGGTTCTAAAAGTTTCCAAGTCGGTTAAAGGAAAAATCGCAACCGAATGTTACGTGCATTGGCTCGGGGCCAAGAAACTCGCTCAGCGATCGTTAGGTGTTTTGCTTACACAAAAAAACACTGGCCGCCTTTGCGTCACTGTTGTCATCGCAGTAGCTCTCGGTATATCAAAGCCTCCACTTTGCCGCTAACGTTCGAGTTTGGATACGACTGATCGGTTTGATCACGTGTTGTGTGGCGCAGTGAAAGCGAACCGGTTCCCACCCTTTCACGTGCAGGCATTAGAGCGTGCAGCTCACTAGCTCTGTGGCAGGGTTGACCGCTCACAAACTGAGGTGTGCCGAGCTGGAATCGGAGTGTTAACATCCTGCTTAGCGCGAAAACAAGCTTTAATTTATGCATGGAAACAGATGCCCGTACTGATACTAAGCCCCTACCCCTGACACCCCCCCACCCTCCGTAGGTATAGTTGCACATAAGATGCTTGGAGCATACGGACCTTACGACCGGTCTTATGACCAGGGTTGGCTTGCATGAGCGCCATGTCTGGATTTCCAGTCATTAGAGTGGTCGTAAGCCCCATTCGTCGTATGCATTTTACGTGCATCGTTACTAATGGACAGGCATAAAGAACGCGTCATTGAAGTGCAGATGCAAATGCGCACGTTTCAAACTAGGGCTGGTTTGCTTGAGTATCCTTATTCCGTCTTGGCATACAAAGAAGCACGTAAAAGTCTTACGAAAGTTAAATACGCGTGTGGTCTTTAACATCGTAGCCCATACATTTGGTCATATTTTACAGAAGCCAATAATGGCAGCTCGCGAGGTCAGATGTGCGCTGGACTGTAAGAGGTGTGACGTCACTACTTTATGGCCCTTGCGTTTCTGGAGTCTTTTATTTGGGTTTTGTGCAGCATTGCTTTTTCGGTTGACGTCTGCTACTAGACGTGTTGGGTGCACTTTACGTGCATTTTGTTATTATATCTGTTTTGATTGGTTAGGACTGTAAAGCATCTAGAATTGATGGATTTGTGCATGAAAATCACTGAGCTAGCTACTGACACTGGGCAACCAGGTGCGACTCGGTCGGAGCGGAAACCACGGAATTCCCTCCTCGGAAGCGAGCACCTTAACCACTAGACCACCGAGACGGTCGACTAATGCAGGGGACGCGTCATCGCAAATATTGGTTTCTTGCATAATTTGGAGGGGCATTTAATCCCTTGCTTGCAAATACCATTAGGAAGGTTACTAGTCATGCGCCAAAGAAGCACTTGTACTTACCTGATGGAACAGAAGGGAACGCTAGCACGCTTGGGTTAGAACGCGTCCACCCATTACCGTTGGAGCGTAACGACTAACATCCTGTTTGTGTTGTAACCTTTAAGGCTGGTCACGATCGAAGCATTTTCCTGGTTACTAGTGGTTGCGTCAACCCCACCCAAATCACTTGTTTTCGGGATCCGTTTCAGAACTTACGTGCTGAAAGCCTTACTTGTTGATTGTTCTAGTAAAGGGATAACTGGAGGTCTAAGTTGATTTTCTGTACATCGTGTTGCGGGCGGGACTTCGCGAAGAATAAGTACCACAGCGATTTGTTCAGGGGAAGGCCTTATGAGTCAGCATGTCCACGTTTGTTAACGACTTTCCTTATTCTGTCCCTCGCGGCGTGTGGTCTAGAACCAGCACACATACATAGATGCTGCATGGGCGTGAAACTTGGCCGTAATGTCACTGGCAGCCGTCGCTACACGTAAAGAGAAAGCAAGATTACATACAGTGGTTAAGTCAGCGTTATCAATAATAAGCAGGTGGACGTTTGTCCGATTAAAGATTGTAGCGTGCGCGAGGACACGTGAACTTGTGTATGTGTGCGTAGTTTTGGTCGATTAACACCGTCAGCAGCTGTAGTGCAGGAGGGGGCAGGTTTTTTTTTTTAAAAATAAAGTACACATAAGGGATCCAGTGAGCGTTAACAGACCCCCCCCCAAAAAAAATCCCTTTTAAATGTTTGAATTGGCCTGGTTTGGCAGGTAAGGTCACCTTTCAGTACTTTTGACCTTGACTTTTCCCTTTGCGTAATGATGCATTTGGCAGTTGATGACTTCTGCTTGTCTTCCCAGAGTGATAAATATTAAAATGACGTCTTCATAAACCCTCAAGAGGGTAGTGTCCTTCTCTTGTCTCGAAGTGTTGCGGATAAGTTTTGTCGGTATTGCTGACGGTGAAAGGAGAAAGGAACTCAAAAACAAAGGGTATTTTATTTTTAGCAGTATCTTGACCGGGATCCGTATGGTTTTAAAATGCGTTCGATAAAAACGACGCATTCGAATTTTTGAAACCGAAATCTTCCGTGTGATTTGATTTTTTTATCGGCTAGAAAGTAGTCTAACGACTATCAGCAACCCTGGAAATTTTTTTCTAGATGTACGGGGAATAACGAGTCTTGACTTATTTCGGCTCTCCTTTAACACTTTTTTGAAGATTAAAGGCGAATCATATATATATATATATTAACCGAAGCAGTTATGGGGTATTTGGTTCACATTGTCTACTAAAAGTTTAACAACGGTGCACACACCCATAAGTGCATAGAAGGATCGTTCTACTCTAGGTCGGCAACATGATAAATACGGTGTTTTTAACCGCGATTCGGAACGCCTTAGCCCGGAGCTGCCTTGTTCAGTTTTTAATGGCCACAGCCCGGCGGTTGAAGTATCAGGTGGCGATGTTTGACGACCGTCGGCTCGCCTTACCCCCAACGCGCATCATTGCTTGCAGGTATATAAAGTCCGCGGTTAAGTTTTCCAGACGTGACGCCCTGCATAAGCTTCTGACACGTTGATCACGTCGGGAGGCATGTGCTGGGAGATGGCAGAGGAGGAGGAGGGGGGATCATGTTGCTTTTTACATACGATCCTGTGTTCCCCACCTTCACGAGGTGACCTTTGTTCTTTCATTGATTTTGCCTTTGGGCTCAGGAAAGAGTTACATGGGTGTAAGGGTGCTCCCTTGTCTCCCCGATTAAGGACAGTGCCACAGCGTCCACGGATCTTTATCTCCGAACACCCCGCGGTGTTGTGGCGAAGTTGAGACGATGAAGCGTCGCCTTCCGTTGGCATCTGCTGTTACAGAAATAAGCACACTTTATACCAGGATGTACCTGCGCCGGGCGCAAATACTCGTGCAACCTAGTATAAATAAATACATAAATTGTAAAAAAAAACAACAAAAAAACACGTGCCCCACAACTGTTACGGAAGCACCCTCTTTACTGTGTGACATATTTCTGGTCATATTTTCGTATGAAGTTTACTCCGGCCGCTGTACGCAAAGCTGTAAAGGGCATGTCTTGGACCAGTGCACCGTTCAAGTATTTGTACGTCGTCAGGAGGGACGACACAACCCTCTTAGCACTAGCCACGGTGTGCCCCTACGCAAAACACCCGAAGCGAGTTTTATAGCCGCGAAAAATGCTCGAGTGACGTTAGAGGATCGTAGGGTATATGATGTAACAACCCTTTCTGCACTTTTTTGCTGGGCGTTGTTGTAGTCTTATACAGAACAGGCTGCAAGGTTAAGATTACCCCTCTGAACCTAAGCCAAGTGGAGAGTCTCTCTCTCTCTCCCTCTCTCTATCGATCGGTTAGATTGAGGAAAGTTCAATACGGGCTCGCGCGCGCACGAGAGAGAGAGAGAGAGAGTTGAAAATAGGCTTTCTTAATACTTAAGAAAAAATGCACCACAAAGACGACCATGCACTAGGTGGATAGGTTTTGTCTTTATCTGTTGACCTATCCAAGCCACGCGTGGGCATCAAACGGCTGTGTCAGGGTTATGATGTCATCTTTGTGACCGCAGCAAGTAACAATCACGAGTATAACTTCCGCGTGTCACATAGTCATCTGCGCAGTGTGAGTGTTGCAAAAGTCTTTAATCTACTGGTTGAGCGCATGTGGCTACCCCAGTTCTTTCCCGTGACCCAGCCGTCAATATAATGATAATCACGATTCAGAAACTCACACCCGTTATGCTGCGTTCTGTCGACCTATGGCTGCTCTCTCGATTCAATTAAAAGAGAAAGTCGTAAAGAACGAATCCAGCATTTTGCAGATTTCGTCCTAGATTCTTTCTTTTAGATTTCTTCGCCTCAGTGAGAGTATAGCGAATATGCTTGGACTAGTTCTTTCATGTTTTATATGTTAATCCACTCAGTTGTGCCGTATGAGGTCGGCAGGGACCGTGGCTGGATGAAACAGCAGCCATAATGATGCAACAGCTCTGTGTTCTGTGTTGAGAGACGGTAGTACAGTTCTCTCGTTCGCTCGCTCGCGGGTTCGCCCTCTTCCTTAACCCCATTGACCCCGTTATCGGCCTTTTGCATTCTTCACTTTGGTTCCTGTGTTTCAATTTGTTATGGACATTTTTTTGCCGCCATTGTTTGTTGTCAACAGACAGATCGGGGGATGTTCGCTTGTATCAGTGCCGCATTTAAATTGAGCAATAACCTCGTCTAAACCACCATCATGCGAAACAGACCTGATAGGCAAAGTCTGAGGCTTTCGTTGTCGTTTCTGACCTGTCAATCCTACCTGGTTTGCTACCGTGTAACCCGTGTAGTTGCTGTGCCACTGTGTAACCTTGGGGCTGTGACACCGTGTAATTTTGTTCGGACAAAGGCAGACTGCCGGAGCACTTTCAGGTTGCCGGCCAGCGTGGTGTCGTCATGCCATTGACAACCCTGAGCGGACAACCAGTAAGAAAGCGTAAACTATGGCCAGATGAACAGGTCAAAGGACGTACAGGCTGCTTCACGACCAAACGGCGCGTGGTTGTAAAGCTGACCCCGATAAGACCCTTGACTTTTAATAGAACATCGGCGGATGGGGGGTGCATCCTGTCTTTTATCCTGCACCTTCCTCCACCCTCCTCCACCCAACCCCAACCACACGATTGAGGTGGGATTTCACATTTAATTTCAATCTCCCGCCAACTTCCCTTCGCCGGACCGAGAGTTTTTTACCTGGGTGAAATTGCCTCCTCACGCAGTTGAAGTCTACGGGTAAAATTGTGCCGAGAGGCATTAAGAACAGAGCGAGAAATACAATCTGCGCTACCAGGCAAAGCGAGTGGCATTGTCGGATGGAAGGAATTGCATTACGGAAAAATGTAAAATTACGAAGAGGAAAACGTTTATTTAGTTGCACTTAATCGGCGATGACATTGCTCGGAGATCTATAGCTCACAGTCTGTGTATGGCTTGAATGTTGTGCGTGTAACAGTGCGTGCGCGTGCACTCGGAACACGGGTCTACAGCATGCTGACACGGACGTAGCTCACGTCATAATTTACTCGTTCCCGTCATCGCCTGTGCCAAACTTAGCTCAGCACTCCCCTGGTTGACCGTCCCCCTTCTCCCGTCCTTACCCCTCCCTGCCCCCATCTGCGCTGATGCCATGTATGAAAAAAAGGGGAGAGGAAAATGGCTTTTTTCCCTTCCAAATCGAGGCTTGTACGGGTCGGTGATTTGTCCTTGTGACAGCAAGAGGGAAAAATCCCCTCCCCTCAGCTGCTTGGGCGTAGTGCCCGTGTCTTTTTCTTGTAACGTATACTTGATGAACGGAACTTGTGACGGTATTTATGGAAAGATGTTTAGATACGCTCATGTAGCCTAGCCCAGTTGTTTCCTCGAGCGTTCGTGATTTCTTTCTCCTTGGAACAAATGCCCGCAAGCATATTGTTTTTCACACGCGGTTCCCAGGGAAGGCTGAACGCAGCCCGTGCAGATTTCTTCGCAGTTTTTAGTCACTTTGTTGAGGAAAGTTGAAAGTCGACAGATCGCCCCCTAAACTCTAACCCCAAATCTAAGACCTCACACTCCCTCTTCTCACCCCCCCTGCCCCCTTCCCACAAACCCTTAGGATAACGGCTCGTCAGTGGGCAGGCCCGCGTGTGGAAGATGCTGTTGAAACTAAGGCTGTCGATTGTTTGTGGGGACAGGGAGGAGGAGGGAGGGGGGAATGGTCATTCAGTTCCCGTGGTATGTTCAGTCCCCAGGCAATTTGATTGGAATTGTTTGGTGGTTACGTGGATTGTATAGTATCACAATTTCAAGTTGTAGTTAAAGCCATTGTCGACGAATGCGTTGTCTTGTTCGTATTTTAAGTTGTACAGATATTTAAGTTGAAAAAACAAAGAAGCAGTGTGCGATTGTAGGAGCAAATATTCTTGCTATTGTATGAAGATGGTGTGGATGTAGGGTAATCCACAGGGGGCTCGGAGAACGAGAGGGCTTATGTAAATCTAGACATTTATTCAGGGCCTGTTTACCCGTACTAGAACAAACGAGAAAGAAGGCCATTTTGCTTTAACTTTCACGCGTTTTTGGAGTACCTGGACAGCCGTGTAAGTTTAGTTTTGACTTGATAATACTTGGGCGTTTCATCAACGGGATTAAGAACAGGGCAGATAGATCATATTCCAAATGAAGCATGACTAGGCATCCAGGGCGGGAGAGAACACGTGGTTGTTGTGTACTTGCGGACACGTATCGAACCATAGGACATGGCGGTTTTTATTTGCTGTGCATGTTCAGCATATTGCCCGAAGTAAATTTTTCTTTTAAAGGACTTTTTTTCTTGGATCTTTTCAGTTAGCTAATAAACGATTACGTGCAAAACGTTTGTCCACAAACTTAAGCTGTGTAGCTAGCTATTCCTGCCATCAGATTTGACTTTACTGGAAACTGTTGGTCACGGCTTCTTAACCGATTTTTTCACGGGTTTGTCTGAATCGCCCAGAACAAATTATTCATGACGGTGTGTGTTTTCGCCTTCAGAACTCCAGAACTGCCATCACATGTTTGTTGCCCGTGACAGCAGAGGTCTTGCCTCTTGCCGCTTCACAGCTGATGGCGGTAGTGGAAGAAGAATGCCGCCTCCGAGCCAAAAACAGCGCGGCGCTAATTGGAGGCCGTGAAGAGGCCGAGGGCTAATTGCTTGCAGAAATGTTTCACGTTGTTTGCGTGCCTCTCTTACTGTCACTTTTCGAGGTGTCAGATATATGGAAAGATTAAGAAAATATCTGCCTGAGCTGCCCTCAGTGGAACGACGGGTAGCGGTTTTTTCCCCATTTTCACTTATTTTTGTGGGGAAGAGGAAAAATTATGTCGGATGACTTGAAGAAAACCCCCGTCATCGCAACGGTGGATGGAATAGATTAGAAACATTAAGATCTTGTCCCTCTTTTGGGCATTTTTGACCCGTTTGACCAGGGAATTTCACAACGCCTGTTTTCCGCCGCAGATCAGACTGCGCATCCGTTGTAATTAGTTTATTTGCAAGGCTTCCGCCTAGCTGTGCTTTTGCACTATTTTGAGAAGGGGGCCGGTAGAAGAGTTGATGATAAAAGAGAGGGTGTGTAGAACGCCGGATTATCCATAGAGAACTCTCGACGGCCAATCCTGCAAACAGGGACCACAACCAGAGGGAAGTACCCTAGGCAGGATTTGAATCCAGGACTCAACAACCCTTTTGTGTCCTTATTTCAGACATTATTAGAAGCGCAAGAGTCAGCACTGTTGAACGCAGCCCCTAGAAGACGGGAATTTTTGCGGTTCCTTTTGCAGAATGCATTTCTACAAACTACACTGAAGACGACAATGGCGATCGTGTTTACGGAGGAGGCTTTTACTCACCCGCGCAGAGAAAGCAGCTAGTGTTTTGCTTCTTCTGACATGTGCGAAACGTACATTAGTTTCTGTGTGTCACCTCGAGTTTTCGTGCTCTCTCCGAACATGGAATGGATTCCGGAAGCACTGTGGTAAAGCGTCTGTCAGCAAGAATGTCGCTATAGTGAGTTGTTCAGAGGTCTGTGTTTTTCTGTTAAAAGCGCCGCTGCTTTTAGTGACAGCCAAGTTTGAAACGAGGGTTGGTAGGATACGGCATTCAGCTTATGCATTAGTGTATCTTGGGGCAGTTGCCACCCCTGTTGTTTTCAGCGTCGCTTCTTCGATTCTCGATCATCTGTCTTTTTACTTTTTCTGCCCCCTTCCAGGCGCAAGAAAACGGAGTGCAAGAAGCGTTTGCAATCTGGCAGACAGGCTTTGTTGCTAATGAAAAAAAAGGCATGATATCGGCTCTCAAATCGTCCATTATTCTAGTAAGCTATGTGTTTGGTGTCGAAATCAAACTATTCAGATTGTAAAAAATGGTTTTGTACAACAGCGAACAGGTGGTCGTCTTTATTTCGTGTGGGGGAGAGGGGAATGATTCTGATGCAAACCATGGAGGAATGTTGTCGGCATTCGGACGCTGTATCGTCATCCACGCTATCATGGGTATCATCTGTGAAAAACAAAATCACAGAGACTGAAATTAATGTAGGCGGGTTGTTGCTAAAGATCCATTTTCTCTAAGTCAGTTTGCTAGACCAACGCTACGCCTACACCATAGGAAGGACTAAATTTATGCTTTAGTTCTTGACTGAAAGTTGATTAGTCGGTAGCACGGCAAGAGTCGTCATATAACACCGTCGTCTAATCCTGTCTGATGTCCTGACTACCGAATTTCATACCCAGGCAGTGCAACCGGGTCTCTCTGTTCTCCACCCCCCACCTCTTTCCGATACTCCGACTTTCTTTTTTCTTTTCCTTTCTTCTCTGACTTTTCATCCGTAATCCGAATCCTTTCTTCGCCCCCTTTCCGCTGTAGTTGAGAACTGTAAGGATATGGAAGAAGATACCTTGTAAAATACTGATTACGCTTCAGTTCTAGTGTTGAGTGAACGGAACGGTGCTGGGGATCAAGGTAACCCCCCCCCCCACGAACTATGAAACGTTTCTTTTTTCATACAATAACATTACGATATTCGAGCCCGAAACTTTCCTCATTCTCCGGTTTTACGAAGTAATAGAATATAATTGATAAATATCAGTCGCAGAAATGACCCAGGCCCACCTGTCTGACTCATCCTTCTCTTGCATCCATCCCCACCCAGTACCTCCGCTATCCACCCGCTTTCTTCCGAGTAGTAAGCAGAGTTTTTGATATTTTCCCCTTACCTCTTCCCCTCTTCATTTCCTGCTGCAGTGTTAAATCCCGACTCATTAAATACAAATTTACGCAAGAAGCTGAGCTGCGCGCGCGCCCTTCTCATGCCTCCTCGTTAAAGTTTGGCGCTTTGATGGCTAATTTGCATTCATTATCAGGACAAGAGCGAAACAGTTGCGTGGAGTTAGGGATGCCAACAGCAGCCTGTTGCAGCGTATCAGCAGATACGACCCGTAAAACCTGACTGTGAACCAGAGAGACGTTGCTGTAGACAAGAAGCACGACGCAAGGCGCTGCAGGCAAGAGGGCAGGGGCGAACAGAGACCCACGTGATGTATAGAGGGGTTTACGTTGACGTCCTCAGAGGCAATGTTGGCTACCAGTAAATGTGGTATTCGTATAACGTACAAGTCAATTCGTTTATACTGTTCTGCAAAGGACTTCAGTTCCCTTCTTCGTAAATTTATTAGAAATAAAGGTAAATAGGACTATTGGCGGTGATTTGTTTTACAACAGCAAGCCGCTGCCCACCCAGCACGGTGTCTTGTGCAGTCTTGGCTAGTACACACCTCATGGTCGCGGTAAGCAGCACCTAAACGAACTCAAACCCCTCTATCGTTTAAACAAAGCTCCAATGATATCAGGAAAACGCTGGTATTTTCTGCTTGCCTGAAGCTTTACCTGCACGAACTTCTCTTTTTCATGGGTGGGTAAGAGGGGAGGGAGGGAGGGTTGACGGTATGTTGTTTCCAAACGACAGGCTGTAACCAAGATTTTAACTCCCAGAATCCGTCTGAATACCCATTTTTAAATCTCGACGTGCAAGATTATAAAGACGTGCATTCTCACCAACGGGCCACGAATCGCGATGTCGATGAAGTACGTTGGTACTTAACCTTGTTGAAGTTACTGCCTCGTAGAGAGTCGTAAGACGCTTGGGATTAGTGGCGGGTACTGAGCTGAGCTCTGTCACTTTTGAGGAAGAAGGAAGGAGGTAGTATAATATTTAATGTGCAATTTTGGCATGGGGAAAAAGGTAAAGGATGTCCCTTGACCTTTGTTGTTGTTGTTAGGTCATAGAGGAGTAGGATGTTAGAGAGCACTGTTTGTGGGCCATGATCATGAGGGCGGTGGCCATCATCTCTCGCTCGCTGCCTTACCTTCCTTAACCTATGGGTCTGGTACGCGTTCGCAGCTGGGTGAACTGGGAAGGGTGTACTGTGCAGCTCACGGGTTTTGAACCACTGGCACTCCGCGGCAGCCCCTTCAAAATTGGAGGCCCGCGTTCTGACCACTCGGCCATCCGCGTGTCAACCACATCAAAGTCCCGTAACCTAGAAGTTGGGGTGATGGGGGCATCCGAGATGCTGCTTCCGTCAGTCCTCAGCATCCTGGTCTGTCTTCTGCTATCCTAGCAGAGCTTGGATGCCTAGTACTGTCCATTCCTTGGTGATGTCAAGCCAGTGTTTCCTTTGTTTTCCTCTCCTCTGTCCGGCTTCGTGTGGCTTGGGAGATGGTAACAGCGAGCGTATTATGACTTGTTTGGCCGAACCTTGGCAGCTTTTCGTGATGGTAGCGCAGAGGCTTGCAGCCAGCCGGGCGGGCTATGTTGTTGCGCACATAGACGTTTGTTTTTGTTTCGTCCCCTAGAGATTCTACCTTGAGGAAGGGTTTGGCCTCAAAGGCTTCGATCTTTTCTAACTCAGCTGTCAGAGTCCAGCCTCCAGGATGGAGACGACTAGGGCTTTTTAGAGTTTGATCTTGGTGAGAAAGCTTATGTTGCTGACCCTCCATAATTTGCTGAGATTTCAACCTCGTCTTCATTATAGGTAGTGTCTCTGGAGGGAGAGAAATGAGTGTGATAGGTCTACTGAGCGTACTTGACACTTTAGGCTGCAAATAGTTGCAAGGCGGTTTGCGCCAACTTCAGTGCGGGGCTGGTTTTCAACAGTTTCTCAGCCCTTGTCTTTACAACATTGCCAAGGAATTTTGTTGGCGCCGACGGGTTTGAAAGGAAAGCTGTCGTGTTTTGTCCTGCAATTAAGCACTGGCTTTAGTAGTCTGTGGAAACCTTTCTTTCCTTTGATAGCTGTCGTCCCTTCTCCCCCTCCAAACACATGCTCCCCCTAACACTTACCCTCCTCCCCCCCCCGACACGCACACACAAGTATCTAGCACTCTTCCTCCCTTTCTGTCTTCTGTCTTCACCTTTATATCTGAGGAGGGGGGTGGGGAGAGAGAATACGATTGATGTAGTATGATGTAGTATGGGGATCACTGGGGTCTAGGAACTGCCGTGGGTGTGGGGTGCGCAGTGGTCATGGGGAGGTTGCCAGCAGACGTTTTGTGGGCGTGGTCATCATAGTCGGCGTGGCTGCCGTTTGTTTCTGACAACTGCCCTGGATGTGTTGCATGTGCTCGGAGAAATGTGGAATGGCTTGCGTAAGACCGTCCTCCCCGTGCATTTTTACGTATGGAGCTGGGATTTGAACAGCCATGCGCCCCAGCCCCGGAGCTGAGTCCCCCGTTGTCGCGAAGAAATCGGTGAAAGTAGCCTCTGTTGTCTGGTCATTTGACCTCCCTCCATTGCAGCGGTGGTTGGCGGGGGTGATGTTAAGAAGAGATAGGTGGTGGACGGCGGTCACATATTAGGTCAGCGTGAAAGTGCTTTCCCATACAGAAATGCAAGTGCTGACCGTGTGAATCTGACGTTGGAGTAATAACCAGGGACAGACTGGCGGAACCTGTTGATCATGCGTTCGCTGATTTCAGGGATGTCCCACAGAGCCGCATCAGATAGCACTTTTGTTTAGAAAGGTGTCGTAGGAAGAGCTTGCCTCTGTGGCCGATCCCTGCAGCGGAAACGCTAGAGTCAGAGATGCTGGAGGAAGTCAGATAAAGCGCGCGGTGCCCTTGCTGGGTCGGCGACCTCGCTTTGTACAGGATAGACCGAGTGAACTGTTTGTGTTCGTGCTTGAATGTCGACTGTCTCTTTCTGTCTCGTGCCTGCTTGTGTGAGCAGCTGTGTGTGTGTGTGCGTTTTGGGTGGGGGCAATTACTACACACTACGCGCGCAGTATATATTTAGGGCTGTCGTAAGCTGGTTCACAAAGGCCAGAAGCTGCGATTACTGAGAACAGACCCGTGCCAGCGATTAGCTGCAAGCAACAGAAAGGATCGTTTGCCTAACACTGTAATCATCTTCCTGATAGCAATTATAAACTCACTCTGTCTCTTTCTCACTCGTGCGCGCACTACCCCACACAGCTTGCTTCATCAGCACCTGCTTTTGTTGCTTTTAGCAACGCAGTGGCATTCAGATTGATATCGAAAGAGGTTACTACTGTTTGATGCTGCGATTTTTCCCTCCTATACCTAAATTCCTATCAATTTCTCCTAAAATGTTACGCTATGTTCTCGTATGCTGTACACTGTCTTTTTAACTTAGAATCTTGTTACTGTCCAGTTTTAAGGTCGCTCGGTTCATCTAATCATGTACGTGACTAGCATGGACTGTGAGGGAGATGGCTAGGGGCTTTCCCTTCTGTAGTGTCTGTGGTCCTCGGCTCCTTTGTGAACGTACTGGGGGCACTTCCTAGCCTATTACAGGCATGACTTTGTTGTTTCATTTCCGCCTTGGTCGGCGTCGTGCTGACATGCGTGCTGGGTCAGAGGAAAGTACAATGCAGACTTAAGCGCAGTTAGCTTTTCCTCAGTCATGCAGCGAGTGACAGCTGTTCTTATGGAGATGCGTGATATGTCACAAATCTATATCCGGTACTTCGACGAACCCCGTACTTTCATGACAGTTGCGGAGTAGCAGGTTTTGAGGGCTGTAAGGGTGAGTGGTTTTTCCCACTGCAAATGAGGTGTATATCAGGACGGTGTTGCTTAGACAAAGTTTACGTGCTGCCGTACGTGGTACTGCTGTCGTAACACGCCTTTCGGATTACACCCTTCAGCCCCACCTAGTCACAGTATCCTGACGCCGGGCCAACCAGTTCTAGTACCATTGTGCCAGGCGTCTGGCAGGGCAGCTACTAGACTGGCAATTTTTAAGTCTTGATATGATTTGGCCGGGGTGTGATCCACCGACCTCCCGCCTGGGAAGCGGACGCCTTAACCACTAGACCACCGAGGCGGTCGAGGGCTGTCAGGGGCAGGACTGGACGCCACAGGCTTTCGTAATATCCCCTTCGTACATACAAGTATCCATAGGATCCATTCGGTGTTTGAAATTTTTGAACAGTCTGATGGGCAGAATGCAGATGCGACTCCCTATGTATACCTCCCCAGTCTATGAGCGTTCTTATCGCCTGTTCATAGTTAAAGGTGTACCTACAATACACAGGGCCAGTGAACTTTACGCCCACTGCTATGACCAGAAGAGCAGCTACGAAGGCTCATGCAAGCCAGCTCAGGGCTGTAATGAATGGGCACTAGTAATATAGAGTGGAAACAGGACCGCTCGTCGCTAGCGTAAACAGAAAAGCAGATGAGAGAGGCCGGTCTTCGTGCAGTCCAGTCCTGCATGGCCCGGTTGGCAGCGCTCGCAGCTGGAACCTTATTGACTGTTAAGAAACTTCACACACGTGTAAAGCCGTAGTAACGTGTTTAGCAAACGTCTTAAGACTGTCAGGCATTCAACATGTCCAGTGGACATTTAGTTTGGATTCCAACTTTTCCAGGTGAATTTACTGCCGAGCAAGCTACCTAGCGAGTTAGCGAGAATAAGAGGTGGGAGCGAGGGGGGGGGGAGGGGATAAAGTAGATACATCGACATAGTGTTCATGTGTTTGCAGTTTGTTTGATTTTTGTTTCGGTCCTTTCTAAATTTTACGTTATCTGTGTCTGTAAGTTTGTATCTGTACATCAACATGGCCTTCATGTGCGGTCCCACGCAGGCATAATTTCACGCCAGGAATCAGGCCACTTTTAACAGTGATTTCACATCCTCAGCTAGCGTTCCTCGGATGTTAAAGTTGGCCGCTTCAGTGGGAAACAAAATGCTCACGTTTCCGAAGTGGAAGGACAGTCGTCGACAATACAGTCTGAGCGGCACCAGATTCTTCCGCGAGAAAGGAGAGATCCCATGTGGCTCCGCGAGAAAGAAGTGGTCCCATGTGCTGGCAGAATATAAGCACACACACACACATTCCGCATATATCATATGAGCCTTCTTCTGGGAACAGACTCCACTGTGTAAGTGTTATTTGCGTGACGAAGCGTCGGCCGCCACGAATTTGTATTGTCACAACACAATTTTAAAGCAATTTCCCCTGTTTGAATAGACTGCTAGGCAGTTATTTTCGCTTTTTAGAGGCGTTTGTTGTCCATTTTGTTGTGGGGGAGGGGGAACTTGCGCCAGACGACGAGGGTATTAATATCGTCAGCTCTGAAGATTTATCGTCCAGTTGCGGGTACGTCGGGGATGGAAGTTTCTCGATCACCTGACCACAGCTTTGAGGTCTTCGCTTGCGCAGACGTGGGTGTTTTCCGTTCTCTCACCTGCAAGTGCACTAACGGGCTTTTACCGAGAGGTTAGTCACGTTTGTAAAAAGCTCAGCCGGTCCCAGTGTTCATTTGCTTTCTTGTTTCACCTTGATTGATATTTGGAGGCATGGGAGAGAGGTGGGGAGTAAAGAGAGGTTTTGCGCACTTGGGTTCGCCGTACCTTGTTTGCACATGGCAGGCGCATGAGGGGTGGGGGTGGGGGAAGAGATGGCGACGAGAGGAAGGGCATGGATTATCACTTGCTGCTAACTTTTGTGGTGAACGTGAGTAAAGCCATGCTACTTTAGCATCAAAATTTTCTTGATTACGTTGGCAGTCTACTTCGGCACGGTGCGTCTGCACGTTGAAGTGCAGTCTACTTAACAGCCACGGCATCTTGAAATGCGTGCTTCATCCTTTAATGCAGTGTTAACGGAAACTGTGACATGACCTGCCCCTCCCACCCCTTGCTTCGTCCCACCTTGCTCTCCTCAATAATTTGCGTAAACAGCGAGAGGCTGGCAGACGTCATTGGCTGGTCAGCCTCTCGCGAGGCCTGTACCGTCTACAGCACCTTTCCGTGGTAACTATACGCTTTTTAATGTACCCAGCCTGCTTTAAATATATCTGGCGTCAGCTGCAGTGTAGCAGACCTGACGTCGCTGCGGCGCAACGTGTTATGAAGCATCGGGGGTGGGGGTGGCGGTGCGTGTTTGTGTTGACGTGTGAGAGAGGGGTGTATATGTGTGAGTGCTTGTATAACAACATAGAGAATTACGATTCTGGCACAAGCCCAGCATTATTAATGCTTGAGATTGTTTTTTTGGACGTGCTTCTGGCAGGGACATTCGTATCAAGGCGTTTAATTCTATTTTCGCTTTTCGCCTACGCCCCAAATTGTTGGATTTTCTCCAGTTGTGGATAGCCATGCTAGTGGGCTCTGGGCAGAGTCCTGTCTGAAACGTGATGCGCGTGTGGACCAGGTTGTCATCACAGATTATCTGTGCTCCCACGATAACGCAACACCGTGGGGGCAAACAAATGCTTGGTTACAACCATAAATTATCGCCATCCTTGTTTCTGTTTCCACCACCTTCATCTTTAATACATGGCTGTTCTCACTGGCCGGTAACTGAGGCCTTTGCTTCCCAGGATGAATGCTAACTGCTGACCGTTATTGTTGCCGTGGGGAAAAAAAGAACTCAAAGAAAGTTTCTAATAGTGACGCAGAAGGAATTGGTGAATGATTTGAGAAACAGAAGAAAGAAATATTCAGTCGCCACTGATACAAAATATTTGATTTAATGGCACTTCTTCATAAAATAAAAAAAAAAAAAATTCAGTGTTGCTGGACAATAAAGGAACGAAGTTTCCTGTCGGGCTTACTGGGTATGGGAGTGGTATTGTCAGTGTACACTGCTCCCCCTTCTTTACCAAGAACCAGTTGCGGTTCAAACGTGCAGGCGTGGTAGACATGGCAGTCAGGAGAACAGGCGGCTTTGTTTCCGGGTTTTCGTTGTTCTATCACCTTGCGGGTTTCTCTTTTCCCCTTTCTCACTGTTCTTCCTGTCTCACCTTCTGTCTGTGTTTCTCCCCCTATCTGTTTTTCTGTCTTCCCTTTTTCAGCCTGTCCTACCGCCCCTATACCCTCCTGTGTAAAGCGGGTGATATAAATTTTCCTTGAAGTTGTATAAAAGTAATTTCTCATCGTGAACACTGTATGGACTATTTTACGCTGTTCAAAATGTCTGTACCGTAATACGGGACTCATCAGCGCTTCTGAGACGTTCACCGTCAGTTTTCACAGGGACAAAAAGTTGAAACTGTATGAATAGATCCTAAATATACACAATGTTGCGTCCAGGTCGAAATATTTAGTCATTACTGCCTTCTCATGGAATACACACGTGTCACAAGTAGTCTGCACCTCAAGATGATTGGCTGGGCGTTGGCTGTTTTAGGACCTAGCAAATTCCATCGTGAGTCTTCGTAATTCTAAGCCGGATGTAAAGGCCTCTTTGTTGGAGCCTTTGTGTACCTATCTGCTGCGCGTGACTTCAATGTTTTTGAATGGCTTGTTTATTAAAACGTGTAAAGAAACGTGCATTTTCTTGAAGGCTATCGCTTTCTAGTTGTAGACTCTTGCTTTTACTGGGTGTGTCTAACAGTTGTAAAGGTTCATGGATATTTACGCATCTTGTTTCTTCGGGGACGTTGAAGAGACAAATGATTTTTAGTACTGAGCAGCTGCCACAGTGTCATTATAACTGCGAGAATTTTAAAAAAGTCAAGATAACAGAGGTTTTACAGGCTATTGTTTGCTGAGCAACGCGAATGCGTGTTCACGTACAGACCACGTGCGCACACTTTCAGTGTGGGGGAGGAACCTCTTCGTCATAAGTTGATCTTTCGGAGTGCTTCATATCAATCGTATTATCAGAGAAAGTGGCAGATATTGCGGAAACCCCTTTCTTAATATGTTAATTGTACGTGCGTCATTATTCGCCAAACACAGTCACACCTGGTCACAAAGACCCATTTTGACCCAGAGTTTGGGCACTAGATCTCCTCCGCGTGTTGGATTTGCTAGTTTGCCAACATCCTTGGTTAAGAAACACCTTTACATAATCACTCCCTTCTCCCTTTCGCACGCACGCACACACGAATGTACGCACGGACTCGCACGCTTGCGCTGCTTGACGAGATCACTGCGGTATACACATTTGTGTCGCGCCTCGTAATCACTGAGAGGTATTGACTGCATCCTTATTTCTAGAAAGTGGAGGGGTTCGCAAAGGGTGTTTGCTTCCCCCTTGCAGCTGGTGTTCATTGCTGCGGCCCGCGAGATCTTTATTAAATTGCAAAGGAAAGACTTGGATTATCTGAGGAAAGATCAGAGATCACCAGCAGAGATTTCAGGCTTCCTTCAAACCCTAATCAGGCCCGCTTCGAAGAACAATTAAGCTCTTCTTTTCTCGACATGATGAGGGTCTGCCTTCTCTCGTGTTTGTTCTTCTTCTGGTGCTCTAGAGCTTAGATGAAAACTAACATGGCGGCGGTGAAAGATGCTGTCAGGTTAGGTAGGCTAACACTAACTTAAGTTACGTTAATAACCTCGCGCTAGGCTACTTCCCTGGGATGAAACTAGTCTTAATTCCTACACTGCCCCCAGGAGGTCCAGGATTTGACTGATATAGACGTAATTAGGGCATTTATAGTTATATCTTCCAGGCTACAACCCTTTGCCCTTCTGTTGTTCCTTCAGCTGTCATATTTTTCTCACGTGTTATTTTTACACGACTTCGGGTTCAGGTTGACAGGTCCCCATAAAAGAAAGTCACTCCAGAAAGTTTATATCGACCCGTCTGGTGTTAGAGCGGCTGATTGCGTATGAGACTTGTCCTTGAGACAAATCGATAAAACGACTCTGCCAGGTGGCTTCATAGTATCTGGATACGTATGTATGTATTGGGGCTTAACGCCGTGTCAGCAACTAGGGCTATATCACGGCGGGAGTATCTGGATACGCTCCTATAATCAGGTAATAGGTGACGCAAAGTAAAAGTGCTTCCAGACTTCAGAGAGAGAGAGAGAGAGTAGTGCTGATTACAGTGCAGAACAGATTCTGTTTCGTCGATAAATGCGTCTATTATTCAGCGTTGATAATCGGGTAACTCAAAACCAGCCAACTTTGATCTGGAGAGCTGCCATTGCTGTGTAGCCTTCATGTGGACATAGTGAGCTAGGTAACAGCTGTGTCAATGGCAGGACAAGGTCTCGGGGTAATCCACTTACAAACGTCAAAACGAGAGAGACGGATTAGACGGTCAAAAGCTACAGTTTTTTTTTGGTACAGGTTAACTTAGGTCACTGTGCCTCCGTTTATTCGTTCGTTCTTCCGTCCCTTCCTACATGGTGACAGGAGCAAATGGACCTTTACAAATGCCTCGCTTTTTGTTTCTCTCTCTCTCCCTCATACACACATTCATGCACGTCCACACTCGCACGCACACTCGCACACACACTCGCACACACACTCGCACTCATATATGGAGGGAGAGGGAGGGGTGTGGCAAGAGAGTGGAGGGAAAGTATCAACATCATTTAAGGGGCGGACCATGCTATAGAAAATATTGCGTTCTTCCATTGACCTGTGTAAATATCCAACTACATGCATCTCGGAAAGCTTCCAACCAAGCGGCGACAGAGGTTGCCGAACTTGTTGACCGTTGTGTTAAAGTCCTCAGGGGCTCTATCGGTTCCACCTCCCACCTCCCATCGCATCCCTCCAGCATAGCTCAGCGCACACCACATCGCGTCTGGTGCTGCATGCTAAAGACGCGCGTGAGAAACAACGTGGACTCATGACATCACCCTTGCATGTTGGATGTGGTTGTTATTTTTAATAGTTTGTCGAGAGAAACACAAACTCTTGTGGCATTTCGTTTCGCCCCGGCTAGGACTGGCCAAAATCTTTGGAGCAGTTCGGTGTTGGCGATTTTCTTGGTTTGAACGAACCACAACCCCACTGCTTTTCTTTATTTAGCGCTGGACGTGTCGGGAAGTGCGGTGTTTACTCTCTGGTGTTAGAGTGCTGTTTGTTCCCTTCTCGCCTCCCCTTCCAGTCCCTCCTTCCACTGGCTGACTTCTGCCCGAATCTCTCTCTCTCGCGAGGTCCAGCTCTCTGGAAGTGCATAATCTTTCTAGATGCAGCTTTTCAAACAAGTCTTCCCACCCCCACCATACCCCCAACCCGCCCTTTTGAACAGGGACGAGAACGTGTCTTGTCGAAGCGCACAAACTGTCTTGTCCAGCTCAGGACAGCACTCGGACGTCAGGCTCAAGAACTATTCTCCAGTCGAGCGCCGTGCACTGTCATGAAGAGAAGAGCTTTTTATTCCTTAGTACGCACTTCCAATGTAAGTGTGGTGCTGAAAACTGGCGAGGATGTGAAAGGAAAAGAAAGTGTGTTGACTTTTTCTCTTAGCATATATATTCCAGGGTTGGAATGAAGGAGTATTTCCGGCGGTCTGGAAAGAGATTTCGTTTACTGACTTGGATGTCTTTTGTAACCCCTCGAAAGGGTTACCCTGAGCGCTTTTGGCAAGACATGGTAGACATATTTGAAGGTGGCTGTTTGTCTTTGAATAAGTTATATTCGTGACTTGGTCATAGGTCCGACCTTGCAACCAGTGACGCAAATACGAGTAAGAGGCCGAGAAGGTTAGAAAGTTTGGCAGCGATAGCTGGAGTTCATGTCACGAGGATATCTGAATCAGTTGCTAGATTTGCTTTGAATAAATTACAGAAACAGGTATTAATAAATTGTACAATAAGGAGTAAGTGCGTTTCTTATTTCTTTTACAATTGTAGTTGTGGTTGACGAAAGGCAGATCTGAACATATTGTCAACCAGTCGATTGCCTTTTGTTTCAGAAAAGCGAGCGGCGACAGCAACATGCCTTGAAGGAAACCGAGTTCCTGCGACTAAAGAGGTCACGGCTAGGAGTCGATGACTTCGAGTCCCTCAGGGTCATTGGACGAGGCGCCTTCGGAGAGGTGAGGGTTTTTTTTTGTTTGTTTGTTTTTGTTTTTTTAAGATGTGGTATCATAATGTTGGAATTTTGCGTACACGACAGCAGGTTTTGGTTCCTGGAAACAAGTCAGATGTCACCACTTATCAGACCTTTACTGGCATGAACTAAATTTTTCTTAGAGTGAATCAAAAGCTACAGTTAGTGCAGTTCAATTCTTGATGACGTTTGTCTTATGGACAAAGGCATCGAGTTTATTTATTTGCATTTGCTGATTAATGTGGAGGTGGTTTGGTGAGAAAAGATTTCTCTCATACAGTTTTGATTGTGGCAGTAAGTCTGCCCTGTTGAATCAAAGCCAAGGATTCTAAAGTAATTCTCCTCCCCATCTCTAACACCAACATTAGTGTTGCACTAAGAGGGGGGAAGAGGGAAGAACACGTTAAAATGAGCCGTAGTCTGTTCCCGTACCTATTTCTGAGTGTAGGAGGATGGCTGACATCGTTGACAAGGTTACACGTTTCAGTGTTACAACAGTCTTTGCATACATTCGCTTGCAAAACGTTTCTTGAAGCGTAGGGACCAGCTGCAGTGCTGCGCGGGGAACTTGGCCTGTGTCCACTTGTTATTGATAATGCTGTTAGGGCCGCTAGATATTGGCTGGATGGAAGGTATTGGAATCCCACTAGATTTCCTAAGCTGGGTATATGAGAATAAAAAACAACAACAACAGACTTTTGGCATGCGTGTCGTCGCAGATCTGAACACTGAGACTGGATGTATGGTACCTTGGGAGTATTGGTTTACACTGAGACAAGCGATACACTGATGATAAAACGCTGTGTCCATTTTGTTGAATTGTGAGGATGAGCTAGACTTTCTGGGGTATTGTTCAGTGTATCAAGACTTCGTGAGAGATACGTCGGGAGACTTACACAAGCAAAGTGGACAAACATAATACTCTCCTACAGATATAAAAATAGAAATGGTGTATGATCACTAGCCGTGTTTTTTATATTATGTTATGAAGAAACGAGAATAAGCATTTGTTTGCATGTAAAATGTCTTAACTTTTATAAGTATCTTGGGCTTTCGTGATGCCTTCTTGCGTATATGCCGGTGGGCTCCTCCGAGTTCCGAGTTCTCTCCGGTGCACATGCATAGGGAACAGCTCAAGAGATGTTGGGTTTGCTTGTTTTTTGGGGTTTTTTTTAAAAGCGACGTGCGGTGGGGCTGTCTGTACAAGATTTCTGGGGCTATGTGTCGGCATCTGCGAAGGGCGGATTGTAAGCTGTGACCTGGGGTTAATGCTCTGCGGCTGCCTCCGTATGTCGGACGTGAGTAGTTTTATCGCAAGATAGCGATCTAATTGGGGCGAAGGTAATTCCGTCCAGAGATACGTGGTTTCTGCGCAGAGAGAATCTTCAACAAGATATGTTTTCAGGATAATTTGAGGCGAAAGGCTTTATCGGTTCCCGAAATTGAAAGGGTTGTCTGTGACTCGATCATCTGCTTAAGTTCGAAGATACATCTAATTCGTACTGCTGGGCCTAGCGAGATGTTAGCGGTTAGTGCGCCAGTCTCGTCATACCATTGTTTGGACAGAGCTTGGGTTAAGTTACGAAGGTCTCGTGTACGTTTCTGTCAAATAAATTCGGATTGAGAGCTGTTTTCAGGAATGCAGGTATGCCGTGAACTCTGTTCGGCTCGGTCGCTCTTCGAACGCGCTCACCCTCTCTCTCTCCCGTCCCTCAATCTCTGTCCTGCCCCCCCCCCCCCACTCCCCACTTGGGGTAAGTGAGACCGTTTTTAATGGCAGTTCTTCAACTTTCGTCATTGCTGTCAGATTTAAAGACGGGCCACCCTTCCGCTCGTACCTTTTAAAAACCATCATTACCCTACTCTTTCTGTTCCCCACTTCCACTCACTCCGCATGTTCCTTGCGGCACGTCATTGCCGTCAAGCCGGCTAGACGGGTGCCTAGCACGCGAGTGCACACGTGTACGGTATTGATGAAGGCTCGTGCTTGTCGGGGATAACCATCGCTACCTTCTGGCCCAGCCACGTCTCGCTGTTTGTCGTTATTTGCAGTTTCCTGCCAACTGTTCAAAACATACAGCTTTACGTCGAAAGTGCAGTCATAGTGTCTAGTATGTTCGTGTGACGCGAAAATGAGATGAAGTATTGTTCAAAAATTCCTAGTCACTATGTCATTGATTTATTTAAACATTCATCTGTGCCATGACCTCGGTGCGTATCAGCTGTACTAGTGCGTCAATTTCTTTGTCCCATTTATGTATTTATTTAACCGGAGTGACAACCACTGACAGTATGATCTCCAACATATAATAGATGCACAGGTCTTCTGATAGTTTTATAAAAAAAAACGTTTTTACCATACACATTAGTCACAAATGCTGCTTAGTGGATTTCTCACGATCTTGTGAAGAAAGCCAAAAAAGTGTTGAAGTTAGAACCGATGCAAGTGAGATGGGTTTTTTTTGGTTATGATTGAAAGATGTAATTTGCACCTTACGGGTGTGTAGACTGTGATGCTGCATTGCCAGCCCACCTACCTGCTGCAGACATGTTAATTCCCTTCAGCGTAGGTCTTGGAGTGTTGGGGAGATGCTGCGTGTCCCCGCCGTTTCCGTAAACTAAAGTTTGACTTGGTGTGTGTGTGTGGGGGGGTGAGGTGGGGGATAAGGTCAGGGCGAACATTTCCTGTTTATCTTGTTCCTGGCATGTTCAGGTCCGTGCAAACAAAGCACGTGCACGAGGCAAACGTTCCGTTACAGTTTGTATACTCTGTAAGATTGGGAGAAATTTGCTCACCCCTAGATTTTTTCAATTTTCTTTTCCCCATCATGGTTTCATAACAGTTGTCAAAATGATGGGTAGGGGCGTTAACATGTCTTGTAATACAGTTGTGTGCGCTTCCATTCCCCTACCTGTCACTCCCCCCTCCCCCCAATTTTTTACAGTGTTGTTTTTGTGTGTTGTCTTTAGTTGATATTATAAATTTGTTTTGCTTTGTCTTTCTGAAGAAAATGGCTGTGGTTATCGCGACAGACAAAGCAAGTTCATACTTCCATGTCATTACTGTGTGTGTAGTGGTGTGGATTTGTATCGATGACTGGCAGTCTGTATAGTGGCGAGTTTTATAGAAAACGTGAGGAAGGAGACCCATATGTCCGGTTTGGAACAATGAAAGTCGATAGAATTGTATACTACCGTAAGCGTATTTTCCATATTCACCCCTCCCCTCGCGTGCCTTGCTACTTTCTTCGTGTGTGCGTGTAACCGTTTACGTTTGCTTGACATGCTGAGAGATGCGCCTTGACATGGCAGAGTGCGCCTGTCTGCAGTCAGACTATTGACATTTGCCCATTTCTCCTTATCTCCACCGTACGCACCGTTCATTGAAGGTGCGCTGTCGCGCGCTAGAATACAGCATTTACGTGGGGTCGGGTGGTGGATGGGGCGCTTGTGCTAGCGCGCCCTGCTTCGCAGCGCGAGATTACTGGTAACAGGTGAGTGAAAGTGGTGAATCGCGAAAGAAAGGTGTCCTGAAAAAGGCGCGCAGTGATCGCAGTCACGTGATCCGTCGGAACACCTTGCCTGGTAACAACTGTAAGGATGTAGGTCAGGGCTTACGCACCCAAACAGTTTACCAGCTTGTCCCGGGCCGGTGCAAAGGAATAGAAGATGGGTGGGGGTGCGCCGTGGCGCAGTTGCTTTTGGCACTGGCACGCGACGGTAAACAGCTGAATGGCTTACCACGCGGCAGGTGCAAAACACGTGCCGTCGCCTAGAAAGTCGTGCGCATGACAGAGTCGTCGTCTTTTGTCTGGCAGATAGCGAAAGTCAGCTTGTTTTCAAGTGCTCTTTATTTAATGAGCACTACCGAGTAGTCCAGTGGCGGGTTTCATAGACACGAGGAGACGCTAGCACCGCTTGGTATTGCGTTACCCGCATTACCGCCTTCCATCCGGCAAGACGACGACGCCGATCTCGCAAGCACCCTGGTACCAAAGAGTTCAGAGGCGCAGGGGGATGGGGGCGACACGTGGGGTGACCTCAGAGCTTAACCCGGCTCTGTGTACAACTTGCCTGGGGTGAAGGCCGAAGATTTTCGAGAAAGTACGACAAAAGGATGCCATTCCCCTGTCCTGCCGATACGTACTGAGCGTATGCTAGCAGCTTCAGAGCATAACCTTTGGATTGCACACGTTTTATATCGCCGTGAATTGAATTTAGCTGGCCGCTTATTGGCTGGAAGATGGCATTTGTCCGTTTGGAATACAGCAGTTTGTAAATGTTGAACAGGTTGTTGTCAGTTGCTGTGTAGGAGGAGCCTCCTGCAGTTATTCTGAGGGCAGTGGATTTTATATTTGTTTTTGATATGGGGAGTTGGCTGATGTACTTTCTGTCTTACCTATACAACGACATTGCGTGTGCGGGGGGAGAGGGGGCAGGGCGAGCTAGGGAACCTATGTGTGCGTGCGTGTTTGTTTTGATGTTTAAATGAGTTTCTCGTACGTGCTTTGCTGATTAGGTTTTCAGGAAGTAACAAAACCGGTATTGAGGTTCGTTGTCGATAACAACGGAGGGAGGGAGGGGGTGAAGGGTATGGGAGGGAGTTTGA
Organism: Lanistes nyassanus; assembly: GCA_004794575.1. Classification (NCBI taxonomy): domain Eukaryota; kingdom Metazoa; phylum Mollusca; class Gastropoda; order Architaenioglossa; family Ampullariidae; genus Lanistes; species Lanistes nyassanus. Next base: position 688,467 of record SMGT01003973.1, read on the forward strand.
AGGGTGGCGTGAGCACAATACGAGTGATCCGGCAGTCATGGGAAAGACCAACGCGTCAGATGCGTCATGCAGTGCTTTGGCGCCATGTCCTGATCGGAATTTCATCTCGGCGTAGCGGGTATCCGTGGCTGCTCAAAGGCTCATCGATTTGTCATCAACCGTCGACACAGACCTGCAACGTCTCGAGTGTTCCCATTGATGGCTGTGGGTGCAACTCCTGCCGTTAGTATTCATCGTCACTAGATCGTTAGCGCAAGGCGACCCCTGCAGCAGACAAGCTCGGAAGCGAGTCCTACTGACTGGAGAAGCGCGAGCGATGTGAGGTAGTGACGTCAGAGCGACCCGCCACTGTCTCGCTCCTTTCTTGTTCCTGGCATCGGTGTAACTCGCCTCTGACGCCCCGTTGGTCCATTCACACCTGTCGACGGTCGTACCAAAGATTATAGATTACTACGAAATATAGATATAATCTATGATCGTACTTCTTGCGCTGCAGAAGTAGATGTGATTGCTGTAGAGATTGGAGACCGTGGCCTGTGTGCTGCTGATGGAGGGACGTAACGTTGCCAGCGTTGTCCGCCTTCGGTCTCTCGGATTTGTTGCTGTGGGTCAGGCTCAGGGTGCGGGACATTGACTTGGCTGTTCGACTGATGATTCATGGAGTATGTCCGCGCATCGATCCGCACACTTTGGTAGCCGTTAAAAAAGAATCTCCTCACCTCACACGCACCCTGTCTCCCGCGCTCCCTAGAGCTGATAATCTTTATTCATGCCTTTGACGATTGTACACGAGTGGACGAACTTTCATACTTCGGCTGATGGCCGATTCATGTCGTACGATGCCGCCTAGAAAGTAACCCGCCGAGCTCGCCTCTGCAAACGAGCTGGCAGACAGCTGCCCGAACACGTGTCTCGTGGCCAAAAAGACCGGCTGACCAACCACTGTAAACTGTTACTCCGGCAGCCAGACGAGGGAGGGTTAGGACTACCTTTTGGTGGCACGTCCCATTCGCATTCTTGTCATGAACACTTGAATGTCTGGAACCTCAGGGACGTGCTTGATTGCTCGGGTGAAGTCAGCAGAGTATAAAACCGGCCAACGGTTTAGGCTTCGGATTGTTGCACTTTTCCTTGCTGACGCAGGCATCTACACCGACACGCATGTTTCAGCCTGTTCGTCGTAATTTTCACATACCTATTTTCTGCCCAGCACATATTTCACACCGACAGGCAACTTTCCTGTGACCATCGCCATTCGTATAGTTTCGTGCTAATCACATGCCATAATATACGTTCCACATGCAACTTGCTGCTCTCCTCAGATGTCGAACACTGCTATCATCGAAGATTTCGCCCAAGGGTTTTTCCTGCTCCTCAGTTTTCTCGGGTTTCTGGTCATAATAATAGCCTTCTTGCGATCTGCTGTTGTCCGCAAGATTCGCAACACAGCGATACAGCTGTCGGTGCGTAAGATCTGATGCCGTGGGCGCAACAAAACATGGTTTAATTTCAATAAAGAACAAACGAGAACCGAGCGCTTAAATTATCGAAAGATAACTCCAACAAAGGTACTGGCAGCGCTCAAACATAGCGTATGCAGACGTATGTGCCCAAGGGTTAGCTGTGTGAAGAATATCGCCGTTATAAAGAAAGGGATGGCAGATCTTTTTCGAGGATCTGCCAAGTTCCTTTCTTTCGGCCGTCTCTTTGCTACGTGTTTGGGTACGGTAAGCTCCCTTGGGCACATACGCCTGCATACGGCTATGTTTGAGCACTGCCAGTACCTTTGTTGGAGTTATGGTTTAATTTCGTCTAAATTTGGATGCTGGTGGTGGTGTAGGCGGGGTGCGGGAGTCGTAAAAAAGAACCTAGAAGGGGCTCGATAGAAACGGGGGCAAAAAAGTTGCTGGCAGTCGGATTAATTCCTGCTGTACTGACTTATGTCGCCGCACTAACTAGAAACAAACTAGTTATAAGAAGCTACTCCCAGCCATTTGTGACAAAACACTAGTGATTAGATCGAACAGTTTTGAAAGGTATATTTTCACTAAAAGTTTGGAATAAAGAGGCTTGCTGGAGACAAATATTTTATCTAAGACGAAGTCTGAAATGTAGGCGGTTGGATTATTTCGTGACTGGTTTTCTACAGCTTGGTCGAGCCGTGTAAATCCCGCATTGCGCCCGTTTTCGTGCGATCCAGTCGAAGCTTGAGAGCGGCACTGCCAGACTGAGCTGGTGATATAGCTGTCTCGGCTTCTTAGCTCGGGTAGGAAGGGGGAGTGGGAAGGGAACCCGTGCACATCATCCTGCTGTCATTGCGGTAATGATCAAAGCAAAGTGAATGTAGTATTAACTTTTTTGGTCAGCCTGGACGCGACCGACGAATGGTCCCAGGGACGAGGTGCGACGGATAAAAAATGGAGTAGGGTGTTTGGCTGGAGAGGGGCTTTGAACTTGCCAGCCGTCGCGTGTCGCGTGTAATTAATAGGAGAAAAGAATGGAAAGGGGAATTAACAAATCGGTGAAGGAGTGAATGGAAAAGGAACAAAAAGGACATGTCCGTGGAAGGCGGAGACAGCAAAAGGGTGGAGGATGGTCAAAGCAGGGGGAGGGGGAATCCAAAACACTTGCCTGGGTGTTTGGGGACGGACATTTGCAGAGAATAAAAGGACCCAGGTAAGAGATGCGCAGTGGAGGTAGAAGGCAAGCTCTGCGGGGGAGAGTCAGCAGCAAAACCTGTAGGTAGCCAGCCACGCGAGGGTCACTCCAGTCCATAGCTGGGTGCATGCAAGGTTCGTGTCGAGGGTCACTATTGGTTATTGGTTGCTGCAAACTGGGTGCGTATCAGGACGGTTCGTGTCGAGGGAACAGACGCGATTTTATCGGTTGCATGCATGACAGGCTGGTGCTGGTGGGGCCGTACAATGAAGCTTTGGAGACTAATGACGGCACGTGCTGCCATCGGTGTCGAGTCGAGGAATCAGTCGACCGAATATGTTAACGGCCGTCACCAGGAAGCGGTGACGCGCTGTTGGAGACGGGTTTCATAGCCAACAGTACGCGTACCACGAGCGGCGCCACCAGCTCGTGCGGTCGTTGGCTGAGACTGGTCTCCGCGGTTGTATTCATTTCCCTCCTCATAGACGCGCGAACCGACCTTCACATCGTAGTCAAGTCAAAGCAGGG